>CM030843.1:2323804-2526304 GCA_018105865.1 Metaphire vulgaris
ATGTTATCAACATTTTCTTGTGTCCCCATCTTCATTACATCAACCAGTACTAGAATAATCAGTATATTCTATCGCAATTTTATCATTTATCATTTTATCTATTATCTATCAAATGTCTACTAAGCCGATCGAGAGATAAGAGGGGTCTTAACCTCCTTGGTGTTAGAATTTAGTGAAAATGACGTACCAAAAGCGTTATCTTATTATATAATTCTCGATGTCCGTCTGTCGCGTCTGTCCGTCCGCAACACGGCGAGTATTGCAAGACGCTGTTGTCATTGACAACCAAATATTGTTTAATCAAAACGGAGCGTTTAACGAAGCGTCTTAATTGCAGCTTAAACCCCCGTCCCCCTTCCCTCACCCCATCCCTCTCCCAATCGCCCAGGCCCCAACCCATTCCCGCCCTGGCCCCAAATCCCCTTTCCCTTCCCTTCCCCCATCCCCTTCCTCTACCCATCCCCTCCAAATCGCCCTGACCCCAACCCATTCCGGCCCCGGCCCTGACCCAAAATCCCCGTTCCCCCTTCCCTCTCCCCATCCTTTTCCCTCTCCCCATTCCCTCTCAACATCCCTTTCCCAATCGCCCCGGCCCCAAACCATCATCGCTCCGCCCTACACCACCGGCCCCAAACCCCGTTCCAAAACCTATACAACGCTGCTCCGAAAACCCGTACAACCCACTTTCCTCCTCCCAAATCTCCCTTCCCTCTCCCAATGCCCTGCCCCCCGTTATTATATATATTTACTCCTTCCTAACCTCAAACCCTATTTCTTAAAATTTAACCCCTCAATTGGGGATTAAATTTTGAGACGCGTCACCGTACTGGGGATTTCATTTTCGGAAAAGTGTTCTTCAGAAATGATTGCTGTAACGTTTTAAATTTGCTATATCTCAGGCTATATAGGAGCTAAAAAGATGAGGTTTGCACCACTGTTTAGATCGTTTATTCCTCTTTCTAACCGTCCGTGCAAAACAAAAAAGTTGGGGGTAGAGTCCACTTTACGGCCTAAAATATCACCCTCTCTCCTAAAATATTTTTATAGCCCCCTAGCAAAATATTTTCAGCGGTAACCCCACTTTGGTCAGCAACAAAGTTGTAAAGGGATGTCAGAGGAACAAAATAAACCAAAAAGTTTGAAAATCTGTTGACATTTGGTAAAGATCTATCAATTCTAACCCGATGACCCCAATGTTTGAACATAATTATTATCGGTGAATTGCGCGAAAGTTTTGAATTCTGAGAATTCTGATCCAGCGAAGGCATTATGTCCATTCCCATTGATGCTATTGCTGGATCATGACTGACTTCCTAAATCGATTTCTGTTCCATTAAATATTTTAATTTTAGTTTCCTACTTTTTTGAATTTGCTATATCTCAGGCTATATAAGAGCTAAGAAGATGAGGTTTGCGCCATTGTTTAGCCTTTTTATTCCACTTTCTAACCGTCCGTGCAAAACAAAAAAGTCTAGCGTTCACGAGGTTTGCGACAATCAAGTGAAATTGAGGAGCAGGCTGTTGCTCGGCGTGCAACAGCAGCACAGCAAACACGAGAATCAAGCACTGCATGTCGTTCGACACTGCCAAATCATTACACTTACGTTGACTATCAAGTTTCAGAAAATTCATGCGAATGGACGTTAACTCGGTTGAAGGAAAAGGCGGCGAGTTATGGAAATTAATTGCGCAAAATCCTCTTGCATTTGCGCAAAATCGGGTGGTAAAACAGCCAATCTCCCCCGTCATTTTTGACGGGTAAACACCTAGTATTATATATTTTTGAGGAGAAACGACGTTATTACAATATTAACCCTAACCCTAACCCTAGCCAATGGCTTAGCCTTTACGGATTCAAACAAAATTTCACAGACATAAAGATACATCAATCTATGTCATAAGTGCAAAATTTCATAAGAATATATTCACTCCTTTGAGCACTTTTCAACGTTTGCGATTTGCCCTTACTGCGTATATATTAACCCTAACCCTAACCCTGGCCAATGGCTTAGCCTGCACCGATTCAAACGAAATTTTACAGACATAAAGATACATCATATATGTCATGAGTGCAAAATTTCATAAGAATATATTCACTCTTTTGAGCACTTTTCAACGTTTGCGATTTGCCCTTACTGCTTATATATTAACCTACCGAGAATGGCATTGGCAGATGTGTGAATGGCTAGCACGTTTGACAGGCAAGTGAAGAGGACCTAGTAATCAAGTTTTTCAAAAATTAGGCCACTATGTCTTGTATATCAAAAGTGCTTGGCATTCAGAATTTTTCCTGTGGTATATATTCTCTTTTGCTTAAAATGGACATTTTTATCAAAGTGATTTTTACCTGTCCCAAATGTCTACGTCACCGCCAGTGCCAAATATTTCCCGCTTTTGTCAACGTAAATTTAGTTACTCTGAAACTGATATCTTGCCCGTATCACGTAGGCTACGGGATTAACGCTAAGGAGGTTAAGATAACTGGGTTCCTTGTATCACAAGTTTTATAGAATACGGAACAAAAATGTTGGACTACGGAATAGGAATCAAAGAAGGAAAAAGAAGGAAAGAAGGAAGGTAGAAGGCTGACCGACAGACAGACAAACGGACAGACATGTCGATAGTGAAAATGTCTGCAATCGAAGTGTATTGAGTATTGAGTCAAGGAACTAAGTTAACAAAGAACGAAGATGAAAGACATAGAATGTCACGAACACTGTTCGTGTCATGGACCTCTTAAGAGGTCTAGAGTTCGTGCAAACACTGACACGCACGCACACACACACACACACACACAGAAGACGCAGGCGGAAACAAAAAAGTATGCCTCAGTCGTTTAAGGAAACATTCTGATCATGATCATGATCATGATCATCGGCCTTTCGATGAACGACTATACGCTAAATAAGAAATCAGGACACGAGAAACGCTGGAATTTCGACAATCATTCAGAAACATCAGAGCCCCTCCTCCTTCTCTCTCTCTCTCTCTCTCCCTCTCTCTCCTCTCTCTCTCTCTCCTCTCCAGAGATCAAAGTCACAGCAGCCAAATCTCGTTACTCTTCTTTCACGTCTCGTCCTCACATCTCCTCCTTCTTCCGCCCTCTTCCTCCACTTCTTCTCCTCCTCCTCCTCCTCCTCCTCCTCCTCTCCTCTCACTTCTCCCGTCCTAGATCACTTTGCGGCTGCAATCAAACGACCGGGTGGCGTTTTATGCAATTTCTCTGGCGCCGTGTGAAGATGCGTGAAATTTCGAAGGTCTTCGGGCGAGGACTGCGTCTGTGGAATCAACAAAATAATGCATCGTCCAGCCATTCGTACTTATGCCAACGTCAATATGGCGGCCGACGAACCTTGGCCTTCCTTGGTCTGGACCTTCTGTATCTTTACATAGATCGGCGTTCAGTCTGTCAAAGGTTTGAACTGTTATCGAAATGCGACTGTTTTTTGGTTTTTAATTTATGTAATTCAAATTGCACCATGGGCGTCCGGAGGGGGGTGCAAGGAGGTGAAATTGCACCCCCTGGAAAAATTGTGAGGTCATGGAAAAAGTAAAATTACTTGTTTCTTTCGTCACAAGACTTTGTCTTGTATCGCCTGGAAAAAATGTTAATTTCTTTCGTCACAAGGCCCTAATTTGCACCCTCTGGAAAAATTTCTGCGGTCGCACACGAATTGCACACTGGCATACCTGAAACCTGAGTAAAATTTTCGTAAATTTTGGAGTCTTTATGAGAAACGGTTCTATAAAAGTGCATTATTATTATTATTATTATTATTATTATTATTATTATTATTATTATTATTATTATTATTATTATTACGTAGCGCAGTGGAGAAAATTTCACAAGAGCGCTGTAAGTTATCGACTAGTATATAACGTTGACGAAGCGTCACATGTAATCGCAAACTACTCACAACTTGGAGAACGAAGATGATTCCGTGTCCGACGTCAAACAGCGTCTGGTTGACGACGATCAGGTCGTTCTGGGCGTCCGACTCCCCCCTCTTTTCCACGTCGATCCGAAGACGCCCGAGGCTCGGAAGACCGTCCTGAATTTCCACCACACCCTGCGAGGAGACAACAACGAAGCGGATAAGACCGTTTGGTTTTTTACGAGGAACGAAACCGAAACCGAAAAACGAAAGTTTAACGAGTTCGCTTTCTCGTCGCTAAAGGCTCATCCATATAATACGTACGCAAAACGAGCATATTTTCACCCCCACCCGTTTTTTTCAAACCGTACATACGCAAAATATCCTTAATCCAACCCCCATCCACCTCAGTGCGTTGATGTACTATATGGATGGACCCTTCTTAACGTATAGGGGTATCCAGAACACTCTCTTAATCTACTGATATGCCATTGGCGCCTCTGCCTACCAGTGGGTTGGCAACCGGATTTGTTGTTAAACACTTGATCATCCAATGATCGATCATCCAATGGGGTTCGACCCTCGATGGAGAAAGAAAGTGTCGGTTTTAGTTATCCTACCATCCCTCTGGGCCTTGGCGATAAAGAAAATTTGTGTGGGTGTAGACCGACCCTCGGTACGTTTTGAGAAATCGACTAATTGCATATCTCCCGCTAAATGTTTTCCATAAAACTGTTGCCATTTCGTGTTTTTCGTCTTTTCACTGTTCGCTAATTCTGCCAAGAGCCCTTAGGATCGACGATTGTCAGTTAATTGAAACTGAAACACCATTCCATGTTCGAGAGAAAATTTAATGATAAACATTAAACAGCTATTCCATGGTCGCTAAGCAACGACACGAACGACTAAATCATGACCCTATTAAGCACAGCGCTACATGAATCTTGGCACACACACACACACACACACACAAACACACTTTGCACTATAGCCTAAAATCTCGACTTTCTGGCTACTAAAAAGCACAATATATGGCATGGCATATATTCGAAATCATCTGGCAGAGTTCTTCTGGTTTCCTACAGCCATAGGCTTTCTCTTTTTTCTTTCGATGTCCCGTGCATCCACATGTCCTCCTCACAGAGTCCGTCCAACCATACCGGATCAAATCCAATTCCGCGTCGACATGCAGTCTTTCCAGCATGCATCGAGTATTTAACTCTGAAATCCGTTGCAAGACCTTTCTCTCCAATGTAGCTATTTCATTTCATCCTTATACTGCGTCCTCTCAAGAGACGAAGGCATGCATCCCCCCCCTCGCCAGAGGGACAACTGCGGTCTTAGGTTGATGTTTCCATACAGCGGTGGGGGGGAGGGGTCGTTGTAGGGCAAAGGTCATCACGCATGCGACCGAAGAGCCCGCTGCATTCCCAGTGCAATTCCTCCGAAGATCACTGCATCGAGATTCGATCAAAATGCGATTTTCATCGAAATGCATTTAGTCTCATGAAGTATTAGTAGTAGCCAGTGTTATTTAAGTTATGGTTTTTCAGTTTCAGTTTCAGTTGTGATTTTTCAGTTTAAGTTACAGTTAAAGTTAAATTATTTTTAAGTTACAGTTAATAGTTATTGATTTTTCCGTTATAGTTACAGTTAAAGTTCTCTTAGTCTCATATCCCATTTCATATTATTTAATAAAAAATACAAAACAATATATTTGTGGCATTTTGCCAAATCAGTCAGATACCATAATATTTGATGTTCATCTTAAGAAATGCCACATCCTCCAGTCCCTTCGTTAGCCTGTTTCTTTTCCCTGTTTCTTTTCACGTCTATGCCCACTATGCGGTTTAAACATTTTGCGCAAATATTAAATTTTTATTAACTAAAATTTAATCGTAAGAAAAGCACTACCATCCTTTGGGTCCATCTGACCCAAAAGATGGGTCAGATGGACTCAGTTCAGTGCGAACTGTGAACAATGAAATGTAGACCTGTTAGTGCACGTGCCCTGTAGCCCATTCAGCAGTCTGGCATGACCTTGTCCAGTTCACCGGGTGCAATTAACCATAACAACCGTGTTTACTGTTTATATGAGGTCTGAACTTTAGTCCTGAATCGTGACCCAGAGTCCCAGGCCCACAAGTACAGCTGACACAGAAGACTGTATTACTGATTATTAATTATACTTACTGTACATATAAATTATTTTTCAGTTTTGATAACTTTTCTATTACTTAACTTTTCAACTTTATTCTATTACAGTTATAACATAAGTTATTAATCACTTTTCAGTTACAGTTAAAAGTTACAGTTAACTGACATTTTTTTCCAGTTATTCGGTGTTTTCAGTTACCGTTATCGTTAACTTGAAGAACACTGGTAGTAGCAGTAGTAGCAGTAGTAGTAGTTGTCGTTGTTTTGTTGTAGCAGCAGCAGCAGCAGTAGTAGTAGTAGTAGTAGTAGTAGTAGTAGTAGTAGTAGTAGTAGTAGTAGTAGTAGTAGTAGTAGTAGTATTGGCAGTAGTAGTAGCATTTGTAAAATAGACGTAAACTTCTATTAGGCCGCCAGGCTCGAACCAGACCCAACCCCACAACCTCCAATTTTCATCCACGTTTACGCTTGTGCGTGGCATAGTAGTAGTAGTAGTAGTAGTAGTAGTAGTAGTAGTAGTAGTAGTAGTAGTAGTAGTAGTAGTAGTAGTAGTAGTAGCAGCCATAGGCGGATTTACAGTTTAATATTTTGGTAGGCTAGCATGGAGGTCTGGGGGAGGGGCTTCGCCCCCAAGAAGCTGACCTCATATGTTTAAAATTCACGCGATTCCACTTGCCTACTGACTTAAGTGACATACCTACAGTGACCGTGGCACAACCAGCAGGGTCTACAGTCTACAGAAAGTCAGTTGACTGGGTCGTACAGTATTTAGCGCAGCACAGACAGCGTCGCGACCGACTAGACGTAGACATTGATCTATTTTGAACGCAGCTAACAGACCGGCCGATCAGTGACGTAATGAAGAGAGATTCTCCGGTCTCTAACTCGGGTTTTATTGCACAGAAACGAATCGCAGACAGAAATGTCGTAGGAATGCAAATCGTCCAATTTAACAGCGAGTAACAGCGCCAGGCTAATGTGTCTAAGGCAAGAAATTCGATTCACAGTTGCAGAATATTTGCCAACCAAAGTCAGACAAAAGCCATTTTTTTCAAAATTACAGCACTATAGATACAGTATATAGACACATTTCAATCAAAATACGAAGATAACCCTACCATCTTTATATAATAATAATAATAATAATAATAATAATAATAATAATATTATTATTATTATTATTATTATTATTATTATTACATGCACATTATTACATGTATTATTATTATTATTATTAGTAGTAGTAGTAGTAGTAGTAATAATAATAATAATAATAATAATAATAATAGTAGTAGTAGTAGTAGTAGTAGTAGTAGTAGTAGTAGTAGTAGTAGTAGTAGTAGTAGTAGCAGGGACGTAGCCAGGATTTTAGGTTTGGGGGGGCTGAAGCCCAAGATTCCCCCTGCACAACCCCTTCCCTCCAGGGATATCCCCCCATCTGAGACCGATATGTGTGCTATGTTGTACCGTGACTGACATATCTGCGCTATGGTGTATCTTAAAATCGATACTCTGTTTGACATTGGACTGTGTAAGGACTATTCCTACAGTAGGCTTTAGATATGCAAAAATTCAGAAGAGTGATGAAACGAATTGTATCTACATTTTCCTGTGTCCCCATCAACGTTGCATCAAACCGCACTAGAATAGTCAATATATTCTAAATCAGTTTTATTCTAGAGCATTCGAAATGCCACGAAAAATGGTGAGCCGTTTGAATCGACATTATACAAAGTCTTCAAGAAATCTAGTCTCATCAAATGACTACAAAATCGATCGAGAGATAAGAGGGTCTTAAGATAGCTGGTTTCTTGTCTCACAGGTTTTACAGACTACATAAATATTATAAAAATGACACCCTGTTTGACATTGGCCTGCAAACGGACTATCCAGTCGATCAGCAAAAGTGTTTATGGGCTTTTCAATATCCAAGGTAAAATTCTCGTGAGCAAACAAACGTTTGAGCCCGCAACGCTATTTGGGCTTGAATTCATTTGAGGGGGCTAGCTTCGGGTTTGGAGGGGGGCTTGAGCCCCCAAGCCCATGCCTAGCTACGTTCCTGAGTAGTAGTGCTGTTATTATTTAGACAGTTCTATAGCGCCGAGGTCATGGCGAAGGTCAAAATCACGGGATTAGCCAAGGACATTTAGAAGTCCTTGGATTGGCATACTAAAAATAATAGTCACTAGTGTATTTGGTTTTCGCCTTTTGGTTTTCTGAATTGCTTTCTGTTATTTTCGTCAATTAATGCACGAACAAAACCGTTTTCAGCAGCAGTTCCCGACTTCGTCGGCGCATTGCAACGAAAGGGGACGGAGGGAGGGAGGGAGGGCAGGAGGGGAGAGGAAAGACCGGGGGTGGGGCCATGGGGTGGAGATGCCGTCTGCACACAACGCAGCGAATAAATAAAGTCGTCGGGAGAGCGGAAAACACATCGACGCGGAGCGGAGAATCGACGGGGATCGGCCTAAAAGAGAGAGACGGGAGGTGGGGGTGGCGGGGGAGCCGAGGGCCGCCACCGCCCGCCGCCGCCGCCAAACTCCCGGCAACTTAACACCTAACGCCATTCATCGGAAATCAATAACTGAGCGCCGATCCATCAAACGCGGGCTCCGGCGTCGCGACCCCCATCTGGACGGATTAGGGGGTATTTCGGCGATTTCCAGCGCCGCCGGAAAAAGAAGTGGCCGACGCTGGGTGGGTGGAATTGGGGGGGGGGGAGGTGGTAGACTTCGGAGTGAAGCGGTATAACGCCATCAAAGCTGCTGCATGTACAGTCGAGGAGGAGGAGGAGGAGATGGAGGAAGAGTAGGCCGCTTAGTTAGCAAGTGACTCTTCCCGACTCGGGCGTTTTAAGTACGCCGACGATATCCGACGTTGGGCGGTAGGAAGTCTGTTTTTCGGACCGACTGACAGCCTGGCAGATGACGAACAGTGGCAGTAAAATACAGTTAGCCGCCGGCCCCTAATACAGATTATTCTACTGACATAGGCAGAAAATGATTGCTATTAAAATATATTTCTTAATTTCTTATGACAATGGCATTTTTTCTATGTAGTTTTGCCTGTGGACATCTAGCTGTTTAGGCCTACAAGTTTTGATATCTTGGAAGGAGCGACTAAATCTCTGAGTTATATGGTCCAGAGGGCTAGCACCCTCTACTCAAATTGGCAGAAATTGATTGCTTTAAAAATATATATTTCTTAATTTCTTATGACAATGGTATTTTTTCTATGTCGTTTTGCCTATGGACCTCCAGCTGTTTAGGCCTATAACTTTTGATACTTTGGAAGGAGCGACTAAATCTTTGAGTTATATGGTCCAGAGGGCTAGCACCCTCTACTGAAATTGGCAGAAATTGATTGCTATTAAAATATATTTCCTATAGCAATGGCATTTTTTCTATGTAGTTTTGCCTATGGACCTCTACTTGTTTAGGCCTATAACTTTTGATTTATTGGAAGGAGCGACTAAATCTTTGAGTCATATGGTACAGAGGGCTAGCACCCTCTACCAGAGCCGGCGCGTGGCTTTCGGGGGCCTCCTGCAATTTTTGCGAGCGCAACGTTTTTGAAATGTCTTGACGATTAAAAAAAGGGTCATCCATAAATATTCTGCCTCTTCAAATAGCCTGACGAGCAAAAACAGGCCATCCGTATGAAAACTCTTAAATATCGGAGGCCGGCGGGGCCCCTGCGGCCGGCGGGGCCCCTGCGGCCGCAGGCTTTGCAGGCCCCACGCGCCGGCGCTCTGTATACAGTAGAACTTCGTTATAACGTACTTAGCGGATCTGTAAAATATAGTATGTTATATCCGAGGTAGGCCTACGTTATATCCAATACCATCTAATACGGTAGGGCATCACACGGAGCCGTACATTGCGGTACGTTATAACGGATGATTCGTCATAACCGAGTCCGTTATAACGAGGTTCAACTGTATATTAGATTTGAAGCCAGTTCATACAGACGTTCATTTATTGTCCTTGAACCGGAAACTACCCGCCCATGTTTAAGTGTCAACCGATTGCTTAGAAGCCGGAAATTGGATTTAATATCCACCCACTAAAGGGGAGTGGGAGAGAATTCCCACCTCAAAATTAAAATTCGTACGGACTTAATTCACAATTCACAATATTTATTCTGGGTTACTGCATTTTGCGATTCTTAGCTATAAACTCTCCAGATTATGAAAATTACAAGGGAAGGTATTTTGAAGTATACATGAAAGCTGCTCGCAGTTTAATCCATATAATATTAAAGCACAGGGCGTATAAATAGGCCTAGCTATAAGCCTATACTTGCCTATTTCCAAATGTCGAATCAATCCTCTGGATTAGTCCAAAATACGCTAAATAACTTTAGAGTTTAGAGCAAAAATTAGGCCAATGACTGAGAGTGAACGGGTACTGGAAACGGGTTGCTTGACAGTACTGTAAAAGGTACCGGAAGCGCTATACTTGCGAATACCGGTACTCACCGGTACGTTGTCGCGGATGTGGACCTCGACCAGTTTCGACCCGGCCGAGTTGACCTGGATCGACTCGCGCGCGACGACCCTCTCACACCGAGGCCCGTCCTGGGTCCGGTCGGCGTAACTTCCTCCGACGAAAGGAAGTGACGTCACCAGCAGAACGCACAACCCGGTCACGAACTCTTCGAGATCTCCTCCTCCTCCTCCTCCTCCCCCTCCTCCGGTTCTCGTCGAATTTCCGTGGAACATGGCACCGAGAAAAAATGGAGACTGCGCAGAATTTTCGCAAGTTGTTTTTTTTTAATCACAAAAGGAATTCTGTGCAGCTCATCGTTAAAACTGAAATCAGCATCATAAAAGAAGAAGAAGAAGAAGAAGAAGAAGAAGAAGAAGAAGAAGAAGAAGAAGAAGAAGAAGAAGAAGAAGAAGAAGAAGAAGAAGAAGGAGAAGAAGAAGAAGGAAACGGTGACGAAACAGTCGCGCTTCAACTCTCCGCTGCTTCCGGGCGTGCGGCGGATTAACGGGCTGGATTATCGCAACGCACATCGGTGTATCACGGGTCCCGTCCTAATGGCAAGCATCGTCCCCCGGACGCGGCTCCCCGGAATGCAGCTTCCAGGAGCGATGCTGCCTCCGCCGCCGTCGCCGTCGCCCGCCGATGATCGATATTTGGAAAGATTACAGTCGATGAACAATTCGCCGAAAAAGACGCGGCCATCTGGCGAATAGGAACGCAACTACTACCTCAGTGTACTACAACAACTGTACTGTATGGCAAGAGCAGGACTGAAAATGTGATTTTAAAAACAGAGGTTTTTAGGTTTAACAAAACTTAAAACCTGATAAAGTAAAATATTAGGATTTGTTAGACACTTTTTATTTTAACTCTAAAAATAAAAAACTCATCGCTAATGTTTTAAAAGCTCTTATTCCCATTTCCCTGCAGACTGCAGACCAGTGTTATTTAAGTTATGGTTTTTCAGTTTCAGTTTCAGTTTCAGTTGTGTTTTTTCAGTTTAAGTTACAGTTAAAGTTAAATTATTTTTAAGTTACAGTTAATAGTTATTGATTTTTCCGTTATAGTTACAGTTAAAGTTCTCTTAGTCTCATATCCCATTTCATATTATTTAATAAAAAATACAAAACAATATATTTGTGGCATTTTGCCAAATCAGTCAGATACCATAATATTTGATGTTCATCTTAAGAAATGCCACATCCTCCAGTCCCTGCGTTAGCCTGTTTCTTTTCCCCGCCAGACGCCGCTTTCACGTCTATGCCCACTATGCGGTTTAAACATTTTGCGCAAATATTAAATTTTTATTAACTAAAATTTAATCGTAAGAAAAGCACTACCAGTACTAAAAGATGGGTCAGATGGACTCAGTTCAGTGTGAACTGTGAACAATGAAATGTAGACCTGTTAGTGCACGTGCCCTGTTGCCCATTCAGCAGTCTGGCATGACCTTGTCCAGTTCACCGGGTGCAATTAACCATAACAACCGTGTTTACTGTTTATATGAGGTCTGAACTTTAGTCCTGAATCGTGACCCAGAGTCCCAGACACACAAGTACAGCTGACACAGAAGACCGTATTACTGATTATTAATCATACTTACTGTACATATAAATTATTTTTCAGTTTTGATAACTTTTCTATTACTTAACTTTTCAACTTTATTCTATTACAGTTATAACATAAGTTATTAATCACTTTTCAGTTACAGTTAAAAGTTACAGTTAACTGACATTTTTTCCAGTTATTCGGTGTTTTCAGTTACCGTTATCGTTAACTTGAAGAACACTGCTGCAGACACCAGAACACACATGCAATAACAATAGGACCTATAGTTGAGAAAGGGTTTATGGGTGTGAAAGCCAACCATTAAAACCTAACAAAGTAAAAAATTTTAAAAACCAAATAGGCTATTGTTTCTAGTAAATCTAGGTTTCTTCAGCCCTCACTAAGAATAGTGCAAGTGTCAGTGGCGTCGCCAGGAATTTTGGGTGGGGAAAGGGGCTGGCGTGTCAAATTCATTACCTCCCCACCGACCCCGCCCCCCCGCAACAAAACTTTCTCACCGGATTTGCGCGAATCTGATAGGTGATCTGGGGTCAGGTTGGGGGGGGGGGTAATCCCCATTTGCCCCCATGGCGACGCTAATGACAAGTGTGCGGTATGATGCGGCATCCGCAGTTAGTCCATCTGAGGACATTACCTGGCTGAGTGTCTATGACCCTGGGCAGTGGGCAAGGCCGGAGGCAGGGCCACATTAAGGCGGGGGCTGAGGGGGCTGGAGCCCCAGACCCACCATAAAATATAGGCCCGCCGTTTTTCAAGCGAGGACCTTTTTGCTTGTCAGAGATTTTCAGTGAAGGTGGCGGGAAATTTTACAAAGGGCAATTTTCAAATTATGGAAACGTCGACCTTTTTGCTTATCAGCCCCAGGCCCACTCGGACCTTAATCCGGCCCTGGCCGGAGGCTGGCTTGTTTGAATGTAGTAGCGACTTGTGAACCATTACGCAGATTTTAAAGTCATAATCAAGTCAACAAATAGGCTGAAATAGCGCTATCCCAAACTCAATCATCCACGTGCACTTAACCTGCTTATAATCGAAGGTGCAATATGTGCGTATTTAACCTTAATATATCGAATAAAGCACTTAGTATAACTCACCTAGTATTTTAAAGTGAAGAAACGCGTCGCTAATCAACTCTAAATATTTAATTTATCGTCAAAAATACATGAATAAAAATTCAAAAATAAATCACGGTGACCTACTTCTGGGTCTAAATTCAAAGCACTGGCCTTTTTAATAATCCCGTAGCATAATCCATCAAAAAGAAGGTATAAAAACGCAGGTCAATAATTAAATCATGAAAAGCCACACTACTACTACTAGTATAAAAGTGCCAACTGAGCAAAAAAGGCTGATTTTCGACACAACAATCTCGGTTATCCCCAGCCTTTTGCTAATGAATTTGAAGATACAATCGATTGACACCTCTAGAGTATTATGAATGGTGCTAAAAAGTGCATAATTATTATTTTGCATTCAAGGACCAGGCTAGTCGTGCCTTGGCTATACCAGGGAGGCTGTAAGCAGACTCTCTGGCTATACCACAGGATCTATGCAATTTGTTTTCGAGTTCTCCTTGCAGTGATGCGTAATGATTATTGTGCTATAGAAGGGGCCCCAAAGAGGGGTTATTATTAGGGTTAGGTTAGGGTTAATTATAATTAGAAATGAACGTGCCGACGACCTTTTTTTTTTTTTTTTTTGCTTCAGGATAAAAATTATTATTATTATTTTTTTTATTATTTTTATTATTATTATTATTATTATTATTATTATTATTATTATGATTATGATTATTATTATTATTATTATTATTATTATTATTATTATTATTATTATTATTATTATTATTATTATTATTATTATTATTATTCGCTAGATGGCAATTGTCATTTAAAATCAGATTTTTAAAATACGCTGGTAGCCTACTAGCCTTGCAGATATACAAGCTAAATATTATTGTCACGAAGGCAGCGTACAGCTTCGAACAAGGAAATAAATCCAGCAAAGTTACTTCAGGAACGCGAATTTTAATCGATGATTCCAATTACGGTGACAAAAACCGTCAACTATTTAGAAATGCATGCAAGAAATTCAAAGGCACTGCTAGAAATTAAAGTTTTAAAACGAGAAAAATAATTAAGCGGTAACAATTTACCATAATATACGAGAATTTCGAGGCCCCGTCTTCCAGTATCTCCCAGAGTGTCTGGGTTTTTCGTCGAAGTATCCTTAGTTGTTATTTCGGTCGGCGACTGGAAATCGACGGGAGATCCCCGTGCGTCGGCGGCGGCGGCGACGACGGCGGCGACGACGGGTCATTTAATACACAGTGGGTAGAAAAAAAGCGAATCACTTCCTAAGAACGGAATAGCGATGAAGTTGACTCGCCGCCCGGACACCTCAAAACAGAGTGCAACAGGTGAGCAATTCGCAGGTATTGACGCATGCTTACTGTGGTCGTTATTATTATATTGTTTTCAGCGTGTCGAGGCCTTTTGCATTTATCGCTTGTTTACATCGAGTTGATTTCTTTCCCGTGTCCAAGGGATCAGGAAAAGGGTCTCCCGTATGCAGAGGCGCCCATCCACCCTGGCGGCTGGAAGCAGCATCCCCTTCCCCGTCCTCCCATCCATGGGGGCGCAACAGGGTGGGCCATGTGGGCCATGGCCCACCCAATATTTAGGCCCAATGGGCCACAATGTGTTTGGCCCACCCAATTTCAATTGGCAAATTACAATGTTTTGTGGAACTAATAACCCCAAATCCCCAATATACTGGCATAATATTCCCAAATATATAAGAGAGATGTCACAGATGTGAAAGACCATTCAAAATTATTATATTTATATAACCATGCAACTGTTTTTTTCAATGATCGATTGATCGTAATGGCAAGAATTTCTCGCTGCGCTGTCTTGACTCTGAAATATTGGCCATGTTGGCCCACCCAATATTTGGCTTGTGGCACCCTCCATGGTTTTAATTCGTTTCATCACTCTTCTGAATTTTTGCATATCTATAGTCTACTGTAGCACTAGCATTGCCCAATTTCAAACAGGGTATCAATTTTATAATATTTTTATGGTCTATAAAACCTGACAGAGAACAGATTTCTGAAAGACTTTGTATAGTGTCGTTTCAAATGGCTCATTATTTTTCGTGGTATTTCGAAAGCTCTAGAAAAAAATTGAGACAGAATATATTGACAATTCTAGTACGGTTTGGCACAGCAAAGATGCGGACACAAAAATATGTGGTTTTAATTTGTTTCATCACTCTTCTGAATTTTTGCATTTATATATAGCAGTGTAGCACTAGTCCTTGCATTGTCCAATTTCAAACTAGTGTATAAATTCCAGCTGTGCCGTCTATAAAAGAATTTCAGAATTTTACTATTATTTTATTTTTTGTTCCCTTCCTAAAAATTTTTGCGGATGAGCAAGTGTAAAAATGGCGTCATATATAGAACCTCACACCAGCCTACCCTTGTCAACAACCTACAATACAATTACCCCTATCGGACATCCATTTTTTTATACCGTTCCCTCAAAGATCAATACAACTCCCCATAAAATTAACGTTTTTCGTTGACGTCACATTTTTCCCTGTTTTGACCTTTACAATGTAAAAACAATGACTTTCTCTAATGCTTTTTTATGTGGATACATTTGACCCAATTACCGTTTTAAAATTATTTATTGCATGTGTTGAGATGTTGCAATAGTAGGGTAACTACAAATTTATAGTAACAGTTGAATTTGATGCTTTTAAAGTTTTGTTTGGAAAGCCCTATGAAATTTGAAATGGATAAATTTTTGGCTAAGATCTGAGAAAATGCAAGGCAAAAATTGCGACTTTTCTTCAGAAAACAACGGCGAGAATCTACAGTCTATGAACCCGTTACTTTCAGGCCTGTTTGTTACATCTACATATCATTATATGTGACTGCAGAGTGGCAGTTCCTTAATAAAGAACACTCAATTTAATAAATTGTTGGTTGGTTTTGTAATTTTATGAACAATGTTGTGCCGTGAAAAAAATTTGTTCTGTTTAGTATGCCAACATGAGGTAAAAAGTTGGGGAAGGGGGAGACACTGATATATAGCCTACTGTAGCACTAGTCCTTGCATTGTCCAATTTCAAACAGGGTATAAATTTTATAATATTTGTGTGGTCTATAAAACCTGTAATAGAAGAAGCCAGCTCTCTTAAGCGCCATCTTATCTCTCGATTCATTTTTTACACATTTGACAGAGAATAGATTTCTGAAAGACTTTATATAGTGTCGTTTCAAATGGCTCAATATTTTGGCCAATTCTTGACCCCTACCCCCTTGTCAACAACTGTCAACTTTCAGTTACCCCCTCCATAATTACGTCAAAAACTTTTGACCCCTCCCTCAAAGATCAATGACAGGTCCCAATAACAAGGTTATTATTTTTGCAGTGGTGACCATTTTTTCCCTGTTTTGCTCATCGAGTGTCAAAATGTGGTGGTGATGACCTTTTTTCTAATGCTTTTTTCCATTGTAATAAGTAGTATTCCATGAAATTTCCTATTTTTTGATTATTTGTAAAAAGTGAAATTGTTGATGTCAACTTCTCTTGACCCCTCTCCCTCCCCCTGTCAACAACTGTCAAACTTTTTCAAACCCCCTCCCCCTAAATTGTTGACATAATTAATGGACAGCCCTATGGCACTGGCAAATTATTCAAAATTATCTACAAATTACACAGGGCAACCAAATTTTTTGTCTGTTGCCTTAGAAGTTAGACCTGTTTCTTGGTATATTTAGGGTGCTGATTCTAAATAGGGCATCAGATTTTCTCTATCAGCTCTAGCTTTTGAGATACGGCCATATGTCCAGACATCTATAGGCTATTTCAATAATGACTTTTGCTGTCAAGGCATTTTATGTGTACATCAGCATGTCACATATGTAACTTTAAAATGCATTTATAACAAGCCAAATAGGTTCACAGGCAGGCACGTCAGAACAAATTTTTAGCAGGGGGTGCAGATTTTCTTAAGATAAAAGTTTTGTTTGGAAAAACCCTGACGAACAAAAAAAGGTCGTCACTAACTTTACTATATCCTCTTAAAAGCCTTGACAAGCAAAAAAGGTTGCCCCTCTTTCTTCTGTTTAAAAATCCTCACAAGCAAAAAATTAAAAACAAAGGGGGTGCAGCTGCACCCTCTGCACCCCCACTTCCTACAGGCCTGTTCACAGGAAGTTTACACTCTGCATCACAAAATGACTGTACCTAAAAGTGACATTTATAATAGAATTGTATGAATGCCTGACAATAAGGAACTTGTATACTTGAACTTGAACTGAGTATATGAAGTTACGAGGTTGTGCTGCAGTAATTGCACAGGCGTTTATCAAATTACTATGCTACTCCAACGTGATACCAAAACTTGGGGAAGCGGGGGGGAATTTCCTTCCCTCTAGCTTTTTTTAGGAAGCATTTGCTTCCTTTCCCCCTCTGTGGGTGCCCCTGCACCCATGGATTGTTTCCTGGTTTTCGGTTTTACAAATCCCGAAGAAGGATGCATGAGTTACTTGAATAGAAGTGAATTCTGTAGATGACGCAGTTGTTATTAGCAAGTGTTTTGATATGCATCTGTTGGTTACAGCAGTCACTGGGTATTTGTCAGTCTTCATCTTATTTGATCTGACTGACAACGGGGAATTACGATTCTACTCTGGACAGAGGCTGTGACGGCACTCATGCCGCCCATGGCTCGTGTTGTCGCTTCCAAAATTTCCCGCCCCTTCCCTGAAGAATCTCCTGACAGGCAAAAACAGGTCGTCACTTCCAAAATTAAACAATTTTTAATTTGCCACCCTTCCAAACTTTGCCGCCTTCACTGAAAACAATCTCCTGGCAAGCACAAAAAAGGTCGTCGCTTCCAAAATTAAACAATTTTTAATTTGCCGCCCTTCCAAACTTTGCCGCCTTCACTGAAAACAATCTCCTGGCGAGCACCAGAAAAAGGTCGTCGCTTCCAAAATTTGCCGCCACCCCCGTCATGTGTGCCGCCCGTGGCTAAAGCCACAACAGCCATTGTCACGGCGGAGCTGACTGGTGCTAAGGTGCAAGTTGTTATGCTGATACTCAAAACACATAAAAGTTCTTATGTCGTCTGCAGTCTAGCCAGCTGTGTCTCTCGTGGTCGCCATGACGTCGCCGTGCAACAGGTGGCCGAGTCCGTCGTCGTCGTCGTCGTCGTCGTCGTCATCGCTGAACTGTCTCCACAGCGGCATCAGTCGTCTGCGCGCCGAGGAACTGCTCCTGGCGGCAAAACAGGACGGCAGTTTCCTCGTCCGGGACAGCGAGAGCATCCCCGGTGCATACACCCTTTGCATGCTGTGAGCATTGATCGCACTCTCTTTGTTTATTATGACGTTCTTCAGAACTGTGAATGGTCAGAGCAATGTTTTATCCAGACTCCAGGCCTTTCGGGGGGTTGGGGAGGAAATTGATGCCGTGTTGTTGGGAAGGTGGGGATTTACTTGGCTGGAGGAGAAGAATTCAACAGTTCAATGCGAAATTTGTGTAAGTGCTGGGATTTTTGGGGAGGAGGGAATGTTAGAGGCTTGGGGGGGGGAGGGATCTCTCCCTAACAGGCCTGTATAAAACACTGGGCTAGAGTAACTAATTTGGAGATTCTGAAGGATTTTGAGGATGTAATGGTTTTAGTTTGAATTTAGAATATATAATAATAATAATAATAATGCTGTTAATTTTTAAGGCTGTTAATTTTTAATGTTGATATAAAAAATAATAATACGATCACTTATCTTTGCCCGGTCGAATTAAAAAAATAATGTTATTACATTCTTAAGTGGCGCAAATTTTTATTAAGAACCTCCCATCATCCGCAATTTTCTCCCCTCCATTAAGTCACAAGCTGCTGAATTTAATTAACGGATGAGACAGGCAGTCCTGAATTTTGACTGCTAAATCTTGGACAGTTAGCAGGGTACATTGGTCATTGTTTTGACAAGGATTCGAATCCAAGATGATTAGAATATTTCAATTTATTTCAGAATTGAGAACCACGTACATCAGTATCGAATTCTTCCAGATAGCGATGGAAAACTGTCAATCCAGGTGTAACTAAATACATTTCTATATATATATATATATATATATATATATATATATATATACATAACAATGACTCTTTGTATACATGAATGTACTTTATGTATTACAGATTACCATGTCAGACTCTTTTTGTAATTAATTGTATTAGGGTTAGTTATATTGTATATTGTGATTAATTGTATTAGGGTTATACTGTTTATTGTGTTTGAAAAATGTTTGCTGGCTGTACATGTAGCATCTAGGCCTTTCTGAGGATCTGGGACAGTCACTCGTGAGGCGAGCATATAATTATAATAGATAAGGATGTTGGAGGTAGAGTCAGCGGAGTTACTCGAGCCATCTCTAGTCCTTTGTGCTCGACTTTCAGAGTGAGGCGGGCGTCGTTTGTCGCAAGTACGTCGATCTGCCTCAGTTGATCCACGAGTATGTGCAGAGAGGATCAAAGAACGGGATGGCCGGTCCTCTCGTCCATCCGATCCCGTGCGAAAGTCTGTCGGATGACGAAGAATCCGCTGGTCAGTGAATTTGTATAGATGGCAAGTGAAGCTGCGTCCAGTAGTTACACCGATGTACGCCGAAGTAATTACACGTGGATGTAAATGATGTACGGTGTAAATGTCGACTGAAGTCGAGAGCCTGGATGTGTTTATTCCCGCTGTAATTTACAAACTGACATTCTTTTGAATGAATGAATGAATGAATGAATGAATGAAGGTTTTTGCGATTTGAAATTGCTTTTCAGATGAAGAAAAGGTCGAAGACGAGGCCGATGGTCTACAGTTCGAGGTCGTTCCCCATTCGATTCAAACAGAACCGGGATACTGTTCACCTGGTTCCCTCCTGGTCGCCACGAATGAGGCGCCAGGCAACCTTAACGATTTCTTCTATCAATACTTTCTGCAGCGATTCAGAAGTTTAAACTTATCAAGGTAATTCATATTTGTCAAGTTCTTACCCATATTTGATAATACGGCAAGTTATCCCGATGGACCTTGTGACTTTGTTCTATTAACTTTTACTGGTACTTAGGCTACAGTAACTCAAATTATGATCATCCGCACCTTCTATTTAACAGGTACTAAATTGACCAGTTGCCAACTCTTACGGGACTTTATTTTCCCTTCTGGCAACTATTTTCAACCCACTCTAGTTCACTACTCTGACTATATCATTAAATTAAGTGATCAACAATATGATGTTAACCTAATGAACATTTAATCAAGCTTTTATGTCATATTTTTCGTTTATGTTTTGTTTTCGTTCTTTTTATAATTTGATGTCATTTAATGTTATTGATGTCATTTATATTTACTAAGTTCTACTCATTGTAATAAAAATGATCTTTTATGTGTTAATAATGTCATTGCATATCTTATTACCCATTTCTTTTGCTATAACTGTTCTCATTTACTCCATTAATTAGGGTTATATTTTGCCCTGTTATTTTAATGTACTTTGTTACAAAGTTGAAGCTAAATGGTGAAAACAGCGATAGAGATTCGCTTAAACAGAACATAAGGCTAGATTCTCTCCTGGTGCAATAATTAATTAATTAATTAATTAATTAATTATCAGAAGTTGTCTGTTGCTGCGGTCCATTTCCTGCAATTATTTTCAATCGTGATAGTTTATTTCTGATTTTGAGGTGTGATGGCGCCTTCATAACAATCCTTCAGAAGTACGTTGACAGTGGAGTCAACTTAGATGCCCAGGTGGTGTCCTCTGGCGGTGAGTCCTTGATTCACCTGCGTCATGTTCTTGACGAGGCTGCAAAGGATATCGACAGGTAAGTCCATGCATGCTTTGGTTGTTGCTGTTTTATGTACATTTCATGTTTAAGGTTACCGTACATTTGCATATTCCATGTATTATTAATAAAATCGTGTTTTTCTTAAAGTACATTAGACTGTTTGGCGTCCCAAGAAGAAAATTGTGTAGCGAAATCTATTGCGATTATACCTAAAAAGGTAAATAATCTTATTGAAGTCAACCCAAAGATTACTTGTTTCCTTATGTTCTCTTCTCTGACTGATAGTTGTTATGTCATTGATCTAGTGTTTGTGAAAGAATTCCAATGCCACCGATCGATGTCTTAGTGCATTAAAACCGGCGCTATATGAATTGCACTATTATTTCGTTATTTATTTATTTTCCTCGATAGTATTTATTCGGCGTCGTTGTTGATTTTTTCCTGAGTGGCAGCCATCTTTGTAGGATAATGACTGCACATAAAAATGGTTACAAAGCACTGTAAACAAACTGCATGACAACATTTTCAATTCTGATTGTTATGTTGATGGTAATATGACGTGTGCTGGGCTAAATATTTATTTTTGGGGCATTTATTATATGTCTATTTAAACATAGGACATTGTCCAGGCACTGTTTGTTCAAATTTTAATTAATTGAACTCTAGTTATTTCTTTATTAGTTCAGTAACCCTTTGAAACATAGCTTCCCTAGTGATTAGGATGCATATGACCCGTGGGCGGTGTTCAAAGGGTTAATGGGATTGTTTGAATGATTTGTTATGACGGAAATTCGGAATAAGTTATAGCTGCAGAGAATCAAATAATAATTTATGCATTGAACAACTTACAAGTGACTGCTAAAAATAGCAGTGCACTGGTAATGGGTTTTTCCTGGCTCATTGAAACTCAAATTACTCAATTGGTTTTTTGTACAGAAGATGGATTTGACTACAGACCAGTTAAGTAGTAGGAGCCATAATACTGGTGACAGTAATAGCGTCAGCGTTTGGTAGCAGTTGTGCCACTTAGTAATGTATGGGTCATCTTTGCCTACTGGTGCTGGTGGTGCCCTGTTTTTTTTCAATGGTGACTGTTTCTGCTGCAGCCTTGATCAGTTGGCCTCTGTTAGTTTGAGTTTTCTGCTGGTGTTGTTGTATTCTGATACTCTAATATTAATCAGCACAGGCATATAAACAAAGAAACTATCATACTGAATCACTTAAAATATAGTTAAATAATAATATAATAATAATAATGTGATTTTAAGTGGTTTAGGAGGCTAAGTAAGCCTGTGTGAAAACCACTGATGTAACCATCTGCCTTCAATAACCTAATTTAGTAATTTATCAAGATAGCCTTTGAATCCGTTTACTGTTTCAACTGTCACTCCCACCTCGTCCAAACTGTTCCATTTGTCCACAACCCTTGCACTAAAAAGTTTTCTTTCTTGGACCCACCCTCTGCTTAAACAATTTGCATTTGTGGCCTCTTGTGATGCTATAGTGTGCCAATGTAAAGAATCGATCATATGGCACATCTACTTTCCCAGTCATTATTTTGTATGTTTCTATCAAATCCCCTCTCTCTCTTTTTTCTAATGTTGTCAGTCCACAATATTGAAGTCTTTTTTCATATCTTAAATTATGGCACCCATTGACCATCTTCGTTGCTCGTCTTTGCACTTTTTCTAAAAGCTCTATATCTTTTTCAAGAATGGATTCCATGCCTGAACACAGTATTCTAGATGAGGCCTTACTAATGACTTATAAAGTTTTATGATTATATCTTTGTTTTGATTCACTATTATCCTTTTCATCATTCCCAACATTTGGTTACCCTTTTTGCTGCCTCCATGCATTGGTGAGATGGATTCATACTTTTATGGATGATTACCCCAAGTCTCTTTCTTTTTCTGTTGTGGTTAGAACCTTCTCCCCCCCCCCCTAAAGAATATTCATTACTATTATTAGATTTCCCAACATGCATTACAGAACATTTATCAATATTGAAAAAGCATCTGCCAGTCCACAGACCACTTAAACAATTTCCTTAGATCCTCCTGTAAAATTTTAGCCTCATCCTCCGAGTCTATATTTCTACATATCTTTGTATCATCGGCAGACTTTGAAATTTTGGATAGTAATCCTTCATCGATGTCATTTATATATATTAGAAAATGCAATGGCCCAAGCACTGAGCCCTGAGGCACTCCACTGATAACTCTTGCCCATTGCGAATGGCCTCTCCCCTAATACCAACCTTCTGTCTTCTTCTCTTCAACCAATTTTGAATCCATCTGAGAATATTCCCCCTTATTCCACAGGTCTTCAGTTTGGCAGCCAGCCTTATGTGTGGCACTTAATCAAAAGCTTTGGCAAAATCTAAATATATTACGTCTACTGCCTTGCCCTTGTCTAGTTTATCAAAAACCTCCTCGAGAAAGTCCAACAGGTTGGTCAGGCATGAACGCCCCTTTGTAAATCCGTGAAATAATAACAATGATAGTGCTGATGATGGTGGTGATGATGATGACGATGACGCTGATAATAATGTTGGACTCAATGATGATGTTTATGATGATTATGATGATGATGATGATAATGATGATGGTGATGATGATAATGATGATGATGATGTTGATTATGATGTTGATGATGATGATGATGATGATGGTGATGATGATAACGACGATGATGATGATGATAATGTTGGACTCATGCTGGTGCTGTGTGCCAGGCCCCAAATGTTGCGTTAATGTGATTGAAGTGTGCCTTGCAATAGACAATTTTGAATCAGGTGTGCCATACATTTATAAAGGAACATTATGTACTCAGTTGCTCAGACAGGAAACATGCCTTCAACTGTGCAAATATATTCGATAAGCATGTATTTGCAGTGGCGTACCAAAGGGGAGGGGGGTATGAGGGGGCAGTGCGCCTCGCTTATGGACATTGCATGATTTAATTTTGTAGACATTTGGAGAATCTGATGATTAAGATTGACACCTGTCGGCAGCTGTTTGGTCCGATTATGACGGCTCCTCTAGTACATGCAGATAAAGGGGTATTGTGATGTTCATCCTCAAAAGGAAGTCTTTGCTATTAAAATTTTGTTTAATTCAAAGCAAGTCTGAAGTCACAACCAGGGCGCGATTTGCAGGGGGGAAGGAGGGATTTCCCCCACGGCCCAACTGCATCCCCCCTCATCCCCACCACTACATCCCCCACCACTACATCCCCTGAAGCCCCAAGCTCGACATATTCCCCCACTGCTCCAGGTCACAAATCGCACCCTTATAATGATTATAGTCAAAGTCCATAGAGTAAACAAAGGGGAGGATTATGTCCGGCATTGTCATTTCAAAGGGTGTACTCTTATTGTTCGGTTGGGTTTCTTATCTGTGTTTCTTTATTTCTCAGACCTATGATCATCTAAAATATGATGTCATTGATTTCTGTGTAGTTTTTGTTGATTGTAAATACAACAGTTTGTGAAACAGTCATAGAATAACTTTGCTGTTAGTACTGAGTAGTAAGGTAAAGAGGCGTTACTGTACTTAAATCTAAGCATTATGGTTGGTGCTGATGTCCAAAATCAATGGTAGGTGGTGATGCCATTTTCTAGATTGATTTGCCAATCTTCTGTCTAGATCCATGTTTTACCATTGTAGCTTTACGCTGCTACTGATATATATATATATATATATATATATATATATATAGATGATGAATGGTTGAGTTGACCACCAGCACCATTACTCATTTCCAAGACGGTCACCCATCCACTCGTGAAGCTGTGCTCGATGTTGCTTAACTTCTGGGTTCTGATGGGAACTGGTCTTGCAGTGCCCCCCCCCGCTGTAGCTCACAGTATGATACTGTTAGAGTACAGCCAATTGTTTGTGTTATCCTATTTTATGATTGTTTTGAGTTTTTTGGCGGCATTGATAAGATGCTGAGTTCTATGAGTTGAATTCGCTTCTGATTTCCAGCAACCGCACAAGACCGACATGTCGAGCGTCTTCGAACGCGTCACGTGCTGCAAAGCGGCAGTTCTGAACCTCGAAAAGAAGGTTTCCTGCGCTTTTTCCGCTCAGAAATAAATAGCACTGTTTCTCAATTTTGTTGTCGTCTTGATTCGGCTTCGCTCGGAGCCATTGGCTGGTATCTGCTTTCAAAAATTATTCGATATTTGAGTATGAAAAGCTTGCTGCTCCGTTGCAGGCAAAGCTCAAACTCGCCAACCTTATGGAGAACTGGAAGGAAGGCGGTGGAGCCCAGATTAGCACGTTGGAAAGCATGAGGGTAGCGGCTGGAATGCTTCCAGTTAAACCAGTGATTCCAGTCACATCCTTTGAGGTACTGGAAGTATAAAAAGTGACATGGTTTGCACGTTTATACCTTTTGCTATCACTCCTCTCACTTCACAGTTATGCGTTAATGGTCCTGTGCAAAGAATGTACGATGTTTCTGTACGCACATTCTGCAAACCATCTGCAGTCTCTATTTCAATACGTCTTCTGAGTTTGTGGGTGGGTGCTATGCACGGGCACTTGTTATACAAGTGAAAATACGGTAGTAAAATTTTAAACTTCACTTTCGCTTTCTTTCACTAGTATTGTCTGCTATGATGTGCTGCATTGTTTACTGTTTTGCCAAATTCTGTAACTTTATATTTTTTTATATTTCTCAAAATAATTGTACCTTACATAGGTCAATGCCTATTTTGTTTGTATCGCAGGCAAAGGTCATGTCCCGCGGCGTACAATCGAAGGTCAAACTTACCGTCGACATTCAGACGGGGAAGCTTTTGGCGATAAAACCGAACAAAGACTGCATCAATGAACGAAACATGTTCACGCACGACAGAAGTGGGTGTCGAATGTGTTCGTCTTGTCGTTGATTTCTTTATCTATTTTGTTGCATTTATTCGTTTATTTAACTGTTTTACAGGCATCTGTGATTCCTGAGCACTGAATTAAGTGAGTGGGTAAGTAAATAAGTAGAAATCTTGTGCTGTCATATAGCGCTTTTGAGAGAAGATCCTGCTGTGGCTACTTATTATTGGATGCTTAATGCTAATTTGAAATCGCCATGGCCAAAAGGTATTGGTCATCGTAGCGGGGTCATTTTGTCCAAAGGGTCATCTCGGTTGGGCGTCTATTTGGTCGAGATTCTGCGATGTTTTACACTCTTGGCGCTGCACGTCCTTATGTTCTTCCGTGCAGTCGAGCAGCTGATTATGAGCACTTCTAACGGTTGTCGTCTCGACGTGAAAGTGAAGAACCTGGGCCTGAAGACGTACGTGTTCGAGGACGTACGCCAGAGAGAGAACTTCTGCCAACTGGTTCAGCAGCTGAAGAACATGCATAGCGACTGTCCGGAGGTGAAGAAGATCTCTATTTACGTTGGAACGTGGAACATGGGTGTGTTGACGCTGTGCTACTAATGAATTTCTGCTGTCTTGTTTTATTTTATTTATTTATTTTTATTATTCATTAATTATTTTAATTTATTATATTTTATTTATAGAATAAAATTATTATAAAATTATTATATATTTTATTTATTTATTTATATTCTAATAATTTATTATTATTAATCATTCATGCTGCTGTCTTGTTTTATTTATTTATTTATTTATTTATTTATTTATTTATTTATTTATACAAGACAACTTATATATGATGCTATAAAATAGCCAAGGCCAAGTCATCTGTTGACGTGTCACTGAGGGATGGAAAATGTCAATTTTCAAAATGATTGTATTAATATTTATGTGATAATTTGCTTATCGTGCTTGTTTGAAGAATCTTTCTTCTGGTTTGCAGTCAGACCCTGTTTGTGTAATGTTCAGGGGAGCGTTTGAATTGTTTTGGTTCAGTTCACAGAGGTTACTAGCAACCAAGGATCACAAGCAATGCTGTTTGATTAAGAGGAATATAGCTTTTGAACAGACTTGACTGTACCTATGTATTTTGAATTAGTTTAAATGGTAGTCTATACGCCTTCATAACGGCACTAAACTTGCTATTCACACTTCTCTGTTTTACGTCACAAAAACTGCAACTTTTTTTGCATCAGTTGCATTATGGTTATGGTTCTGGACAACTTCTATAGCGCCGTAGAAGCATTAGGTACCAGCCTTGTTCTGGTTTTATTGATACAAGTATAGTTCTGGTCCTAAAACAAGTTTGGACTTGAATAGACTTTTAATTGTTCTGTATTTTGTGGATTAATTTTATTTTAGTTGATTTAAATTTGTGAGTGTTTTGCAACGTGGTAACTTTTGACATATGCTTTCAAGGCGACGAAGTACCGATGTATAGTCTCTTGAACTGGATAAAGTCTGACGGGCTGGGCAAGAAGCGCAACGATACGCTGGCCTTGATTCCTCACGACGTCTACGTCTTTGGGACTCAGGAGTCCGTCCTCTCGGACAAGGAATGGACATACCGTTTGAAAATTCTCCTCACAGAGACCTTTGGAGAGGAATTCTGTCAGGTTTGGAGAAAAGTTTTGTTGCAGTATTTTGGTTTCAAGGGTAATTCAACTGTTCAATCTTCAAGCATTTGCTCCATGGATGCGATCACAAATAAACTTAGGCATAAACTTCTATTAGGCATCTAGTCTTGAGCCCCCCCAACTTTTGGAGAGGCTACCATAGAAAAGGAAATGCATAGGGGGTTTCCTCCCCCCAACCACCACTTTCTCATCTAAGTTTACGCCAATGCAAATTGACAAAATCCATGTTGAAATAATTCTGTTAATAAACCGTGTTTTAAAATCTTAGACACTATGCAGAGGATTATTGCCACATGTTAATTTAGTAGCTCATTTTAAACAGAAATTGTTCCTATTTATGTACTTTATGTTGTTTACCAAAGGTGGCCCTGTCGACACTCTGGGGCATTCGACTGGTGATATTCGCAAAAGCTAATCACAAGAATAAGATAAGTCTTGTTCAGCAGTCGTCCGTCAAAACAGGCGTCGCAAATGCTCTAGGTACCACGACCAGCATCATCATCATCTTAACTTTACAAGCTTTTAGGTGTAGTCTTAAGTAAGACGTGTCTGTTTTGCTTGGCCTATCTCCCTCCCTCCTCCCCATTAAGCTGCGAAGGTAAAACACGGGTCCAGAGTGTACGGAGATCAAATACAAGACCCTAAGCTCGTTCGAGTATGGGACTAACTTTGACTTTATCCCCTTTAGATTGCTCCCCCCCCCACCGATCTGACTGACCTTTCCGACTTGATCCGGCTATAATCCGGATTGGATTTGGTGCGCCGTCGGCCAACACCCTAGGCAGTATAGTATGATCGTGGCTCCATAGAAGTTTATTGATCAATTGATTTAATATCTCTTAATCATTCGTGCGTTGTCAGACAGTGAACTGACGCACGACAGAGCACAATTCCTAATAATTTTACTTTGAGGCTTTTATTTGGCTATAAAGACTTGTAGGATTTTCTTCGATTGATTCTGTATCGGCAAAGATTGTACGGTTTGATGCAAATTCGAAATAGGAAACAAAGGGGCAGTTGCCGTGTCGTTCAACTTCAGTCGTACATCGTTCTGTTTTGTCTGTGCTCATCTCACATCAGGACACGAAAAGAACAAGCGGTACATCGCGTTCATTGGACTCGGTTTCACATTCATTTTGGCATTTCTATTGCCTTTTAGTTGAGAAACATTATTATTATTATTATTATTATTATTATTATTATTATTATTATTATTATTATTATTATTATTATCATTATCATTATCATCATCATCATCATCATCATTGTCATCATCATCATTATTATTATTATTATTATTATTATTATTATTTTATTATTATTATTATTATTATTATTATTATTATCATTATCATCATCATTATCATTATTATTATTATTATTATTATTATTATTATTATTATTATTATTATTATCATCATCATCATCATTATTATTATTATTATTATTATTATTATTATTATTATTATTATTATTATTATTATTATTATTATTATTATCATCATCATTGTCATTATTATCATCATCATTGTCATTATTATTATTATTATTATTATTATTATTATTATTATTATTATTATTATCATCATCATCATCATCATCACCAACATTTATAAAGCGCATGTTCACAGTGCATCATAACTGGCATTATATGATGGAAATTTCTAGCTCTTTGCTCCAAATGGAAATTTTCAAAATTTTATGGGAAAATTATGTATCTCGTTTTACGAAATGGATGCTTTGATGATTTTCAGTCGAAATCAGAATTTTCGCGACATTCTGAAAGGTCTCGACCTCGTGCCAAAGAAAGTCGGACCGTTTGACATTTCGAAGCAGTTTCACCATCTCTTCTTCTTCGGTGATCTAAACTACCGCATAGAAGAACTGGATTCCATGGTTTGTTTTTCATTCATTCATTCATTCATTCATTCATTCATTCATTCATTTGCTGTAAATTGTTTCTTCAGATGTTGTGATTCTGTGCTACTTTGATCATTGGCATTAACTTGGATGAAAATGTGGGCGGCCAATCCCTGTACCTCTTCCCTTCCCTAGCCTAGTCTCTCAAACTGTGGGGGTGAGGGGGGCTTAAACCTAGAAGCCTAATAGAAGTTTATGCCTATATATAGAGAGAGAAGTTTATGCCTATAGTGGTTGTGATTATGAATTTATATAGCTCCAGTTCTAATGCTCAAAGGTATTGGTTGAATGAACTTGAAATCTATCTGCTAACAATGAGGTAAAACATTATAAATTAGTTAGTGGGAAACAGATAGGCAGACTATAGCAGTCAGTGTATTACTATAAAAGTATAAATAAACAGAATAATGTGCTGTAGTTGTCAAAAGTTACGAAAGAACTGTACATATTTTGGTGAATTCAAGAAGTCATAGCTGAATAGATTATCTGTTATTTATGGAGAATTATAACACGGAGTCAAAATTCTTAAGAGACTTAAGAGAATTGCCCAACATTTTAAATCTAGAAAAAAACATTTATCAAGTGAAATACCATCATGAGATTTGTTTTGCACATACGTGCTGGTACTTTTAAAGTTTGGCGTACATATTCCAGCCTTTGCGATTTTGGTTAAACTGTATTTTGAAAGGTTATTATTAAACAAATCAAAGAGTCGAATGACTACCGCCTTCTTTTGCAATATGACCAACTTCGTCGAACTCAGCAGTCTAAGGAGGCATTTGTGGAATTCAGTGAGTTTCGAAGAACCACCTCATTGCTTGTCATAGATTTTACATTTCGTGTGATGTCATCAGGGGCGTAGATCACCACCCAATAATTAGCAAAGGGGGTATATGGTATCATTTATCCCTCCCCAATATTTTGTGCTTCTTTGCTTATTTTATGTTCTAAGTCTGACAAGCAAAATAAACATCATCACTAGAGTTTAAACATATTTATGGGTAGGTATACTTTTAAAAATTATTCTTCCACTCCCCCAAAAAAAAATGCTGATGGCAGAAATATGCCCCTGGATGTCATCATTTGGTATTTGCAGTCATGGGCGCCCACAGAAATTTTTCCAGGTGAGGACAAAAACAGAATGGTCATGGTAAAACCACATAATTTTTTCCAGGAGGGGCAAAACACATTTTAACACAATGGCCACGGTTAATATTTTAGCAAGGTTTTCAAATTTAAATGCCAAATATTGGTATTTGTCTTTTCCGGGGGAGGGGAAGTGTCCCCTCTTGCCATAATCTGCGGGTACCCATGTTTGTAGTATCAATGACTGTTCTTAATATTTCTACAGGAGAAGAAGACGTCACTTTTCCGCCAACCTACAGGTTCAAGAAAGGAACACGTGATTGTTATGTCTGGCAGAAGTTCAAGACCACCGGTGTTAGTTAATCTGTAGTTCACATAGTTCACATAACTATCTTGTGTGACTTGGTTGTCGTTTTTTTTTATCTGTTTATTTTAGTGCTTCCACGACTGAAATCATTTCTTAATTCTCATTTTGTTGTGCTGACTATGTTTTTTCTCTCTCAATGTTTAGGCCATTCAGTTATGATTTTTAGCACATGAGCGCCAGCACATTGGGGCAAGAGGGGGCACTTGCACCCCATGGAAAATGCAAATACCAATATGTTTTAGTATTAGATAGTTATACTGTAACTATATTAATATTATTATTATTGTTATTATTGTATTGATAGTATTGTATCAATCTGTAGAATTGTTGTTGGTAAACTCAAACTTGCACTGTTGTGGGATTTGTGATGTTAGACTAGGATCAATGCGCCTTCGTTTTGCGACCGAATACTATGGAGCAGTTATCCCGAAACTCTTATATTCAACACATCTTATGGTGAGCTGCCTATTCTGCTTTCTATTCATTTGTTCTGTTTTCCATTCATTTGTTCTGCCTATCCATTCATTTGTTCTGCTTATTCATTCATTTGTTCTGCCTATCCATTCATTTGTTCTGCTTTCAGTATGTTCATTTTGCTTTGAAAAAAATGTGATGTCCTTGAGGTGGTTGGAAGTATAATTTGGTGGAGATATTCATTTTCCATCTTATAATATTATGGTTTTGGTGTTGTTAATAAAGTTTAAAGAATTATTTAATTGATTTTTGAATAGAGCAGATGTGTGTGTGTTTGGTAAAAACTAAATGTTTTCAATAAATCAAAGAGCAAATGATCTGCAAGGATGGCTGTTCAACAGTAGAAATAGATGAATAATATTATTATTATTTTTATTATTATTATTATTATTATTAAACTAACAATTTCTTGTGTGCCATACAGCCAAATGTCAGGAGCAAGGGCACATTACAGAGTCCAGTTATAGGCCTACAATTAAAATTAAGCAACAGTAATCAATGTTACAGTTTGACGATAAAATAGACAAGCTTCTGTTCGTTGTCCAGGATGCACGGATCGAATATGTTCGAGCGACCACAAGCCCGTCTTCGCGACGTTTGACGTCGGCGTCACGACGCAGTTTACGTCAGCAAAGGGCGGGACTGCTCGAAGCGGCGACATGAAGATAATCTTTGAAGAGATTAGCGCCGAGGTCTGAACTTTGTCCGCGTTTATTCTTCATTTGCAACATACTGCATTAGCTCAGGATTGCACGCAGAATGGCACACTTCTGGTATGCATTTGTAATATTATAGACACTGGTGGACAAATAGCCTGTATGTAAAATAAATTCAGCAAATTTCAGGTCAGAACAAGCAGGCAGGAGACCTTCAAGATCGAATTCCATTCCTCTTGTCTTGAAGGTCAGTACCCGTAATTAATATAAATAAATAATATAGTTTAACTCCTAAAACATTAATTGCACTATGATGATGATGATTATTATTATTTGAAGGTCATTGAACTTCTGCCTGGAATTAATATAAATAAATAATATATTTTAACTCCTAGAACATTAATTGCACTATGATGGTTAATGATTATTATTATTATAATTGTTGTTGAACTTCTGTAGTGCCGTTTTTAGCAGTGCACTTGGCATCAGTTGATGGTCGCTCTGGGTTTCAATCATTATCCTAAATCCATTAGGTCATAAGATATTCATCCTGGTCTCACTGTTGAAATCTACCAGATAACATCTCTGTGAGTTTGCAATGTGCTGTATTTATTACATGCATAGAAGAAATCTGCCACTTTGATGATGATGATGATGATGCTGATGACAACGACGACGATGGTGGTGGTGGTTATGATGAGCATTTAAAAAAACATTTGGCATAATTTTGCATTGGTTCTTGATGAAGCAAATGTTTTAATTCCTGCCATGACCTATTTCTTTGTCCTGCAATTGGACATACTGGTAATTGGGTTTCTTTTTTTAATATTCCAGCCCCAGTAACGACCAAGCAGAACGCTTTTTCGACGTGAAAAAGGGAAATTTCTGTTGTCCGAGGTGGACTGCTAGTCAACTTCCACAGGTAAAAAGCACTTCAGTTTCTTAAACAGCAGTAGACTGGCTACTGTAAAACCCCATTAATTCAGACTTTTAATAGTCAATGTGGTCAAAATTATCCAGTTCCCCAAAGTTCATCTTAACGAGGTTTTGCTTTACTTTGCTTTATTTCAACTACCTACGGTTGTAAACGGATACTAAAGCCTAAATATCAGTAACCCAGTGCGGTATTTGTATTTATTTTCTTGAATTTTCCACAATGTATTGTATTGTATTGTATACTGGACTATTTATATAGCGCCATAAACATAGCATAACCAAAAACAAGGGCGCTTTACAAGCATATTGTTAGAGAATTGCTTTCACGCGAATATCCTGTCGTTTATGAAGGCAGATATGTTATTATGATCTGTGAGATTATGAAATCACGAATCAATTGATTAGAAGCTTCTGTGAAATGTCGATCTCTTATCTGTCTTTTGCATTTCAAGCTGGTTTTATTCTTGGTCTTGTAGATGCAGCCGATATTCGATGACCTCGGCTATCTCGAAGACCAGCATCTCCTCGTCGCGGTGAAAACAGTGGACGGAATGGAGTCTTATGGTAAACCGTTTGCATTCTTCTTTCTTGACATTCGCGTTTTCATTCTTTCTCGCCGCCGCAGCAAATGACCGTAAAAAAATGGCTGCCAACAGTTTAGCATTCTTGTTTCACTACCGGAAAACATCGAACGGCTAATCACACCATGTTCCGGTCAAGGACAAGTAATTGGACAAAAAGGCTTGACGATTTACAAAGAATGTAATGTATCGGAAGGAAATCGGGTAGAAAAACAGCATAGCTCCCCTGTAATTTTTGACGGGCAAACAGCTAGTTTATTTATAATCTTTCGACGCTCTGTTAGACTGTTTTTAGGTGAACATTTCAACATAGCTAATGGTGGGTTAATGTTTCTTAAATAAATGTGCTTTGAACTAGTGAAATTTCTCTTTGCAGGCGAATGTGTTCTTGCATTGAAATCAATGTTTGCGATAAAGCCGCAGAAGTTTTGCAGCTCGTTGACGCATTTGGGAGAAGAAACTGGCTTAATAAGGTCCGTTCTTTCTCTTTATATAAATGGGTTGAAATTTCACATTTTAGAGGAGGCACCAAAAATTCTTAAAATTGCATAATTTTTTTAGGTATTTGCATATTTGCACATGCAATGCACTTACTTATTCAAATGGTACTGAACACTATTTATTATAAGAAATTGTCCAGTTTGTTGTTACCGTAAAACTTCGTTATAACGTACTTAGCGGGTCTGAAAAATTTGGTACATTATATTTGAGGTATGTTGTATCCAATACTGTCCAGTACGATGGCGCTTCGCACAGGACCGTACATTGTGGTATGTTATAACCGAGTACAGGACTATGTTATAACGGAGTTCATTATAACCAAGTTATGCTGTAAATTGTGAAGAAATTTGAGTACAGATGAATGATTTTTATGTGAGTTTTTTTACAGATTTTAATTTGCATTTTGTTTAGTGTGCAGAACTACGTTTCAGGTGTTTTGCATTTTTATTTTGATGACAGAGGTCTGATGTATGTAAAGGCCAAGGATGATCTGCCATCGGCTCTCTATGGCCAGAAGTCGCACAAAATCTATGGTACGACAGTAGTATGCTGGAATGTTTGTGATTTTTCTTCAGATATCGATGTTGCAAAACGTATTGAATGCCCTTCTTATGTAGCATCCAAGACTAAGAGCTACTTTGCCGCTGCAGCTGCTTTTGAAAGTGCTATGGAAATTAACAAGATTTTACCTACTTACTTGCTTACATTTTTTTGATTTTCAGCAGATTTTGTATCTGGAGTTTGTCATCATTTTGAAAAAATAACTTATTGTAGACCTTATTTACACGGACCTGGAATTTCAGCGGGAAGAAAGCAGTCTATCGGATGATTACTCAGAAGTTTCAGAGCTGGGAAGCGCCTCGAAAGTGCCCCCGCGGGGGAAACCACGGGATCGGTTGAAATCCGGAGACACTCCGTCGGCAGGTTCCAGCCCGCCGGTTGCCAGAACCCAGCATTTCTTGTCCGGAGTCCTCTCGGACGCCATCTCCACGCCATGTCTGGCCAGTTTCCTTTCAGAAGCTACAGCGGCAGCAAATCCAACAAAAACTCTGACCCACGCCGGCAAGGACGACGACAGCAGCGGTTCGCAGGACGCTCTGAAATCGAAGGTTCCCAATCTTCCCCCGCGTAAAGGACGCGTCTTGCCGCCGTCGTCGTCGTCGTCTGTAGGAGGCCTAACCCCTCCTCCGGCTGCTGCGGTAGACCCCGGGGGGGCAGCGGGTTCGACGGAGGATTCAAGCGGTCTGTACGCCCAGGTCCGACCCACCAGCAGCCAGCGCCGGTACGACATCGTCAGCGATCCGAGCACCGGCGTCAGGTGCCGCGACAAGGAGGCGCCTCCGCCGCTGATGCAGCCGAGGGCAAGGGCCTCGTTCGTGGCGACCAACATCATCGGCGCGTCCGCGGAGTTCGACTCCGGCAGCATCAGGGCCCGTCCTCCGCTGCCGCTGCCCAGCGAATTGCCTTCTGCGGTAAGTTTCATACTGTCGGTAATTATCGGATATGCGGTAGAGTAGCGGTAGGACTATTGACATGCAAACAGAGGGTCGTGAGTTCAAATCGGATCCCAGTGTGAAATACTAGGTTACTGAATGCGGAGAATTACTGCAGTGGTTTCACACAGACTTACTTAGCTTCCTAAACCCCTTTAAATCACATTATTATTATTATTATGGAAAAATGATATAGGAAGTATTTGAACCATCAAGACGGAACAGCAATCCCTGTCTAGCATATTATTATTATTATTATTATTATTATTATTATTATTATTATTATTATTATTATTTAAGGTCTGGAAGTTAGCAGAATGGTAACAACGTTGGGTGATGGAGCAGGAGGTCGTGGGTTCGAGTCCCGCAGGAGCACTAAGGTTGGCTCAGCCTTTTTCGCAGTGGTAAAATGAGGAGCAGTGGTAAAAATCCCTGCGATAAGTCAAACAGGTACGCTACGAGATACACTAACCCCGTATCCGTGGCATTGCATGCCTGGCTGAAGGCTATAGAAACTGAGATCAGCGCTGCCCTATGAGGCCGTGAGGCTCGGGAAGGACTGACTTTTTTACTTTTATTATTATTATTATTATTATTATTATTATTAGTAGTAGTAGTAGTAGTAGTAGTAGTAGTAGTAGTAGTATTATAAACTTTGTGAATGAATTAAATCTTAACGTTGACAACACTGCAATAATAGTCTAATCTTTATAATATTATAAATATTCAAGTGTTACAATCGAACTTGTGTCTGTATCAGCAGTGGTTCGATATCTCCATGTTTTTGACTTTATTGCTGTTCAACTTACAGTAGACGTTTGCATCTTTGATATTTTGACTGCTGTTCTTGTCTGTGATAAAATGTAAGGTTTTGCCGGTGATGGTACATATACAGGGCGCGATTTGTAGGGTGAAGGGGGGATTCCCCACCCCCACCGCCCAACTGCATCCCCTACCGCTACATCCCCACCACTACATCCCCCACTGCTACACTTTCAACAACAACAACATCCCCAAGCTCGACATATTCCCCCAACTGCTCCAGGTCACAAATCGCACCCTGTACAGTGTACATATATATATATATATATATATATATATATATATATATATATAATATATATATATATATATATATATATATATGCCGGTGTGGATCGCAGAATCCTTGTCTACATAAATGAACAACTTTATTGTAGGGGCTGGTTTTGTTGCTGTTTGTGCTTCCATATAGACGTCTATTTGACGGTGTGTTCACTGTTACCGCTCTTTGATTTTATGCAGAGGCCAAGCCACGCCTCGTCGGGATCGCAGAATCCTAGAACGATTGAAGAATGGCTGATTGGCCTTCAGCTTGTCCAATACGCTGACGTGTTCATGGTAAACGGTTGGGACAATGTTGATTTTCTTGGCGACCTAACTCTCAGTGATCTGATATATCTTAACATTCAACAGTCAGAGCATCAAGATGCAATTCTACGAAGCATTGAGCAGCTTAAGAAGCGCTGATCGTTACGGGCTACGTTACTTTACGATGTCTTCTTTTGTCTGACTGCTTACGCGCCCCGCAGCGAATAAATAGTTTAATTGTAATTAACGATTACAAGTATTAATATCAAAATTATAATTACTATCGAATTAAATGGAAACGTGTATTGAAAATTCTTACAGCATAATATATGATAAATATTTAGTTGGAATATAGATATTACTGCATAGTTTGTGTATCTCCATCAGATACTTGTATTATTTAATGTTGAAGTTATACAGTGGATCCCACTTAATTGCATACCGCTTAAGTGCATAACCCGCACGATCGCATAACAACATAAAAACCCAAACCAGTGTTTTGTGCGTACAATTAATTATCAGAGGTCCCGGCTATTTGCATAGCCCAGTTAATCGCATTAGCAAGGCTTGCATGGCACCTATGCAATTAAGCGGGTTTCACTGTATTTGATGGATGCTGCTACTTGTGTCTCACAATTTTTTTTTCTAACTTCTATTTTTACTGGAATTACTGTCAGAATTCTATGCCGAAATTTTATAACCAAAATGCTTCTGCTTTTAACCCCTTAACTGTGTATTTAACTGTAACTCAATGTAAAATGGACGGATATATCCGGGATCCCCAGTTAAGGGGTTAAAGATCATTGTGAGCTGCATAATTTGTGTGATGAAGATTGTAATTCATGTGTATTTTGTATTTTATGATTGATTCCACTGAGGGATGGTTATTTTAAGCTACCTTGTTGACTTTCGATATCCAAGGACTTACGTTGTCCAAAGGAAACTTTTAAGCTTTTACTTCCTTGTTCGTCCATTTGCCAGTAAGTAAGAAAAAGGCATGTCACACGCCGTGGTTGTATGCAATCAGAATTGCAGTACATTAGCCTAGTATCTGTTCTGCGGTCTGCTGTACGCTTTGTTTAAACGGAAACTGTTGCATGCTATAATTGAATTTTGTGCCCTTCTTTGTGGTGTCTTGAATTCTGTGTATCAGCATGAACTCAAACTCGAAAGAGTCTATGACCACTAATATGATGCGTGGTTAATGCTTAGGTTGCTTGGCTCAGTCCCCCCCCCGACCCCCGACCCACGGCTGTTAATATTAAGTTCGCCAGAGGGAGATCGACGCGCCACCTGGCGACTGATCGCGAATTGTAGCAGCCACACGGTTGTTCATGGTTTTTAAACGTTGAGTTTCAATAATTAATCCCTGCATTGTGAGGCGAGACCAGATTTAGCCTACACCGGTGCAGAGGATTTTTGCACAGTCATTTGCTAGATTTTATTGTATTCAAGTATTATTACAGAATTGCAGTTCTGACGTTTTAATTCTTACGCGATTTCTTTCTTCCTAGTGAGCTGCCTGCTTCATACTAAAATGGCATTTTTATGATTATTAATTTTGATCAATGTACAGTAAATTCCAGTGTGTCTATGCTTTGTAACACCAATATAGTACATCATGTACACGTATCTAATATAATAATAATAATAATAAGTATTATTATTATTATTATTATTATTATTATTATTATTATTATTATTATTTGAATTAATGTGGTTTATGAGGATAAGTAAGCCTGTGTGAAAACCACTGATGTTTAAGACTAGGGTCAGGTCCAAGCTATTGCAACTATTGTTTCTACTGAATTTTCCATTGAATTGGCCTGGTCTTGTGCGATTTGGGTGTTTGGAATGCCTTCGATTGATACACTTGAGTATTAGAATTGGTGCTATGCAAGTTTAATAATACTAATAATAATAATAACTAATAATTTTATGCTGGGCAGCAGATCTGTTATTTGTGTCAAATGACTCGTTGAAACCTTTCTTGTTACTTTATTTTGTATGACATTTCTTGACAAAATTATTCAGTGTTCAAAGTATTGAGGGGTCGTCCATAAATTACGTCATGCGGTTAGGGGAGGGGGTCCGGCCATTTGTGACGAAGTGTGACGACGGGGTTCCGTAAATGTGACGTCACACACAAACTTAAGTGATGACCTTTGACCTTTTTTTGCTTGTCATGGTTTTTCGAGTGGAAAAAATACAAGGATGGCCTTTTTTGCTTGTCAAGACTTTTCGGAAGATGAAAATGGGGGTCGACCCGTTGTGACGTCATATTTTATGGGGTCCGACGATTTGTGACGTCGCGTTACGTAGGGGAGGAGGTAAAAAAAGTGCCAATTTCGCGTGACGTAATTTATGGACGACCTCTGATGCAGATGAATGGACTTTCTATTTGTCATTTCGCAGCTTCTCTAAATGTTGACAGTCCGTAGAATAATTATTAAAGTTTGGTGATTATAAGTATTTTTATTGTTCTGCTTTCTAAATAAATATAAACATTAAATTTTTTGATTGTGTTTATGTCTTTGAAAGTAGCACGCTGGGCTTTTGAAAAATGGACCATTTCGTGTCCGTTGGCGGGGCGGAACTGGTCCGCGGGCCGATATTTGAATGTCCCTGATTTAGGGTGATAACGTTTAGGCGTGAGCGGATGAATTTATAAGACGGCGACTAAAACGCCTCGACGTCTTATTCAACTCGATGCATTTGTCACATTTCGTTCGCGGCATCGCTAGGCAACAGCAGCAGCTGCTGCTGCTGAAGCAGACGACGACGTGTGTGGTCCGAGTAATCGAACGACTGATAAGCAGTTCCGTCGCTTTGGAAATATAATCGAACGCACGTGTTCAATCGATTAATTATCGGATTATGTTTTTCACGGCGACATTCGCGTATTTGACGCCTGCGTTTTTCGTATTTGATTCTGAGCACACGTGTCGTGGGGGGGGGGGGCCGCGTAGGCCTATTAAAGGGCCTAGGCGGCCAGAGGCGTCATTTGGGGGGGACTGGGGGGGGCCGTGGCCCCCCCCAAGGAAATGAAAATAGTAATCTATAATGTATTAATATGTGCAACAACAAAAAAAACAGGGCCGTGGCCCCCCCCAAGGAAATGAAAATATTAATTTATAATAATGTATTTATAACCTAAGAAGGGCCGACAAGCAAAAAAAAAAAAAAAAAAAAAAAAAAGGTCGTCAACTATTTTTTGGGTAATTGGAACGTAAAAAAAAGAACTGACGAGCAAAAAAAAAAAAAAAAAAAAAAAGGTCGTCGACTTTTTTTTGAAACTCAAACTAACCCAGTAAAAAAAATTTCAAAAAATTAAAAAAATTGAAAAGAAAATTTTACAAAATTTCCCGCCCCCCCAAGAAAAGTGTGAAATGACGCCACTGTAGGCGGCTAGGCCTAATGATGATTACGAGGTCGAATAGGCCTATATTGAGCTTTTTGGGCCTACGGCCAACAACTCGATGAAGGCCAAAAACGTCACGGCGTGCTAAGATTATTGTCTACTAATAGGTCTTTTATAAAGGCAGCTCTGTAGTAGACCTACGCGCCTCGTAATGAAAACCATCTCGACGTCTCTTCGCCTGTCTATTTTATAATATTTGGCGACCAGAGGCGTAGCGACGGGGGTTTGTCGGTGTGTATATATACCCCCAAAATCAGACCACCCTAAAAAATTTAATGTATTTTTTAAGATTTTCATTTTTTAAAGATTTATACCCCCAATCAAATTATACCCCCTCCCCAAATCAAATTATTGGCTACGCCCCTGTAGGCCTACTACAGTAGTAGGAATAAAGTGGAGCGTATAGTGCATACAGGAAAAACTGCTGCACGATTCTTGACGCACTAGATCAACAGAACTATCGAGCGGCTACCGATGCCGATTAGGCCCCCTAATAGGCCCACGGAACTCGCAGATGTCTGGCGGTAGGCCTAATCGCCGTGATAGGCTGCCATTGGGCCTAAGCTTCGGATTAACCGTCGCTTAGGCCTACCGTAGGAGGAGGAGGAGGAGGCCTATACCGTAGGAGGCCTAATTGCCTAATTTGCAGCGTTTGCCGCGTCGTGACCGTGTTTTTAACGGATTTCGGAGTTACTAGTAATTAGCCCACTGGATTATTGTAGACACCATCTCTCCCTCCCTCTCAACCTGCTTTGTCGCTCAAATCCTTGCTTGGTTTCCACGCAGGCACGCAATATGTCTCCCAATCCACTTGAAAAATCGTGTTGTTGCGTTGCTGTTATTACTATTATTATTGCTGTTGTTGTTTGCCCACTTCGTCTGTCAAGATGATGCCAACAACACGATTGAAATTTGCCGCGGTGTGGATTTAATTCGCTCTTGTGAATATTGAACATTGACGACGCAATATACCTACACGCATACCATGTGTGCAGTGTATAAATACGTACAAAGACCGTTCGTTATCTTCTGCATATTTTGTCAGACATTGTTGGCTTAGATGTTATTTGTTTTTGGGTGATTTGATCGGTGGAATTCATTGCTTCAACCTGTAGGCGCAGGCCTACACCTGTCGGCGTTTGGAATATACAGTAAACTGAAGGTAAGCTCTTCCAGTCTTCCACCTTTGCCAGTCCCCATCGCATATTTAGGACCTCTGAGTCCTGCATATTTCCCGACAAATCGCCGCATCGAGGATTCGAACTCACACTCACAGCCCTCACTAAGCAATGTGCATAAGCCCAAATAGAAGGAAAATGGCCAGTCGTTCTTAATATTACGGTAATATTGTTTTGTAAATATTAATTTCTGTCTAAGAACGCCATTAATATGAGCAAAAACGTCGATGACTTCGTTCCGGGGTGGCTTGCGGTGCAAAATTTTAGGGTCAGAAGGACGACCTTCGGGGACAAGATGGGCGACCTTGAACCCGGAGACGCCCTTCCAGACGCGGCTAGCGCACGGTTGTTCGGCGACCACTGGGTCTTCATCCAGCTGAACACGTTCACGAATTGGGTCAAGGACCAGTTGACCGACCACGACGAGGCGACGGTCGACGACCTGCGCTCGGACTTCTCCGACGGGGTCCGGCTGTGCGCCCTCGTCGAGGCGCTGCAGCACCGGCGCGTCCCGCACGTGGTGAAGAGGCCGATCAACCAGCACCAGTGCCTCGACAACATCAACCTTGCACTGAAGGCGATGACCGGCGACGGAATCAAACTGGTCAACATCGGTCAGTATCTGTAGAAAAAAGTTCAAACGAAGCGAATATAGAGAATAGGCCTAGGGGCTGTCCATTAATTACGTCAAAAATTTTTGGGGGTGTGAAAAAGTTTGACAGTTGTTGACAGAGGAGGGGGGTCAAGAGAAGTTGACGTCAACAATATTTCACTTTTTTCACTTTTTGCAAATATTCAAAAATAGGAAATTTCATGGAATACTACTTATTACAATGGAAAAAAGCATGGCAAAAAAGGTCATCAGCACCACATTTTGACAATTGATGAGCAAAAAGGGGAAAACGGTCATCACCGCAAAAAATAATAACCTTGTTATTGGGACCTATCACTGATCTTGGGGGGGTCAATAGTTTTTGATGTATTATAGGGGACACTGAAAGTTGACAGTTGTTGACAAGGGGTGTCAAAAATTGCAGACATAATTAATGGACATCCCCTATCTTATTTGTGTTTTGTGTTTATTTTTGTGTTTGTGTTTGAATTTGAAATCAACTGTTTGAATGATGGCATTAAGATATTATTAAGTAAGTTAATTTATATAGCGCTTTTGTAAGTCAGATATTAAAACAAACGAACACTCCCCACTTTATGCATGACCGCTTCCTACTGTAGATTTGTGCAGCGTAGGCTTATGTGTAATAAAGCTAGTGATGCTAAGGACAGTGCTTTGTTTCAGTGGGAATGCACGGGAACGGTGTTCCCATGTCTTTCCCCCAGATTCATTTAGGCCTATATCGATATGCAGTACTGCATGTTTTACTTACAATCGTCTCTTTTATCAGTGAGAATGCACGGTAACAGCGTAAATTACAGTTTAAAACCAACGAGCTACATTGTGTATAAATATACCAAGTACTGTTGTTCTACTAATATCTACGGTATGCTTCATATGGCAAAACAGATGTGAAATGAGTTCCCAACACTTTTTTTCTAGAGATAAAGCACTGGTCAAGAATAAGTAGAAAAAGTAGAAAAATACAAGTATCAGAATTGGTTTCTAGCGTATATCTCAATTATTTTAAAAGTTATTTTGTATTTCATTTTGCTTCTATTTTATTTTTATTTTTTAATCAATTGTTTTTAATTTTCAGGAGCGGAAGACATCTACGGGGGAAATTTGAAGCTGATTCTTGGCATGGTCTGGTGTCTCATACTCCGCTACCAGATCGGCAGTGTTGTGTGAAGTACTGAGTTTGAGTACTCAAGTAAAAGTACAAGTATTATGTCATTTTACTTCTGTTTTAAAAGTAAAAAGTACCTATAAAAATAGTTACTCAAGTAAAAGTAAAAAAGTATTCTTCTCAAAAGTTACTTTTTAAGTAAAAAGTAAAAATTGACAGACGGAATCATCAACAACTCCACATTATCATGCTAAATCACATTTGTATTACTACTTTTAATCAACATGCAGAAGCCTCAGCAGTCAACACGTACACATTTACACCTTTACACCATTCACTGCATTAGCACAAAATGCTGGTTTCACAAAGCCGTAGCTAGGGGCAGGGTCAAGCTGTCACGGGCGATCTTGTCTTGAGATGCGCAATTTGCACACTAAGTCCTTAATTTTTCATACCACTTTTCTCCGGCGTGAAAATAATGTTGATAAGTAAAAAAAAGGTCATCGCCGGTTTTCAGACTGTCACAGGTTTAAAATTTTTGTATGTTGCACTTTTACGTTGATTAAAAACTCGGGTAAGCAAAAAAGGCCATCATCGTAACCCTAACCCTAAAGGGGCACAGAATTTATACCTTGCCCCGGGCGCCGACTGCTCTAACTGCGGCTCTGTGATTGCATGTAGGTCTAAGAAAGATCATGTTTTCAAAAAATCTGTCAGTTATGCGTGTACGTTTGTTGGTCATTGTCAACCCTGTACGACTAAACACGGAAAGTTGTGAAGAACAGATACTCCAGTAAATGTATCGAAATTTGGCGATGAGAAATTTTACTTGTAACGAAACGTGAAAGACATAATGTAACGAAGTAAAAGTACTAATATTTGAATAAAAACTTACTTCGTTACAAGTAAAAAGTACTGGGTAAGTTGTGTACTTCGTTACAGTACGAAGTACTCAGAATTGTACTTAAGTAATGTAACGCGTTACTTTTACTTCGTTACCGCGCAACACTGCAGATCGGACGCGGTAAGACTCCGCCGAAGAAGCTGATGCTGGCGTGGATCAACGCTGTCACTCCCGGACAGTCTGTTACCAACTTCAGCACCGACTGGAATGACGGCGTAGCACTACAGTACGTATTTACGCTCTTTTTTTGCCACAGTCATTTGTGCTGGTGAATTTCTGATGTATGATTTAAATGCAGTCTTGCCCTTTTCTTCTTCACTGTTCATGGCTTAGATCTTGTCTTGAGATGTGTCTGTTTAGCTTGGCCTATCCTCCTTAGATTGTTCCCTGACTGACCTTTCCGGCTTGACCTGGTTCTAATCCGGATTGCCTTAGACATCATGATAGTGACACCATCAAGGTTACCGGTAATTGATCGATCGATCGATTGATTGATTGATTGGTTGGTTGAATGATTGATTTCTGCACTTTTCAAGTGAGTCCCTCTGCATTACTTATTAAATTTCAATTTTAACCTCTATTTTCAATTTCATACTCTTTTCTTTCTTTTTGATTTGGCGTGAGGCCTTTTAACATAAGACTGCTTGTTTTCTTTCCATGGAATGCACTTCAACAAGTTCATGACCTTTAATAATAATAATAATAATAATAATAATAATAATATTATTATTATTATTATTATTATTATTATTATTATTATTATTATTATTATTATTATTATTATTATTATTATTATTATTATTATTATTATTATTATTATTATTATTATTATTACAACGTACTGATTATTGTGGTAACTCGTCCTGTAAGAACTGTGGGCTTCATTATCATCAAGAGATCTGCCCATATATGGGCGTTCACATTGTTTCACGTCAAGGCACTTTATGTTGTCAAAATTTTATTGCAGTATTCTTTGGTTGAAATTTCATGATCCATTGGCCCGTTAGAGTGGCTATGCAGTGATTGAAATTATTGCGGAGGACTCGGTATGTTAATGCAGACATAAAAGAACATAAAAATGTAGAGGTCCTCGTGTGAGCCGCTTGAATGGGGTCACACTGTAGTCAGTGCAACTTTAACTGAGATAGGAAAGTTATAATAAATAATTATTAGTGTACTTGTTTAGTGCCACGCATGAGAGGTCTTTTCGCATCAGTTCAATTGCATGGAACAATGAGTATTATTGAAACAAAGCAATCAGTTGCTCTTCACTGCTCATGCGAAACCCACACATGTGTGTGTGTGTGTGTGTGTGTGTGTGTGTGTGTGTGTGTTGGTTCTGTTGTCTATCTGCCATAATTGTGACTGGACAATCGAATTGACTTATTGGATTTGGCAATGCAGGATAAAATACGAATCAAGGAGCGACCATGGACTGATGTCAAGAACATTATTAAATGGCGCTATAGAAGTCAATTATGATGACGTGTGTGTGTGTGCACACGTGCATAGTTCTCAGTACACAATAATTGACTCATTGCGCAAAGTAACGTTGATTCTACCATTTTCTTCACAAATGCTGTTTGCTATTTGCTTATGTATTTCTGTTTTCATGATGTGCAGTGCACTGTAATATCCAGTTTATAGAGGCCTCAATTAGAAATCAGAGATTTGATTTGAAATGATTCAATTTGATGAACAGATAATGATTTTCACGCCATTCCAATTGTTATGCATACTTTCTTCCAGTGGCATTGTGGAATACTGCCGCCCCGGAACGTTTCCGCAATGGAATCAACTTAGCAGACGAGATAGGTCATCTATTCTGAAATTTCTCAAATATATTATAGATATGTGTGTGTTTGTGTGTGTGTGTGTGTGTGTGTGTGTGTGTGACTGAGATTTAGATGATTCAGTGTTTTAAAGATTTCATATAAAATGACTGAGTTTTTATTGTTGCATTGTATTATTATTATTATTATTATTATTATTATTATTATTATTATTATTATTATTATTATTATTATTATTATTATTATTATTATATTATTATTCTCAAGTTTCTTATGTGTTGAAAATTTTGCGGAAGGTGACTGTATTGAATCTTTGTAGTGTTATTATTATTATTATTATTATTATTATTATTATTATTATTATTATTATTTGGTTGTTAATGCATATTAATTAAGTCGGCGGAGAATCATAAGTGCAAAGCAGGGATGAATGGACTTGTCCAAGGTTGCTCTGCTGTGGCTGGAGTTGGACTAGAACCCACAGCACTCCGATTGCACTGCAACAATCTTACCACTATTCCGTCACATAATATTGTTATGATTTTCATCTTGCTGATATGAGCATTGGCTGACAAGTCCAGTTTCTTTTTCTAGGCATTGGTTCAGAAAAACCCTGTTGATTTTGCAATTATTGTCGTACGAAAGAATTTTGAAATTTTTCTATTAGTGAGGTTGATTTTATGTTTTTTTTCAATGTGATGGAATCTTTTAAATGCAAAATCCAGGCTAAGAAACTGCCAGGATGGAATGGAAGCCGCAAAGGTTCACTTCAACATTCCGATGGTGCTGAAACCGGAAAACCTGTCGAACCCCGACCTTGACGAACTCTCCGGGATGACCTACCTGTCCTACTTCATGAAGGTCAACTCGCCTGGCTATGCTGCGACCTTGAAATGGGTTCAGAGGCAGATTCCTCACATGAATGTCAAAAATTTTCAGGTTTTTCATCACATTTTCGTTTGTAACTAAGTTCGTTATTCTTTGAATGTGGCTGCTCCATGAAGAATTAAATTAGGAGTGTAGGCAGTAAAAGCCTTGCTGATGTCCTGACCATGACTATTTTTTTGTGCCGTTTAAGCTTGCTGACGCTTGCAGACGGTAAACTTAAGTAAGTAAGTAAAATTTAGTGAATTTATATAGCGCTTTTAGAGTGGTACCGCAGTAGCTGCTTATTCTTAGCTCTTAGCATAAATTTGAAATAGTTACAGCCAAAATAATGGGGAGGGTTAGTCAGGAAGAGTAATTTTATTCAAGGGTTCATCATGATTAAACATTATATCAGTTAGTCATGCCAAAAAAGGTGAGCCTGTTGAAATACAGCAAGCTATAGATATACAAAAATTCAGAGGAGTTTGAAACGAATTAAAACCACATTTTCTTGTGTCCTCATCTTTAATGCGTCAAATAATTCTGGGATTGTTCATATATTCCATCTCAATTTTATTCTATAGCATTCAAAATGCCACAAAATGGTGAGCCTATGGAAGTACAGCAAGCTATAGATAGACAAAAATTCAAAGGAGTTTGAAACGAATTAAAACCACATTTTCTTGTATCCCCATCTTTAATGCATCAAATAATTTTTGGATTGTCCATATATTCCATCTCAATTTTATTCTATAGCGTTCGAAATGCCACAAAATGGTGAGCCTATGAAAGTACAGCAAGCTATAGATATATAAAAAATTCAGAGGAGTTTGAAACGAATTAAAACCACATTTTCTTGTATCCCCATCTTTAATGCATCAAATAATTTTTGGATTGTCCATATATTCCATCTCAATTTTATTCTATAGCGTTCGAAATGCCACAAAATGGTGAGCCTATGAAAGTACAGCAAGCTATAGATATACAAAAATTCAGAGGAGTTTGAAACGAATTAAAACCACATTTTCTTGTGTCCCCATCTTTAATGCATCAAATAATTTTTTGGATTGTTCATATGTTCCATCTCAATTTTATTCTATAGCATTCGAAATACCACAAAATGGTGAGCCTATGGAAGTACAGCAAGCTATAGATAACCAAAAATTCAAAGGAGTTTGAAACGAATTAAAACCACATTTTCTTGTATCCCCATCTTTAATGCATCAAATAATTTTTGGATTGTCCAAATATTCCATCTCAATTTTATTCTATAGCGTTCGAAATGCCACAAAATGGTGAGCCTATGAAAGTACAGCAAGCTATAGATATACAAAAAATTCAGAGGAGTTTGAAACGAATTAAAACCACATTTTCTTGTCCCCATCTTTAATGCGTCAAGTCATTTCAGGATTATCAATACATTCCATCTCAATTTTATTCTATAGCGTTCGAAATGCCACAAAATGGTGAGCCTGTGGAAATACAGCAAGCTATAGATATACAAAAATTCAAAGGAGTTTGAAACGAATTAAAACCACATTTTCTTGTGTCCCCATCTTTAATGCATCAAGTCATTTCGGGATTATCAATACATTCCATCTCAATTTTATTCTAGAGTGTTTGAAATGCCACAAAATGCTATTTTGAGTGGTTCAGACTCTTCTGTAGAAGGTTTAAAGATCCATTAATTATTACATTGACCGTTAATGGGGATCAGAATGGGTTTGGCTTTAGTTTGCTAGTTTAAAGTCATTCCGTTTTGCTTTAGTAATGCTCATTTGTGATTAGTTTACTGTTGCTGTCTTGCAGACTGATTGGAATGATGGGAAGGTTTTGGTGGCGCTGGTCGAATCATTAGGCGGTGTTATTGTGGGTGGAGTCGAGCATGGTACAGGTGTCGACATCCTTCAGAGAGGTGAGCCTGAGACCAGAGATTTGCCCTGTCAAGGTCAAGTGCAGAGAATTTATATTATTTCCTTAATAAAATTCTGTGATAAATTAATTAAATCATTGTACTTTTATTTGGTCAAAAATCATATTTTATTTCACTGGAAATTACCGTAGTGATCACTGATTACTGTGCAACAGATGAAGCGTGGTTATATCATGGTTATATTGGTTATGTTAGATTATTATAGAATGTATATCACATCTGCTGATAAGACTGGATTTAATTACAGTCAGGCGAGATTTTTGTTGGTAGCCATGAACGCCGCAAAGTCTCTGGGAGTCGATCCCGTTGTGTCAGCAAAGGAGATGTCCGATCCAGACGTGGATCACATTGGCGTCATGGCCTACGCGGCACGACTGGAGTCGTTGACTCCCAAGAACAAGCCATCATCTTCACAGCATAGAGTCGCGCCAACTGCTGTCTCTTCCCCTCCTCCCGGCATAGAATTGCACAAAGAGGAGCTTTCGTTGGCTGAAGCAGTTAAAATAGTGCCTTCAAATCAACCAGCATACGTAAATAAAAAGGTGTGTATTTTTTTCTTGTGCAATTTTTTAATGCATATAGATATCCATATATAAATGTAGAATGTAGGTGTATAGATATCAATAGACTTTTTGTTCTGAAAAATTTGTGGATTTGAACTCTCATCATGGAGAGGTTTGCTATTAGCACTTGTATTTTGTAATATTATCTCACTTTTTTCTTCGTATTTTTGTGTAATGTGCAATTTTGAATCTTTGTAGAATTGTGAATATTATCGTGGTTATTCTTGTGCAGTATGAAATTTCGTTAAATTCAACCGACACGCAGAGCAGCGACAGAAGGGTCCATGTTTCGGTCGCTGGACCATCAACCCGACCTTCAGCAAACCTCAAATGGCAAGGTCATGCGGCGACCTGTGATTTCATTCCACTTGAAACCGGAACGCATAAGGTTTTCAATTTTCGACCGATTTTTTGTTCCACTACTTGTAATCTAACAATAAATAAGTGCTACCATGACAACAGTTCTAATACTCAAAAGTTTTGAATTGATGGTGCTCTAGATCAGTCCATGGAAGATCTGGTCATTCCAGAGATCATGAGCGATCTATGGTATGCATCAGTCATGCATAGAGATCATTCATAATTTCATGTACGTTAGACAAAAAATACCACGGGAGAAATGCCAATTGGTATTTTTGTCTGCATTTGAAAGGAGACCTACTAAGTTCATTGAAAGATCTTAGGTAAATAGAGCAAACGAGTTCCAGATAATATATATTTAATAGGTTAATCTTGGTTTGCTAGTTTGTCTTTCTGCAGTTCTGATTTATTTATAGATCTTCAACAAATTCAGTGCTCTCTTTGAAAAACACATTTTCTATATTTTGGTGGTTGGGCGCTTTAGATTAAATTTTTATCATATTTTCTTTTTCTCTCTGTGTTGTTCCTGGATTAAGATTTGTGTCTACAATAAAGATGTTCTTGTGAAGAACTGCCGTCTGTTGGTCAATGTTCTTCCTGACGTCTCTCAGATTCGAATCCTATCGTCGCCGACAAACGCAGCTGTTGGGCAACCCTCAAGCATCAAGGTTTCAAAATTTTTATTAAAATGTATATCTCTTTTTTACAAGTATCATTATGGCACATTTATCAGATAACAGTCTTGAAGATCCGTTCCTATGCCATAATTTGTCATGTATTTTACATATTACTCCATAATCATGGTCGCCAATGCAGAAATACACAGCACTTAGAGAAGACAATGTTATTAAGTAAGTAAGTAAGTAAGAAAGTAAATCAAAATTTCTATAGGGCTGCCCAAAAGCTTGGCGCAGTGCACCATCTTATTCACGAGCGCTAAATCTGGGTGAAATCCATAGCCTGTTATCCATAGTCTGTGTTGGTTAGTACTTGTCGCTGATCAATACCAGCTGACATTTTATTGATCTGGTATATTGATTTTTTTGCTCCGCCTTCCGCTACTTTCACTCCATGTACCAATATGTTTGCTTTGTTTTCAAAGCTTTCTTTTAAAAATAGGAAATTGCCTTTTGTTGTGTGGATTAATTAGAGACTGAAAGTAAATTGCCGGTACAATTTTTTGTCTCGTGTTTTTGCTATGAATTGTGGTTACTTTAGTTCAGTCATTACAGGTATTTAATGTTGGGCACACGTGAACCACACTTTTTCAACCGATATTGACACAGAATTTGATTTTCTTGGGCCCCAGGTACTTAACTCCCTCTGATCCCACGGTGGGAATTGAAATTTTTGGCTTATAGCCGTTCAACCCCCACTGGAAGTAAAACGATTTGTAATGATAGTAACCCAACTTTCAGTGCCTTATAACTGGCTTACAATTTTTATTTGCTGATCAATATCCTCCATGTTATAGGCACTTTGGCCACTATGTCACATATATATATATATACTGTATATATATGTATATATATACTGTATATGTGTGTGTGTGTGTGTGTGTGTGTGTGTGATATAGTGGCCACTATATCATATATCATATGAGTTTGATTGGTTTGACACTGCATCAGATGGTTTTTCCGTTATATAATGCAGATTGGGAGTGGTGGTGGTGGTGATGGTGGTGGTGGTCTGGCCGCAAATCTGATCCGTGCGCATGCTCGGTCGCCAAACGGTCAGACTGTTCCACTGGAAGTGACAGAGAAAGACGGAGCGCTAACCTGTGGTTTCACTCCAACTTCTTCAGGTCTACTTCGATTTTCAATCAATCGATCGATTGATCAAACGATCAATCAATCAGTCAGTTTATTAGTATCAAAATTAAAGATGCCTTACTGCAATCATACCAGGCTATGTCATGTGAATGATTCATTAAGTATGTTTGTCTCTTGTGGTTCATCGATAGCTTTGTTTGTGCTTTAGCTTAAATCGACTGATTTGAAATTTTAGTATAAGTTCAAATACATCAAGAATATTTGAGCTTTCGTTTCGGTTGCCGGGTAGTGTGACTAAAGCTCTGTTTTTGCGACACAAATGTTGCAGTTGTCTTCGGTTGTCACAACACCGTTCCATTGTTTTTGTTTTAGAGGTGTAATGCTCGTACTTTGGAAATGTATTTACAGAAAATTTAGCTATATGCCAATTGCATGCTGTAGTTTGTGATTTAAACAAGTTTCTTAATTTCCTTGTGATTTTTTCCTGCCAGGAGTTTGGACGATTTCTTTCCTTTGCAACGGTCAACATGTCCAGGGAAGTCCTTTCCCGGTTAATGTTTCTGACCCGAGACTCGTCCGGGTTTCTGGAATTGAGCGGAAAATTGCTGGCAAGGCTGCACACTTTCTTGGTGGGTGTTCATTTCTGTAGAGTTATTCCATTGCCGGACTATATTAAATGCCAAACCTAATGTGACTAGTCCGGTTGTTTTTTGCACCACCCTGTATTTACAGTGTGAGCTTGAAATATGCTGCATGTTATATTGCTTGTTGTTGGTTTTCAGTGAAAACTTCAGGGGCAGGAAGTGGTCAGTTGACAGTAAACGTCAGTCACAATGGTCGTCCCGTCCAGTCGCAGGTTGTTCCCGAGGGCCTCGACTCTCACAGTGTCAGCTTTCTTCCGGCTGGAGCTGGATCTTATGTCATCCGTGTCTACTATTCAGGAATTGAGGTGGAAGGTACGACAGTTGCCAGTTTAGAAATCTTCTGCATTTATACAGTAAAACTTCGTTATAGCACACTTAGCGGGTCTGTAAAATTTAGTACATAATATCCAAGGTACGTTATACATTGTGATATGTTAAAACCTAGTATATGTTATAATTGAACTGCTTTAATTAAGCTCTACTGTACATGTAATGTTTTGTAATAGAATTTACTGTATATTCACACACACTGTATGTTTATACTGTGTGTGTGTGTCAAACAGGTATCTTCATCCTTATCACTGCATTATCATCACATGATTGTAGTCATGGTAGTTAACCCCTTAACCATGTATTTAACTGTAACTCATTGTAAAATGGACGGATATATCCGGGATCCCCAGTTAAGGGGTTAATAGCTATCTCTTGCATGATTGCCAGCCACAACAACATTGTAGTGTAACGATCTTGGACTTTTGTAAATTGTTTGAAACTCCAGGGTCTCCATTCACCATGGAGGTTGTTGATGCTGGAAACATTGTGGCCACCGGTCAAGGTGTTTCAACAGCCAAGGTCAACCATCGCTCCACCTTCTTCCTGAATCTAGGACACAGTGGTTCTTCTGCTGATGTTAAGGCGCACATCACATGTTAGCGGCCATGTTGTCACGTTCTATAATTATATTACTACTACTACTACTACTACTACTACTACTACTACTACTACTACTACTACTACTACTACTACTACTACTACTACTACTACTACTACTACTACTACTACTACTACTACTACTACTACTACTACTACTACTACTACTACTACTACTACTACTACTACTCAGTGGTGGCTCCACCGGGGCCAGGGGCCCGTGTAGTAGTGGCCCCCAGTTGGGACCCTATACTTAATGCTACATACATTAAACAACAAATGGTTGGCCCCCATGATTAATAATAATAATACTAACTACTACTACTACTACTACTAATAATAATAATAATAATAATAATAATAATAATAATAATAATAGTAATGATAATAATGATAGTAATGATAATAAATGGTTTTTAGTAGTTTAGAACATTGATCATTCTATTATTGATTAAACAAAATTTGCATTAAAATTTTAACTGCATTAATTTTTAAATTTGCTGTCAGTTTGTTGATGTGCTAATGAACACCTGTCACCTGTTTGTCCAGCCGAATACCCTGGATTTGACCTGGATCTTCTTTGATTTTGATCTGGTGTGCCATCATTGGCTGATGCTTATGTGCATTGCAAAGTGGCGCTATAGAAGTTTAAGATTAGATTAGAACATAACACTGCCAACTGTGGCACTTAACTACCTTGTAAGAATCAAACTGATTTCTTCTGTTAAATTTGCCTGGATCCTGGTAGAGGTCAAAGTTCATCTGGAACTTTGTCGTAACATTTGTGTTGTGTTTTTTTACCAGCTCCTCAAGGAGTTGTTGTTCCAGTCAACATAGACGATAGTCAGAATGGCAACGTAACCATAGGATATGTCCCAACTGAAATCGGTATGTTCCATGTTCACAAATTTATACAATCACTTTTTGTATCTTTCAGGCTTTTGTCATTGAACGGTCACTTCATAATTGTGCTGGTGCTATAAAAATTCTAAATTCGGACAAAGTGTCTGTATTAGATGTAGGCCTATGCTTATTTGACTTTTATATTACTAGAAAATCTCATACTAATGCTAAAATGTTTTCAGGTGGAGTATGGTTTACTATTAAGTTTGCATAATTGCAAAAATGCAGATGCAATCAGTTAATATATCACTTTTTCACAACAAAGTGACTGGTGGACTGACTTATTGTATCCAACAATGGGTTATTACAACTCACGTCAAGGAAGGAACCGTCGACTGACGTCACGAATAAAATGGCGCTATAGAAGTTCAATGATGATGGTGGTGGTGGCATTGATGCATAAACACAGATGCAATGCAGACAGGATTGAGTCCCAGATAATCTCTTGAGTTGAAACAGAAGATGATTTCAATCTTATTAATAAGATCGAGTGATGTCAATAATTATTAAAATAATTATATCATGTATAAGCATTATATCATTTATAAGCCTCCATAATCTGTCTTCTCTTTCCCTCTGACTGGTCTCTGGAATGACCTGGTCTTTTGCAGATGGATTTGAAGTACCATTGATTGATACCCTTGAGTATTAGAAATGGTGCTATAGAAGTGCATTATTATTATTATTATTATTATTAGTAGTAGTAGTAGTAGTAGTAGTAGTAGTAGTAGTAGTAGTAGTAGTAGTAGTAGTAGCAGTAGTAGTAGTAGTAGCAGTAGTAGTAGTAGTATGATTATATATGATATAATTTTTTCAATGCTCAGTTTTCTTTTGTTGTGTAGAAATTTTGTCGTGAATTCTCTTGATTCGTTTTGTGTTTAGGAGATCATCGCATTGAGGTTTCGTATTATGGTCAAGCGATCAGAGGAAGTCCATTTCATGCGTCTGTCTGTGATCCAACAAAGATCAAAGTAGTTGATCTGCCTCAGAGGAGTACAGTTGGAACTCCCGTTGAATTTGAAAGTATATCTATAATGTTCATGGTTTCCATACCATAGCATGATTTAAAGTGGCTCAGGTGGCATTACTGCCTGTGTGTTAAAGCCCCTAGAGGCGCCAACGGGGACTTGAACCTCGCTCCATCAGCATACCGCTCCAGCGCGTAACAAGCTCTGCCATCTTCCGCCATTAATTTCAAAAACAACCAGCGGCAGCAGCAGCGACAACAACAACTTAATTAATAACATTCAATGGTTGTACATTGGATTAAAACCGTCTATTACTAGTCATTTTTTAGACATTATTTCTTTCATCTGAAGTGTTTTGTGATGTGTGGATTTCTTGCTGATGTTTGTGATGCTTTGAAACAAAGTTAGCTTCAACATTGGTCTTTAGTTAAGAAAATCAAATGTTTGAATTCATGGTATCTGATTTTTTCTTTTCAGTTGACGCTTCGCAGTCTGGGAACGGAAATCTAGAGATAACTGTGAACAACGGGAGCGTTCCATGTGTCGTTCGGAGACAAGATGCCCAACGATATGTGGCTACATTCGTCCCACAGGAACCAGCCCCCCACTCGATTCACTTGACGTTCAATGAGACTGAAGTCCCAGGTAGCAGAGACTTTTCTGATTTCCACTGTTGTAGGTTTTTCACTTATAAGAATTTTGTTACTGAGGATTGAAGGAGTTGGATTGGTCTTTAAAATAATCATTTCTCTACCTCTCCTTTTTACTTTACTTTGTCATTGTTGTTTTTTTCATGCAAATTAAAATTCTTTTATGTTTTAAATGGTTGTGATTGCTTCTTCTCTAGTTTATTCAAACATAAATTAATTCTGTGTACTTGTATATGTATGTATGTATGTATGTATGTATGTATGTATATATATATATATATATATATATATATATATATATATATATATATATATATATTCTATACTATAATTTACAAGAGTGTTTCTATTGTTTTATGACAGGTAGTCCCTGGAATGTAAATGTTCACAATCCTCTAAACGTTACCTTCAACTCCGATGGCATCAGATTTATTCCGGTTGGGAAATTGGCTGAATTTGAGGTTCAAGTCGGTGGCGATGATGGTTCCTTGGGAGGGCAGTTAGGTGTCAACGTGACATGTACGTCCACATTTTTCTGCATTGTATGCACGCTCAATACGATTGGATTGCATGTGGTAACCTGTGACTCTGTTAATACTGACGGACAATAATTATTGTGCATCGTGGTGAAATGACTCTGAGAGAGAGCCACTGCGAAATAGGAAATCTAAGAAATAAACTTAGATTACGGCAATTTGTTCAGAATAATTTGAAATGCAAAACTCCTAAATGATTTTTATTTAATTTCTTCCTTCAGCGCCTTCGCATCGTCCGGTCCACGCAAACATCATTAACACGAGAAATGGTTTTCATCGCATCGAATTCTTGCCAACGGAAGTCGGCAAGTTTATTTATAACTTTTATTGCTCTCCTACCCTACCCCCCCCACCCCACCTGAAAAGTTTCTCAACAGTTTTGCACAAATCCAATGGCCGATCCCAGCCCGACCCTCCTTGGTTCCCTGTTGCTGCACCAATGTTCATGATATCTCATTCATTGTTAATTCATTGTTTCTGCACTTTTAAAAAGTAATTTAAGCATTAAAAATTATTATCTGTAGGAAGTCACTGCATTGAAGTGTTGTACAATCGAACCGTTGTCTCTGGAACTCCTGTTGTTGCCAAGGCCTACGACACGTCGGCCATCACTGTCACTCCTGTCAGTGTGGCGTAATCGGACGACCGGTTGAATTTACCAGTGAGTGAAATATCTTTGCTACACAGACCTTATTTATAAATTCATGAATTGCTTATTGAGTACCTGTAGGTATGTTGTTCTATAATATATTTAGTGGGTTTTAATGCAGCAGAGATCACGCTAAGCAATTTAATACCCAGTTATCATCACCACCACCATCATCACCACCACCACCATCATCATCGTCGTCATCATCATCATCATCATCACTGTCATGTGTCCAGAAATGGCCTGATTTGCGCATATACAAAAGTCTCTTTCTTTTCCAGTTGATGTCTCTCAGGCCGGCGAAGGTCAATTGGAAATCATGGTAAACAGAGCAACAGTACCTCACGACGTACATCTGGTCAGAAAGGGCGTCTATCTGATCAGTTTCGTTCCGACCGAGCGCCGACCGCATCTCGTCGACGTCTTGTTCAACAAAGAGCCCCTTCCTCGTACGCTGGTTTGAGAGTATTCGTGATTCGACAATCGTTTGATTTCACTTCCAAAGTGGCACATCGTACATAATTCAGTGCCTATGTCGAATATAAGTGCATCAGCATCTGCTACTACAACCAGGTTGTCAAGATGGCATTTATAATGTATTCTTTGTTTGTGTATTCTTAGCCACCACAATGTTTGATCTACACATTGGTCTGTTGTCATTGTTGCTATAAAAAAATATGTTTCAGGCGGTGTTCTTTCAATCCCAGTCATGGACCCAGGACATGTCGGCATTGCCAAAACAGAAGATGTCCGCCCAGCGGTGGCAAATCGCCAGTCGTTCCTGAAGCTGGACAACAGTCACGCTATTCTGGAGAGAGATCTGACAGTCAAAGTTGCTTGTTTGTAATTTTTTATTCAAACAGAATATTGTGCCACAAGGAATTACTTGTACATTCCTGTCTGTCTCACTAATGTGAATTCTAATTTTTCTTCTGTGCTTGGTTTTATTGATGTGACCCTGCTGTGCTGTGCACTGAATTTATTTGTGTTTGACAGTCTTGTCTTATTATAATTTATAGAATTTTAGCATTAAACTGTACTTTGGATAAACCCAATTGATAGAAACATGTTACTTAAATAAAAGAACGTAGATGATGACAGATGAAGATTTGAACATCATGTTGCTTCTGTTCTTTTTAGCTCCGAGCGGTGAACTTGTTCCTGCAAAAATTGTCTGGCACGCGGATGGTGAATACAAAGTTGAATACTCTTCTAAGTTTACAGGTATGCCTGACCAAATGTGTTTGTACTTCCATACCTGACCGTATTGTGTTGTGAGCTGAAAGTTTGAAATAGGTCAAAAGGACGTACTCCCTTCTTTGACTGTGCATGTTCAAGCCATTTACTATTTTGATTATGGATTAAGTCAGTGACCAAGTTGCGTAGCGAGATGGGAGTTGGATGCTAGTTGTTGAAGATGCTCAATGACAATCTTACATGTATATATTTAATTATGCCATAAATTTTAAGCTAAAATGGAACTGCAGCTCAATCAGTCAATCATTAGACTTCTATGGCGCCACTATCACGATGCCTTGGGCATCAGCCCGATGGCACAACTGATCCAATCCTAATGAGAACCAGATCAAACCAGCCAGCCAGTCATTAATACAAATAGTGTTGACTATTGCCTGGTATATATCACAGATTTCTGTGATGTGTTAGCCATGTGTATGTGTCAGAATTACTGGGCAATTTGTATAGTGAGTGATATTGTTGTATGCTTCTTCCCATAGGCCGTCACACTGTTGAAATTCTTCATAACGGGGAGGCAATTATGGGAAGTCCTTTTTACGTGGAGATCTACGACCCGAACAAGATCCGGGTTGAAGGCAGCAGAACTGGAGAAGTTGGAGGAAAAATGGAATTTGACGGTAAGATTGTAACTTGTCCTGTATTCTTATTTCTAAAATAATGCTTTTGTTTTTGACTTTGCCATTTTTGACAGAGCACACAATATTGGAAGTCGCTTTGCTGTGTGAAATTTAATGAAGAATTTTTGTGGCCGTGATGCTGCTTATAGCATTTTGTAATGCAATGTAATGTATCAAAGCATTTATATAGCACCTCTTGTAGACTAGCACTCAGAAGCGTTCCCACTACTATTACTTTGAATGGGGAATAAAATAGGTCTATTGAGAAAAATATCAAAATAACTGAACGGTATTATACACCCCCCAATATTAACAACAGCACGTATATTTCATCTATCATTGCATAGAGATCGTCTATTAGTACATAGATATAATTCATCTATATTTCGACAAAGCACACGATTGTATCTATTCTGATTGAAATCTGTATGATTTTTTTCTTGTCGTAGTGATCTGCTTTGAAGCGGGTAAAGCGTCACTGAAAATGAATATCATCGGACCACGGGGCACCAGTGTCCCGTATGAAATTTCGAGCATACCTCTTGGCGAACACGTGACCTACATGCCACGGGATCCCGGAATTTATGAAATTTATATGACTTATGGAGGCCTTGAAGTTCCAGGTGATTCAGATCGAGTCTTGACTCTTGCTATGGGTTTTTTGTATGATCATGTTTACTCGGTGATTGTAAACTGTGTTGTGGACCCATGCAGATCATCAGCGTTGCCAGTTTTTTTTTCATTTTCTGTCTCGAGAATACTGTTTCTTTTGGTCTTTCTTGATATCTGAATTTCTTGCTTTTATCAAGAAAATGAGAACGCACGAACAGAACCATAATCAAATGGATTACAGTGGGTCTTGAAAAGGACAGATCCTACCGAACCACTCTAAACCCTGTTATTATTATTATTATTATTATTATTATTATTATTATTATTATTATTATTATTATTATTATTATTATTATTATTATGCAGGTTATATATTTCGTGCTTGCAGTAATTTTACTGCTATGTTTAATCATATACAATCCTAGACCAGGTGCTTCTAAGTTATGTTTTCATTTCAGGATTTTAAAAAGTTCCAGACAAAGATGGCAGAATTTAAAAATTTAATCAAACAGCTGTCAATAGTAAAATTGTATCTACTTTGTTTGATTAGAACATCCATTATTTGGTTAATTATTTCTATTTGTTTTTATATTGTTGATATTGGTTTATCTTAAAAGGCTGTCCGATACGTCAAGATGTCACCGATACGTCTCAGATTGTGGCAGAGGGAGAAGGTTTATCGCGAGGGGTCGAAGACCAAGTTGCCACCTTCTGTGTTGACTCAAAGGGTCAGCGTGGCGATTTAGTTGTGAGGGTAGATGGTAAGAAACCCTTTTCAGAACATATCCCACACTTTGAATCTAAATTTCGTTCAAATCAAATATTTTATAAGTCAGAAATTGCCATATATTAGTTGCTTCTTAGTTATGTGTCTAGCAGCAGACATCTAGTATTCCTTGAGATTCCTTTCAACGACAAACTGTTTTTTTATTATTGGAATAATTTTAGGACCAAACAGTATTTCAAAATGCAACGTTGAGGCAGAAATCGGCCGGTATACAGTACGCTACGTCCCGGTTGAAGTGGGAGAATACGCCATCAAAGTCACTTGGAATGGCCGTGAAATTGAAGGTGTTAATTATTTATGTGTTATATGTTATAATTACTTTGAACTTTGGCCACATGTTACAGTTAGTGTGCTCATGCAGAATTTACTTTTCTGAATTCTGAATTCCGATGTGTACTGTTCTTTCCTGCTACAAGCACTGTAAGAAGACTTTAGTTGATAGTGCTACGCAAAAGTTTGGCATTGCGCCTAACTTTATGATTGAAATAGACTCCTTAAATTAAGTACTTATTGTATCTGCTCATGGCCGAAGATGGTATGTCGCGTAAGATGATGCAGAGATCTGAGGAAAGGGAATTTGCAGAATAATTTTGAAGATTTGTGTATTGGAGTGAAAGATATCTGCTTAATTTGACAATTTGCTTGATCAAGCATGTAAAATATTTGAAATTCATCATTCGCCTGTGTTGATGGTCGAGATTTTGTGCGAACAGCTTGTTAGTCTTTGTTGGGCGATGGTTCTTGTGCTACTAGTGACATCTGGACGTTTGTACAGGAAGTCCATTTCATCCGAAGATCGTCAACCCTCGCAAGGTCGAATTGGTCGGAGGCTGGGAATCCATTCTCGGTGCAGGAAAACAGTTCAATCTTAAACTTAACGAGGCAAACTCACTTGAATTCGACACCCGGCATGCTGGACCTGGTAAGGGGCCATCCATATAGTACGTATGCAAAAAGGCATATGGATGGAATTATTAGACAATTACTGCACATGTAAGGAATAAAATTGCATTATTTCTACTTGCCAATTTCAGTCTCTACAGATTCCATTTTAGAGCAGTGCCCACATTTGAACCTCTAGTCTATGGCCATGAAGTTGTCCATTACTTTAATAGTCAGCATATGTTGATGTAGTCTATAATTCCTTCTTGTACCACTGTTCAAGGTGTGACCATGGCTTATAGACATTTTATTAAATTGGATCAGAGACGCCTAGACACGTTTAAAATATTTTGCATTTGCTTTTATTTCTATGCTTTATCATTATTTATTATGTACAGTTTATTTTGCTAAACTGTTTTGTACAATTGCAGAAATCACTTGCACTCGAATGATTTGCTTTATTGCCTTATTTTGTCGATTACTTTGTAGGTCAGATGCGTGCCGAAGTTATCGGCCCAAGTGGAAAAATTCCAGTAAGTGTGATGGTGAAAGAAAGGGGGAAGATGAACGTTTCATTTAATCCAAAAATTGAAGGTAGGACATTTTTAACTATAAACACTCAACAAGATCTTCTGATGCATTCTTCATTTAACATCAGTCGACGGTCACTTCAGGATGTAATCATAGTCGAAAATCCATGTCCGTGACAGTTCATGGTTGAAAATCCATAGGTTGTTCATAGGTGACTGGTTTGGGCTGGGAAAAAACAATGAGACTATGTAGGAAAGGCTATTATGTAGTGATGTGTCTTTAATTTGACTTAAATATATGCAGTAAATTGGAAGATCCGATTTACTACAGGCAAAGGGTTCTAGGTTATTGCTGTCTTGTCCACTTGAATGCTGGTTGAGCATGAGCATTTTATTCAATGATTCAAAATTCACTTTCAGGTACTATGGATGGCCAGGCCATTTGGTTTTTTAGATCAAAGGACATTATTTGTTTTATTTTGAGCATTAGGTAAAGTTGGTCTCTCAGCATCAATTGTTGTTATAGTTATTGTTCATGACAATTTATATAGCGCCATAACATAGCAAGGGCCAAAGTCAAAGGTGCTTTACAAGGAACGTGGAAACGAGATATTAAATAAGTACGTCTTTATCGATGGTTAATTCTAATAATTCTATTGGTGTAGCTATGCCACAAGAACTTAATATGCAGCATCTTTCACTGCACAGGCGAATATCAGATCAGAATCACGTGGAATGGTTTGGAACTGGAAAAGTGTCCAATTGTGGCCAGGTGTCTTCAAGATGCCTCTTCATCTCACCTTGGTCTCGCTGCCAAGTCACACCATTCAGCGCTGCACCAGACAAATCACGTATTGACCACAGAGTCTCGTTTTGTGCACGATTCAACGGCGGACGGTCACGTTGGGTCGATAAATCTCGAGAAAATGGTTCTGACCGGGATGGGACTCCAATATGGTCGGGTCAACCAGCAGGCTGAGTTCTTTATCGACGGAACACATGCCGGACCAGGTAGGTGCCAGTGTAACGTTCGTGTTTAAGGTAACCGATAATTAATTAATTAATGAGATGAAATATTTTCAAGGCTGCTTAACAGTGAGTTGAAATAATCAAGATGCTAATGTAACTTGACTACTGATAATTAGATATACCAGAAGGCTGTACTGACCACTAATAATACACGAGAGGAAATACAATCAAGCGCCATATAGCAGCAAAATTTTAAAACATAAGTAAGATAATAATTCATATGTTAGTCTAGTCGTTTTATTTTCATTTTAGCTGTGATTTAGATCCTGCATGTTGATATTGCTTCCTATGCTAAGTAAAGACCTACTATAGTCCTACTAGTAGCCTTACAATTTCTGCAGGTTACAGCTAAGTAAAGAGTTTTAATTCATTTCATCACTCTTCTGAATTTTTGCATATCTATAGCCTACTGTAGCACTAGCATTGTCCAATTTCAAACAAGGTATCAATTTTATAATATTTTTGTGGTCTATAAAACCTGTAATAGAAGAAACCAGCTCTCTTAGGTGCCATCTTATCTCTCGATTCATTTTTTACACATTTGACAGAATAGATTTCTGAAAGACTTTCTATAGTGTCGTTTCAAATGGCTCATTATTTTTTGTGGCATTTCGAAAGCTCTAGAAAAAAATTGAGACAGAATATATTGACAATTCTAGTACGGTTTGACACACCAAAGATGGGGATAGAAGAATATGTGGGTTTAATTCGTTTCATCATTCTTCTGAATTTTTGCATATCTATAGCCTACTGTAGCACTAGTCCTTTTTGCATTGTCCAATTTCAAACAGGCCATGTTGGCCCACCCAATATTTGGCTCGTGGCGCCCTCCATGGTAAAGACCTACTATAGTCCAACTAGTAGCCTTACAATTTCTGCAGGTTACAGGAGTTGACCCTTGAGGAGCCAGGTTGGGAATGTAGACAGGCCGAGCTGGAATGGATGACAGAGGCCATGTAGATCCTGCAAGGGAGTATTGTAGATGGGAGTAGAGTCAGTAGACTTGTGTAGATGTGGTGTTGGAAGCACAACACGATGTCCTCTGTCAGTCTTTAGCATGAAGTTGAAATTGGAAAAATTATGTGATGCATTACTTTTGCATTTGTAGGAATGCCGTCTGTCAGACTGACAGGTTTAAAAGGTGATCTGTTAGTCAACTGTACACCTGTAAGCGATCACAAGTACAGGTGTACTTACACTGCACCGCTTTCAGGTACGCAGTGGATATTAATTTCATCTTTGAAATGAGACAGAGACATTTAGCTCTAACTTAATTGTCTGGCATGGTGGCATTGCAAGTACTGCGAGATATTTTAGACAAGACAACGTTGAATTAAAGCATTTTCAATATCATCCCAAGGACAATATGTGGATCAGTTTTGTGCTTGAAAGTGTTTCTTGAATGATGCCATGTTTACTTTGAAGTTTTCGTCAAGCTGTGCTTGCGTCTTTCAGGTGCGTACTTGCTATACATATCCTGGTCAGATCGCCAGGTTTCAGGGTCCCCGTTTAAGGTAACAGTTCAACCAGCAACAGATGCCAGCAAGGTCGTCTGCACGATGGATGAGCTGAACTCGAGCGTGGTCGGTCGAGACATCAAGGCTACTTTGGATATCCGCAGGGCGGGGCACGGTGAGCAAATCCCTTAGTAAGAGCAGTACCATTTGATTTCCACGTTATAAGTTAAGTTTCTTGTTAGTGCATCTCCAGCCATGTGTCATTACTACAATGGTTCATTGTGAACTTTCTGCAGATAAGACTGCAGTTATCATGTTGTTATTATCAGACTGACTTGTATCGTATCATGGAAATACAAAGGATTCGATAGATTATAACAACAAATTGTAATATAATTTCTTAAATTTTTACAACCAACCAAGAAGTCTTGACAAAGACAACTAATACTGGAGAAGAAAAACAATCAATTGCCATCTAGTGGCAAAATTCCAAAAACATAAGTAAGATAATAATTCTTAGGTTATTATTATTATTATTATTATTATTATTATTATTATTGTTGTTGTTGTTGTTATTATTATTATTATTATCTGACAATTTATATAGCCCTATAACAAGGCCTAAGCCTAAATCAAGAGTGCTTCACAACATAAGGTTAGCAGTCAAACGGTACCAATGCACAACAATGTGCAGAGACATTTGTATGTTTTATCGCATCTGCTTTGGTTAGTACTGCTTTTGTTCTCTACGAGTGATTCAATGCTTTAGGGGGTGAACCGTTTGTCCAGTGCAATGGACCGACAAGACTGGCCACCTGTCAGTTGATCGACCACTACAACGGAACTTTTACGCTTCTGGTCAGACCTCAGGAGTCTGGTCGACACGTCCTGCAGATAAAATATGGCGGCGAGCACATCATCGGTTTGCACTTGGATATCTTTTCTGACTTTGTGTAAAAGTAAAGCTTCTTTTCCCATGCTCAGATTCGAGCGTTGGGGCTGGCGCTGATCTCCAGTCTCTTAGGCATACAGTGACATGGGTGGCATACACCATTAACCTAGAGTAGGTTGTCAGCCAAACGTCTAGGCCCGTGCTTTACTTCGCAGCGAACACTGTTCCTCAATTTTGATGTTACAACCGCCCTCTAGCGAGTAAGGCTGAGTCGAGCTTAGGGGGTCCTATGGGGTTGAACCTGTTCCGTCAGCGTGCCTGCCCAGTGTGTAGCCATTTCTGCCATCTTCCCGCCCCTGACTTTGTGGCCTTGTAGAGATCCTTTCCTTTTGAATACTCTATGCTTAATCTCAGTGGTTTTCACACAAGATTACTTAGCCTCCTAAACCACATAAGATCACATTATTATTAATAAGACCTAGAAACAAGATTACTTAGCCTCCTAAACCACATAAGATCACATTATTATTAATAAGACCTAGAAACAACAAACTTCATTTGGATTTCAAAGTTATATTCACTTCTCACAAATTATTTCTGTGATAATAACTCGAATGCATTAAACAGACGCCGCAAAAAACTATCTTCAATACTCAATGACTTAGTCAATGCTATTCGGTTCTGGTAATTTTCCGTATGGTTAATAACTTAATAGTTGCAAAACTATTTATATTTGATACTATGTTTTATCTATACTTCACAGAAACCACACTGATAATTAAAATTTATCATTTCTCTTGATGATACAATGGTTGTTTGATAATGCATTGATAATAATAATAATAATTCTTTGCCATTTTTTTAAATATCAGGAAGCCCATTTGTTCTGACGGTGGCTGGCATTTCTGACACCAGTAAGGTTCGAGTTTATGGTCCCGGAGTAATGGATGGAATCCTGGCAACATATCAGAGTCATTTCACCGTCAATACGCGAGGAGCTGGAGCGGGAGAGCTGACAATTAAAATACGTGGACCTCGAGGTGTTGTTGATATTTTATTTTTTTGTATTGTTTTTTGTTTTGTATTATTTTGTATTTTTATTTTAATATTTTTATGATATTTCATTGTTTTAAAAGCAATTTTTATATTTTCTTATGGCTGTTCTTCATTATTTTTTGAAAAATTTGTATTCAGTAGTTTTGGTTCAGACAGTAGCTTTGGGTTTTCACTTGGGTCCAGTAGTAATTTTGACATTTACTGTATAAAGCACGACAGATCTACATACAGGTCTGTACAGGTCTACTGTATTTAACTTGGAATAACTCCATATATTTAAACTTAAAGCAAGCAAGTCTGCACTCAACAGCAATACACTGTCTTATTATTGAACCGAAACTGTTTACATGTACACAGCTGCACAGTAATGTAATGAATGTGTCGAAATAATGCTTGTGCTTTACTGTGCATTGTGCTTTGACTTGCTCTCCGTTATATTTCAGGTGGATTTCGAGTCGAGATGGAGCGGCAAAACCAGAAGGATCGGGCGATATTCTGCCGCTACGACCCGACCGAAGTCGGCGAGTATCTTATCGACGTGCGCTGGTCGGGAGAAAGCATTCCTGGCAGTCCATTTGTTGCCCACATTTTTGACACTCACGAGGATCTAAGACAGTTCCAGATGGAGGCCTTCCAACATGGTTATGTAATGTAATGTAATGTAACTGCAGCATGGTTATATTTCCGGTTACTGCATTGTGGCAACAGGGCTTTGGAAGGAAGAACTCAAAAGACTGCCAAATAGCTGAATTGCATTGCATTATGATGTTGTGCACACTGCATTGATACCAATGTCACTGATCGTTGATGTTTGGCTTTTAGCTTTGCAAGATGCTTGGATATCTTGCATTGGTGGCAAATATTGTAACAAACTGTAGCCGAACACATGGCAAATACATATCAGTAATGAAAACGTTGAATTACAGTGTAATTTGAATTACATTTGCTGACAAGTTAGAATAATAGAATTCAGTTTTCAAGAATTGTGTTCAAATTCATGCAGCATGTAAGTCAATATAAATAGAAACTTTTTCCACAATTTGGCCAAAACAACGTAAAATAGCCGGGATGCGTTTCAGGCGTAGTACCAAAGTAGCTACACTGTAGTTAGTCTTAGACACTTCGTCCAAATTTGAAATTGCCATAACGTGGGGTTCGGTCGGGCAGCGACAGAATTCACGACCTAGTTCTAATACTGATTGGATTTGGTGCGCTATCGGTTATTGTATTCAGTGGCGGCTCCAGGATTTGGCAAGTGGGGGTCCTTTGGGATGGCAACTTCTAATCATGGGGTCCAACCATTTGTTGTTATGTATGTAGCATTAAGTATAGGGTCCCAAAGGAGGGCCACTGGAGGGGCAGGTATTCAATAGAGGGCACGCCCCCCCCCCCGAGCCCCCCTGTGGATCCGCCGCTGATTGTATTAAGCATTATGATGGTGACGCCATAGAAGTTATTCATTAGATGTACCACCACAACAGCCGGTCTATTTTTTAAGCTTAAGAACAAAACTTATTTCGATAGCACTATTTAAGCATTAAAAGTTTTGCGGCATTTCTATGGAAACCTAACCTTAGATCAAATATGGCGGCAAATTGGCTTCAACTTATCGCCGTCTAGCCATAGATGGACCATCGTTGCCTACTTTCCTCAGCCCTGGGGATATTTATGACAGCTCGTTGAAGGGGCTTTGTGAGAAATTGCCTTAACTCCTAAAGTATTGCAAAGCTGTGGGAATCTAAGATTTTTGCGGTGAGAAATTGCCCTCTCTGGTCTGAATGTCGCACTGAATGGACTACCTCCTGTAAATATTGACGTCTATGGGCTTTGCATATAAGATGGCGTCCTGGTCGGCGGTGATGGCGATGTGATGCTTTAGTCTTCTGCTTGTTTCGACCGAAGAGGAGGAGGAGGACCAGGCGGTAATCATGGGTTCGATCCCTTCGATCGCCCGTCTGCTGTGGAACCGCTGCGCCAACGTGGAGACGGTCGTCTGTCTTCTGGTGTGCTGCTTCGTCTATCGCTTCGTGATCCGCAGCGAGGCCTTCTACGAGTTCCTCGGCCGGTTCATCGTCAAGATGGAGCTGCGGTTCAGCGGCCGGTACGACCGCGTCCCCGCCGACGGCGAGAGCGTCGTCAGCGCCCAGAGGACGCGCGCCTCCTGGGAGCTGCGGAAGGGCAACGTCGGCGTGTACGCCATACAGGGTCGCCGGCCCCACATGGAGGACCGGTTCAACGTCGTCACCCAGCTGGAACACACCGGGACGTCCATCTACGGCATCTTCGACGGGCACGGAGGAGAGGTTGAGTACACCCGAACGACCGAGGGCGCTATATAAATTCACGAAATTTCACTTACCTGTTTTTAAATTCTGCAATGATCTGGACGGTGGGGTCATATCGATGTGTCCTTGAATACATTATGTATACATTAGGGTGGTCCTTATCAGGTTGATAAAAAAAATTTTCTGATTTTTTGTGGGGCACCCTCTAAAATGATTCAATATTGAATATAATTGAATGATCCAAAAGCATTATGAAATTATTTTGAATTTTAGAGGACTATCACCATTATAAACAAAAGTTCTACGGTGATCATTGATCACTCAATATTCAATAATATCTAATAGTATCAGTGTCATTTACTATCTGAAATACTGAGAAATAGTTAACAAGCACTGCGTTTCCATTGTCCGATATCATAGGCTACACAGTTCAGTCGAGCTTCAGATGTTTCAATCAGTGTCTTTTTTGGTTCTTAACGTTGCCAGTGCCGACTGCATGAATGTCATTGGTCACCCCATGCTGTGCACTATATTAGCTGCCTGGTAGTCTTCATGCTGACCACAGGTCAACGTTCTGAAGACAGTCCTTGAAGAGAATCTATTGGTATTGTGTGTGACAAAATCTTTCAACTGCTTTGTTTTCACTGTCACCTGGCGTAAAATTATTCTATTCAGAGCTATTCAGAGGATGCTCTGATCTTGGCGTTTTCAGAGCCCTAACGTTTGATCATTTGATAAATCATCATTGAAGAAGGCGAGAGCACACAATTCCTCTGATAGGTACCAGAGGTGCCCTTTTATCTTTTCATGGCAATGTCTGATACTGATTCTGAGATGTTCTTATAGCTGTAATTGAAGTTGTAGGAGATGCAGGAGCTGATGGTACCGACATTGCCTGAAACCATGCTTTCACATAGTTGATCACAGTGAATTGACAGATATTTGCAATATCCTTTTCTTCTTTCTTTGTTAATTTCAACTGACTTCAGAACATCTAGAACTTTAGCGCATAGATTGCCTTTGCCATCTGCCTTGCTCAATGCAAGCTGGGACTCTAAATAAGATTCCTCTTGTATGGCACGCCACCAAAGAATATGATTGTCAACTCTAGCAGTTCACAGTAGTTTGATATGCATGTCTGCATCTCAGCAAATGCTATTGTTTCCGTGGCAACCTGTGAAACAGCTTTGGAAACACTCTGATCTTATGATGCAGTCGGAAAGCATGCTCTGTCAATAAGCTGCCAGCATGAATTGGCTGAAGATTGGTATCTGTGGACTTTTGGAAGGACCAAGACAATGAACAAAACAACAAGACTGTTTCTAGGATATGACAAGCATGCCATAGCATGTCCTTGTCGAGTTTTAGTTCCAAAAGGATGCAGGCACCATTTCTTGGACTGGTATTGACAAATGTGGTGTCAAAACACATGCACTTCACATTGCTTGCAATGTTCTAAGTCACACTGCCTCAAAAAACTGCTGCTGCGGAAGCTTCTCCAGTTGCAGAGGCTAGCTTCGGCACACCAAGAGGCTGATCTGCGCCTTATCCAAGAACCGGAATGGGAAGACGATCGACTACAGTATCTCTCTACTGCAGATATCTTCAAAAGGAGTTTTCCATACCAATAAATAGTTAGAGGAACAGTTGGCTGAAAACCCTGTCGAAGATTTATGGCCATTTTCTGGCGTCTCTTGATCCGTTCTCTCCGAGTGGAAGACCAATTCACATTGAACAGGATCATGACCAAGGTGCTGGAGAGTTAGAACGAAGTAATGCAGGACTTCTATCACTAACTTTAGCCACATAAAGACATGCTGATATTTTGTGCATTATGGGAAAGCTATGAATAAGTAAATCAAACCAGCAACATGCCATATTGTAGTGCAGTCTTTAAAACTGGACTGATAATACAACAATATATGCAGCTTCGAGCATGAGAAATAACCAAAAATCTTAGACCTTTGGTAGGGACCTGTAAATGTTAAATTATAAGGCTCTTTTTTGATGGTAACTTATTTTCTCATCAAAATGAACAACATAAGGGGGTGCCTGGTGAATAAATCTGACTTTTCAAAATAAGGACCACCCTAGTATACATATTATGACTAAGTCCATTATAACGAAGTTCTACTGTGCATTGGGGTTCCCTGCTGACGTATCTGTACGTTTATTATGTGCAGTTTGCTGCTGATTATGCCGAGAAAACGCTGTTTAAAATTATCATGGTGCGACTTCTGAAGGCAGCACTTGCGGAGGAGGTTGAAGATTTGTCAGTTGCATTAAAGGAGGAGATCCTCAACGTTGATCAGCAACTTCTTCAGGTGGAGAAGGCGACAGGTGAAGTTTCAGGTGAATGATGCACGCAACCTCACCTTTTTGCACACTCCTGTATTCTAGTGCGTGTCGTTTATTCTTGTCACTTCGGTTCTCTAGTAAATAATCTTGGCTGAAATTTTGTTTTCGATAATGAGTTAATTCTTCTGTTGACCTGCAGCGGTCTAATTTTCCACAAGACACTAGAGGCTACAGATGCATGAGATAAAACAGAATGTATGACATACCTTAAGACTATGGTATGTATTGTAGGCACAACTGTTCTAATAGCTCTACTGAGAGACAATCAGCTGGTGGTGGCCAATGTGGGTGACTCACGTGGAGTATTGTGCGACAAAGATGGCCGTGTTCAGCCTCTATCTTTCGACCACAAGCCACAGCAGGTTTGTCAGTGACAGTATATTTTTATACTGTATCCGGCTTCTGCTCGTGGCAGAACCAGGGTTTAATCTAGGCTGTTTCCGGGGGAAAATTGCCCTTCCCCTCGGAAATTTCAAATCCCCCCCTGAAAATTTTTGCATACTACATCAACTAACAGCAGCCCCCTAGCAGAATCCCTCTGGCTTTGTCAGTTTCCCCCGGCTATGTCAGTTCTCCCCGGAGTCCAGGAGTCTAGATTAAACACTGGGCAGAACTTATCTGTGACACGTGCTTCTGATTCGTTGGACATTTTGGCCGCGCTTTTTTCGGTGGGCTAACTGTGGCTGATGATCTGTATGATATTTTTTTGGTGCCAGGTAAAGGAACGGAGGAGAATCAAAAAGGCGGGCGGCTTCATCAGCTTCAACGGCGTTTGGCGTGTCGCCGGGATACTGGCAACGTCTCGCGCCCTCGGCGATTACCCGCTTAAGGAAAGAAACCTAGTCATCGCCGACCCCGACGTCCTCACCTTCGACCTCGGCGAACTCCAGCCGCAGTTCATGATTCTGGCAACAGATGGCCTGTGGGACGCGTTCACCAACGAAGAGGCCGTGTCTTACATCAAAGAGAGGCTCGACGAGCCGCATTTCGGGGCGAAGAGTATCGTGCTGCAGGCGTATTATCGCGGGTCGCTCGACAACATCACCGTCATGGTCGTTAACTTTGCGAACAGGACCGCCGTTACGGTTTCGAAGCGCGACAGCAAGGCATAATAACATGCGCACGTGTGCTTGTGTGGGTCACTTGTACGGCGCACCGTTGTGTCGTGGTGGGGTTCGTTCAATGATCTTGAGCATTGCTGTTAGGTATGCAAGAACTCTTGTCTGTAGAAATGTGTTTTGTTAGGAAATTAAACTAATAAAGACATTTTGAAGTTCTAAGGTCGATGCAGCAAATCATTTCTTTCAATATTTTGAAAGCATTTCTGAGTTTGTTCCTGTCGAATTTTGCCTTCAGATCTCTCCTTTTGTTTATTCTATATTGAACTGCTTCTCTTAAAATCGCTGGTAATTTTTGAATGCAATCGGTTTTTCGTTAATTCTTCTTGGTTTACTACGCTGACCTGACATTTTGTGACGGTCGGTCGCTATTGACTGTGTTCCATTACTGCGCTTACAATCACTCTGTTTTCAACAGTTTTTCTCCGGAATGCATTAAACTTCCTCAGCTCGTTCATTGTGAGAATGCATTTTGAACTTATATTCCTGCAGTCTCATGTTCTCTTATACCAGAAATCAGCAATTCATTCGACAGGCTGAGTAACTATTAGTCATTCTGTTCTGTTAGCAGTTAGCACACAACAGTGGCGGCTCCACAGGGGGGCTCGTGCCCCCTATTGAGTGCCTCCCCCAGTGCCCCCCCCCTGTTGGGACCCTATACTTAATACTACATACCTCCTAACAACAAATGGTTGCCCCCCATGATTAGAAGTTGCCACCCCAACGCCCCCCCAACTTGCCAAATCCTGGAGCCGCCACTAGCACACAAGTATTTGTACTGTTAGTTTGACTTTGCATTTGATTGCATTGTTGTCGATGTGTTTGCTGTGTTGTTGTTGTTGTTGATGTTGTTGTTGTTGTTGTTTGGCTAAGGGTCTCTCTTGGTTTCATTTATGCTATTAGTTTTGTTGCACAGAATAAACTTGTATGTTGGTCTCTTGCGCTTGCATGTTTAAGGCATGAATTGGCGCTTAAACAGCGGCTGCTATTCAGGGACTTATGTTAATAACTTGTTTCTACTTTTGAGACAAACATAGATGCTGCTGTATTATATATATATATATATATATATATATATATATATATATATATATATATATATATATATATATATATATATATATATATATATAAAACAGTGGTGGTGTGACCTTACTACACTAGTGAATGAGTTGGACTTTGCATGTATTTCTAGTTTTGCTCTGATGTTTGTGGCAGTGGATATTTTTTCGGTGGGGTCGAATCTTTTCAAATGGGTTGTTATGTTTGTAATGTGCTTTTCTTTTATGCAATGGAATCTCACTTTTTGAGAGAAAGAGTAACGTAGATAATTGAACGAGTACCGGTAATCGTGACCATAAACAACGGTTATTTTCACATTTAGACGGGAATTGTGATTTCTGTTGATGGTTTGCTGATTTTCTACTGTCATTTTAAGAGGGAATTTCTAAATGAAAAGTCTCTAGAACATCAGATTTATTTAATAGTAAACTCTGATGCTCAAATGCTTGGAAATTTGTTTTTGTCTAGTTGTTAGTGGGTTTTTTCTGGTTTTAAAATCTGATGACTGCTGCAAATTTGTCTCATCAGGCCCATCACTTAATCTTGCATTCATGTCTTTTCACTGAAAGACAATGGATCAGTGCAATTTGCAGAATTTGTTATGCGTCAGTGTGTTTTGCTCTGAGCAAATAGAACTAGTAGATGTTTAGAAGGAATTGCGTATGCTTCGCTCTACAAAGTGACGAGTGAGAAAAGAGACGCAGAGTGTAGGGACCAGCAAATGGTGTCATCATCATCATCATCACTGAACCCATTTCAAAATTGTCTCCAGCGTCTGGATAATGATCGTGACCGTGGGTTTCTTTCTTGAGCATTATTCCTGCTAAATCCCAAATTTCTTCAGATCTTGTTCATATATTTGATTGTCTATCTCAGTAATGTGATTAACGCCAAAATCTTGCATCAAAATCTGCGTGGTTTGTCTTGAATTTACTAAATGATTTATGAAAGCAAGTGAATTATGAATGAAAGGTATAATGAAATATTGAGCATTTGTAGATTTATTTTGCTGAAGGTTATAAGAAACTGGTTGTTGGAATCTTTTGTTAATTGGAATTTTTTCCTGTAGCTAATTTAAGCATTTTGAATTTTTATGTTCTGCTGTATGCGTTTAATGTCCTTTGAGTGTCGGATTGAGTCGCGTTTAAGCAGTCGACAGCATTGTGGTGGTTTTTGTATTTTTATTGTGCTATATGTTTCAAAGCATTTGCATTAAAAGATTTATCGACTTCGTTTTTTGTCTGTTCAGTTAATCGACAATTTAATCATTGTATAGATAAAAAACTTGAATATACTGGGCATTGTGACCGATGGTACGCCATTTCCAATCCAAATTAGAGCTAGGTCAGGCCAGAAAGATCTTTGCACTGTGGGACAAATGCAGCTATTTCAAAAATTCATTATCTCTAGGGGGGAGTTGGGCCAGTGTATTTGGAAAGACAGGTAAAGCTCCTCCCACCACTACCCTCTTGGGACTTCAAGCATATTGGCTGCCATCGTAAATGACAGAAGCCATATTTGTCGTCTTTCCTGTAGTGTAAGTAAATAAAAGATAAATTATGGTCTGCTGTGATTTTTTAGTCTAAAATAACATGTTTCCACTGTGGTGCAAGTGAAAAACAGTCTACTATGCTTGCCATAAAATGTGTCCCAAATACAGTACTAAAAGTGTTCTGTGAAAACAAATTCTAAAGCTACTATTAGATTGGTGACAATTTTTATTTATATTTAATATATATTTCAAGAACTTTGTAGACATTTCCTTTTAATAATTACATGTAGACTCAAGGGGACTGTCTACCTGGATCTACAACCTTGACCACTACGGATAACAGACTATATGGATTTCATCCAGATTGAGCGCTCGTAAATAAGCTGGTGCACTGCGCCAAACCTCTGGACAGCGCTATAGAAATTCCGTCTTACTTAATTATTTTGATGACAGTGTTTCAAAAATTGTGGCGCTATAGGTGTCATTGGGTTCATCTATTATTATCTCAGTTTTTTCTAAATGCTAACGACAACAGCCATATATTTATTTTTCAGATTGTTATTGTGATCTTTAATCAGATTTGCTAATATTATTTTTATTAATCGCATTATTGTTATTACGATATCCGTGTGAGATTAAAATTCGTCCATTTCAGTCTTTAGCGTTTACAACATAATACGCAGTTATGTAATGTAATAAGGTTTAAAGTGGTTCGGGTAGGGTCTGCGTGACTTGTCTGCGTGTGCTACGTAAAATGCTTTGTAACGTGGCCAGTTGTTTGTATAGCCGCAGTGTAAAGCATTTGCTTATTTACAGCTTGTTTTCAAGATTCGTCTGGAAATGTAAAACTCAAACGTTGAGATGAAGCTCAGTATTGTTAAAATTGATGCCACTATTCGTCCTGGAGAATTTAATACGTGAATATTAGACTGAGTTGCTCGTCTGACCAGAATTTCCCGTTTCTGTATTTAATTTTCAGTGAGTGGCTTTGATTTTGAATCTGATGAACGAATTCATGTTGATGACGCTGAACGGCTTGATAATAAAGGAAATTACTGCGTGATACTATGACAAAAAGATGTATTTTATTGAATTCGGGCAATTGACATTATGATCAAAGTAATTCCTGTGTCTTCTTTTAGATTGCAGATTGTGGAAGTGTGTGGGCATTTCATTGAATGTATTAAACGAGCCAGTCATTGGGATTTCAAAATCCTTAAGATGAACGTGTTTCATGTTAGCTGTCGTGGTTTCAGATCCATTGCACAACTTTGTGCTGGATTGCTTTGTGCCTATTTAGTCCTGCATACTCTTTATGTAGTTGTGATGTCACGACAGAGAGCACACACAAATCCTGCTGCTAAAAATCTGGATGAAATTCCGGCAAAGTTGAAGTTCAGCAATCTGGATTTGAATGGTCAGGTGCAGGTGGTCGTATCCTTCGATGCCAAGGACCTCTCGAAGATCTGGGATGGTGAGGTCAAAAAGAAATTCAGCGTTTTCGATGCGGTCGAACTGAAGGGAGTGCCTCCAGAAATTACCGTCGTCATGGAGAACTCCCACCTGTGCGCCAATCTCACCGACCTGGAGTGGTTGGTCCTCGTGAAATCCAGTCCCGAATCTCGCAACCGGAGACGGATGCTGCGCGACACGTGGGCCGACGTAAGACTCTTCCGCAAGGACCTTTTCCGCGTGGTGTTTGCGGTCGGCGACACGGCAGACGAGGTGGTCAAGCAGGCAATGAAGGTCGAATTCGAGAAGCACGGGGACATCTTGCAGGGCGACTTTCTAGACAGCGAGAAGAACGCCAGCCTCAAGATAATAATGGGCCTGAAATGGGCGACGGTTCATTGCCCGAAGGCGCGCTACGTTGTCAAGGCGAACGACAACACGTTCATGAATATATTCGAGATGATGAGAGCGATGGAGACGAGCAGAGACAAAGGCCGAGCGCTGATCTGTCCCCTTTGGCAGGACAACACCATGCCAATCCTCCGCGATCCGAGCGAGTGCGGCCTCTGGTGCGTCCGGGACGACGAGCTTCCCGGCAGGAAGTACTTTCCGCAGTACTGCGCCGGGATGGGGTTCATCATGTCGCGCGAGGTGGCGGTCGACCTGTGCGAGGCGGCGAAGGTGACGCCGCTGTTCTGGATCGACGACGTTTACATCACGGGTCTCGTAACTCAACACGTAAAGCGGGAGATACATTACGTCGACGTGCTGTCCCACTTCTCTCTGAAAGAGGACCTCGTCTTCGACGAGTACGTCAACAACAGAACTATAACGATTACCATTTCCATGATTACCGACGACGATATCTATCGGAAGATCTGGCGTGCTACCATCCGTCGCCTTCAGCCAACTCAGTTCAAGCTGCTCAGTGACAAGGCGATCGCTCGACACATGTGAACCGCTCGGCGCTCAATGCGACGTTTCATGAGTTTCCCTGTATTTTGACATTCCACTGCAAATTCTTACTTAACCAAACATGTATTGACAAGATGTATTACCAAATATGTACATGCATTAGTGTATACATATCACATACACACACATTCTTATATTTTTATGCGTGCTTATATATATACACATACACAGTTTACTCACACTTGTAAGGACAAGTACTGAAGACAGTAATATTCAGTATACATTCGGTATATATATATATATATATATATATATATATATATAGTCTGTATGTGTTAAAATTCCATTTACATATCTTGTGTTTGGTGTAAGGTGTTCGAGTCTGATCTGAAACTTTATTTGGTTGCGGTGTTGACTTTTAGGTGTGGATTATTTTGTAGAAAGAGTTCATAACGATCTTCACACTGCAAAACGTGTAAATGATATTCGAGAATTAAATATTTGATATTTTTAACGAATAGATAGTTTCATTGTTTTGTTTTGTGACAGTATCCGAGTGTGCGGGCTGATTAAGATTTTAAGATAATTATTATTTTTGAATTGTATAATTTAATTTCTTGTGCTTGTTTGATTGTTGTTGATCAAAGCCAGTTGTGGATGTTTCATATACAGTATTTGGCTGTACACAGCTTGTGTATTGATGTACACCGACTTAACCTACCAAGTCAATGTTGAATGCCACTTCTCAAGACAAGGAGAACTTTATCTCTTCAATGGCACATTAACATACCCAGTGCATTAAAAGCATCTGAAAGAAACGTACCGAATAAATGTTATTTCCTATTATTATTTTACTTTGCTTTAACTAAACCACAATAATGCTAAGATATTATAAACTGATCAAAATGTGCAAGGAATAAGCCACTGTTTACATTGACCATAACTTTCCAGTGTGCTTACTATGGTGAAATAAGTTGTGATACATCTTTTGATGATTTTTGATTGTTATGGCTTAATGTTCAGTGGTGTAGCCATGGGGAGGGGGGAGGTCAGTGCCGGATTAAGCACTGTGGAGGCCCATAGGCAGTCAAACTTTTGGGGCCCCAGAGGCCAGGCCCCTAATGACTACTAGAACACCATTGAAGTGTAAACATTATTGTATGACGTCAGCGTCGTCACGTGCCTTTCGCATAGCGCTATTCTTAAGAATAAGTAAGTAGAAAATTTCTTTCGTTGCTGTCTTGTGGGGCCCCTAAAAGTCGCGGGGCCCATAGGCAGTTGCCTACTCTGCCTAATGGGTAATCTGGCACTGGGGGAGGCTGAGGGTTAAAACCCCCTTGGCTGCCAAAAACAAAATATTTTTAATGATTTTCCATGCATTTTTTATATTTTGAGGCGATTTTGGGGGTCCCCCCTTGGGCAGAGAATGTAACGGTGCTTAAGAGGCGAAGAGGTTTTTTGCTTGTCAGGAAAAACTAGAGATGATAAGGTTTTTTGCTTGTCAAACTTTTTCAAAAGTTGGTGTTGGTCACGACCAAAAACCAAAACAAAATCCAACTCTCCCTTCCGGAAATCCTGGCTACCCCACTGGTAATGTTTACAAATGCAATATATATATATATATATATATATATATATATATATATATCATAAAGAATGAGTTTAATTTGCAGATGCCAGGACACTTTTGTTATATCTGTCTGCAAAGGTATTAGATTCTATATGGGAAAAGGCTTGACAGTGTATTTGAGTTTTGATGCTGTTACAACTTTTTTAGGATTTCTTTGTGACTTGTTTGAATAACGCATAAATTAGAGTATTTTGTTTAATGCCAGGGTTGGTAAGCATTTAGTTTTGTATATTCCTTTGAAACATTCTTCGTCCTATCTTACCTGCTGTAGGTAGTTCTTGCTTTTTGTGAAATCAAATAGGTAATTGTCAATCAGAGTTAAACACCGTATTACTATTGTGTTTAATTCTTCTGCAACAATCACTTTTGAGTAGATATGTTAGCTTGGCAGTTAGCCTTGGCTATCACTACTGCATGTGGACTTTCACTTATTAGGGCAAAATGAGTCTGGACTCTCAGTGCAAGCTGTGAAACCAATTATTTTAATTTGCTGAAGAATATGGCAACCCCAGTGGTGATATAAAATTTTGATTTTAGATGCTACCCTCCTCCTCAAAATTTTCCACTGCCCCACTGGAGGTAGAAGATTTGTGGAAGGTGCAACCAAATCTTTGATTCTTTCGGGCCCTTCGATTTATTGCTAATTTTTATCTAGTCCTTGTCATTCCAAACTAAGAGAATGTGAGAAAATGTTTTACTAGAATGCCTGTAATCAACATGTGACATGGTCTATATCAACACAATAATTAGCACAGAAAATGCTATAAATTCACTTTTTATATACCCTCTGTGAACAAGATAAGCTATTTTGTGCACATTTCATATACTGATTACTGGCAGTTAAATTCTATTTACAAAAATAGATTTAAATAGCATTAAATATATTCAATTAGAGTTATTACTGACATTGCATATAAATTTCCAAAAAATAATCATGGACAATCTTCACACATTTTATCACAGATTACTTAACATAAGGTAATTGATTTTAACCACATGACAATCAGTTCTTCACACAGTACATTGTGACAGTCCTTGGACACTGCTCAATTTTTTTTAAAGCAGAGGGTGTCGGACAACCCACCACAAAATTGTCTACCTCCCACCGGGTTTTGGCCTCGACCGATGGTGTTACACCAGCATACCAAGCACCGGTCTAAATATTCGCCTAAGCACGCGTAAAATTGGTACGGAATGTCATTTTTGTAAAAGTTACACGTACTGTAGAAAATAAAATGCAGTCCAGTATTGGAAATTTGTAGCCTTATCAAAGCAGTAAACTTGTCAAAAACTGCCCCCAAATGATGAGTTGTGTACTATCGAAAGGGAATCGGTGAAATTGGGGTCGTCATTGCACGAAGGACTGCATACAAATTATTAGGGTAATCGCCAGATCAAAACAGTAAAGAACTCAATTTCATGGTTTCCCACTGTCCTGGATCCCGGATAAAAGTCTCATCGACGAATAATGCGGCGATACGATCGGTTCCACGTTTGCGTTGTCGGCCTCCGCTTTGTTGTTTGGCAACAGCATCGACTCTGCCTTGTTGTTCTGCAGCGCGTTCGTCTCCACGCTGTTATTCTGCAACAGCTTTGTCATTTCTGGTGCGGCGAGCTTCACGCTCGACGACAGCTCTCCACCCGACGGGGAACTCCTGGCCCCAGGGGCCTCGGTCCTGCCCTGCTGGTACCTCTCCCAGCTCAGCCGGAAGGTGTCGTCCGATATGCTGTCCATGGGATTCGTCGGCCGCCGGCGCTCCAGCGACGTCGCGTTGACCGCGGCGACGTACTGCGAGCGCGTGATGCACACGCATTGGACGTCGGATATAATGCGGACCGAGTAGTCGGGTATGAAAGGTACCATGGACTGTCTTCTAAGGCCGTAGTTTCCACTTGTAACGCTATCCACTTGAAATGCGCTCGAACCTCTCTGCAATTCTGTGACATGCAAAATCCGACTGTCATTAACATACCGTAATCATTATTACGTAAGTGTAAGCAGTTACTGTGGTACGAACACTACTAGCGCTCTACAAACAAATATATGAAAACTATTATATTTACTTTTACCAGCACTTTAAATAATGTTACTTTTCTCTTTGAAGCATGCTGGTACAACTGTGGCATCGGCTTACAATAATTGTTCCCTGGTTATGTCAACCATCAGTTTTTCAATAATTCATTCATCAAATGTAGGCTAATGTTTGAGGCCATGAGCATATATGACTGTATATCTGCACAATATGCGAATAACATCCGAATCTTATGCAATACATACCTTACACCTTTTCCTGTACAACTTCATGAGGAAAGCCCCTAAGAGTGGCCATACCTGTACATAGACTTGAAGACAACAGTGACCAAGACAAACAGAAGCCGGAATAGAGAGGGCGGGAGAAGTTCTAGTAACCATTTTAAACCAAATTATTATTAATGTTAAGCTTATTGTCATTATTATTACTACATAGATACATAGAATTGTTATTACTAATATTATTATTATTATTATTATTATTATTATTATTACAGTATACTACAAGTACCTTGAAGGGCTTGAATTCCAAAATGACTAAAAGGTCCTCCTTCAAATTGGATTCCATCCTTGGCATACTGGACCTCGACCCGTCCCTGGAGTATCATGGTGAAGGTGTCGGTTGGTTTGCCTGCATTGTAGATATACTGGTCGGTGCTCCCCAACTGAATGTTCACTATGACATCCTGTTTCAAGACTTTCTGCAGAACGGTTTCCGAGATGAAATCCGGATGGAACGGCGCGACACCTGGAAAAGTGCGGAAAATGTGACAATCCACGGAGGTGTAGCTGCCTGCCGCCGGTGGTAATCAAATTAGCCGTCGCACAATGATTTCGAGCATCATATCATTGTATGTTTCGCACATAATTGTCAAAGCAGGCCAAAGTGCACAGACAGATGCCCAAGTTTCCATGGCATCAGGGCGGGGGTATTTAAATGGCGGTCCGCGGGCCAGATTCGGCCCGTCAAGGGGTATGATTTGGCCCGCGAAGATGTTTGGCCCTTCATAAGATTTAATTGAATACCCCTGCATTGGAGCTGCAGGTTAACGGAACTGCTTGTACCGGGATCAGGTGTCTTGTCTACTAAACAAGAAGTCCAGTCTTTGGAAAAGGTGATGGCACCCCAATATTTACAACTTAGCCAATAAAAATCTTATCTATTTATAATATAATCAGTAGTATGGACAATAGTTAAACATAAAGCACACAAATGATGTAAACAGCTAAGCATCAACACACATGGAGATGCATACAATCTCAGATTGCCAAATCAGTCAGTCAATTGATCAATCTCGATCGATCGATCAGTCAATCAATAAAATCAAAATCCTTCTATGGCGCCACTATCATAATGCCTATAGCATATCGGCCGACGGTACGCCAAATTTAAGAGCATCCGCATATACAGGCAATTGCTTTGCAGACAAATTTAAATCTGAAAAGATAAATTTTAAAGATCGCAAGTGAAGAGAAGGAGACCCACTGGTGTAGAGAAACTGAAACGCCGCCAGGGCCAGCTGCGGCGGCATACGAGGACGGCTGTCCGCTTCCTGGACGTTGAAGGCGCTGAAGTCCTTCTGGAAAGCGTTGCGAGGCAATCGACGGCGGTTGTCGGCTGAACGAATAATTCACAGATTTCACATAGAATTCAATTAACTCCATCTACAGCAGACAACTTTAATACGTGTCCTAGTCTGGGCCTATCTTCATGATGGGCCGGGGGGCTACAGCCCTCTCACCCCGCCGCCTTATTATGGCCCTGGCCTGAGGGTTCTAAAGCGAAATGTGAGCAATATATCGACATGAAATTTTGGGTCGCCCAAAAAAATTTCCAGGGTGTTTTTTCGAAATTTGAGCAAAAATTTGTGGTGTCGTATGGCTTTCATATTTGAACCATATATATATATATAAGGAATCTGGACCCGCATTTTGGATATCTATCAGGTGTCTGCTTGCTTTAATGGTTTTAAAAATATATAGCCACCATTATTATATTGCCTATATACAGACATTAATACTGTGGAAAGTGACGGATTTTTCTAGTCCTCTGACATCAGTGCGGGGCGCTTGAGGCAGGGCCAGATTAAGGTCCGAATGGGCCGTGGGGTGGGGCTGAGAACAAAAAAGGCTGTCGCCTATACTGAAAATCTCTGACAAGCAAAAAAAGGTTATCTCCCCTCCAAATCGTGCTGACAAGCAAAAAAGTTATCTCGAAAATCGGTGGGCCTATTTTCGTGATGGGCCGGGGGGCTACAGCCCCCTCAGCCCCGCCTTAATATGGCCCTGCTAATGTCACATTCTCCTTTACGGCTACAGTGAACCCAATACTATCATCTCCTACTAAATCAGCCAACTCTGCTAGGCCCATTATATGATCTGTCATTAAAATGTGATATCAGCTGGTAGCCCGACTGCAGACGCATGCTAACTTATTGCTGGCCCAGGAAAGATTTCAAAGTGTTCATCCTTCAAGATCACAAAAGAACTAAGCACAAAATTGCCAACAAACGCCATCTAGCCGTGTCCAAATGCTCCCACAACAATAACAGTAACCTTGTCTATCCTATAGTGAGTATCTGGACCAAAGACCGATAGTGCAGCCAAACAGTGACCCATCCAAAAGCGGTTTAAGCAAGAAAATACCGCTTCAGCGTGGTCTTCTGTTAAGCCATACATTTTTGTGTCCTTACTGATGATATCGGTTTCATCGTATATCTCGGCTTGAATGATCTCTTCGATGATATCCTCGAGAGTGATCAGGCCGAGTGGTTCGTAGTATGACTCCGTAGGACGCTCCTTGTTGATCCGGTGCACGACAGCCAGATGGGAATGACCTGAAGTGACAGATCAATATATATATATATATATATATATATATATATATATATATATATATATATATATATATATATATATATATATATATATATATATATATATATATATATATATATATATATATATATATATATATGGATGGGAAAAATTCAAAACACACCTCTTCAAGATTAAATTACAACGTCAGAAAACGCAGAGCCATTGGCATAAACTTGGATGAAAAAGTGGGTGTCCATACCTACACCTTCCCCTTCCCTAAGGTAGCCTCTCAAAAAGTTAGAGGACTCGAGCCTTGAGGTCTAAAAGAAGCTTTATGCCTATGCACAGAACTAATAATAATCAAAAACTGGTTTTAGCAATCATTACACAACAGGCAAGTTATACATCATTATATGCTACATTACATTACATCATACCATCATACGTTATATATATACATATGTATGTACATTACAATGATTACACATAAGAAAAATGCAGGTCTAAGACAACAAGTTTCTAAAGCAAAAACTAGCTTGAACAATAACAATACAGACACATAATAAAATACGTGTAAATATTTTCCACATGTTGAAACTTGCCAAATAGAGGGGGGGTCGTCCCTGCTTCAATCTGACTACAGTATCGTATCATCCTGAACAAGTCTGTGCTTTGAATGGAATGTACAGGACCACAAGTCCACAGCACAATACAAGCAACAATCATTGATACAATGATTGCCGTAATGAGCCCATAATGAGCCACAAGTTTCTAAAGCAAAAACTAGCTTGAACAATACAATGCAGACACATAATAAAATACGTGTAAATGTCACCATAAAGCTCTTCTTGAAATCCAAATCAACACCAGAGTCATTGACAAGCACAAGGCTCTTTATGGCTCTTTAGTTTGAAATGGTCTTATTTATGCGACAACATAGTGGCAATTAGCAAAATAAATTTACAACTCAGACAGTCAACAATTGTAGAGCAAAATTAATTTTTAATTAATTCTGAGGCGAAAATTTAGGACAAGTCCAAAGCACACCAGCTATAAGTGTATAGGTACGTGTACATGTTTTAGGTGTTTGGCGGGGGAGGGGAGGGGATTAGGTCAGCCTATTTTCATCAACAGTAGTCTTACCTTGAAAAATATACATCACCACTTCAGGTGTAATCTAAAATGTCCTAAATGTCTATCATGACTGTACCAGTGTTTCAAAAACTGTGGATCGTGACCAAAAGTGGGTTTCAGGGCTCAATTTAATAGGTCACGAGGAGCACAAAATTAGAGTCAAAAGTGTAATTTTCTAACCAATACCACAATATCACAAGCCTTGAAAGTTGCAAGTAGGCTTAGGTTTTAACAAATTAATATGCATGCTATCCTCCATATACAGCTTATGTTAAATGATTAGTGTTTTATAACTTCTATCCAATTTTAGTGGACAATAAGTTGGCAGGGTCACTGAAGTGCGTCACAGTCCCAAAGACTTACAAAAGGAGGCCAAAAAATTTCTAATCAGGGGGCAACCAGGAATTTTTGATGGGAAGTGTGAACAATAGATTTTCACAAAATGTGGTAAAAATCTTAACCTCTCTTGTGATTCAAATTGATGTTGTCTGTTCCAATTTTCATGCACAAATTTTGGGATTTGCTTTTACTCATGAAAAGCAATTTCGTCCAAATTCTCTTGTCACCATCATTTCATAATACAAATTACAAGAACCCATTCTGCTGACAAAGCAAATTATACATTCTGGAAATATCTACAGCAATTGCTTATTTAGCCTACCCCTCAGAGATCAATACGATATAAACATTCATAGCGCAACAAATTTTCACTCAAGCTACACTCATTTAAGGCATTTTCCTACTTTAGTGATACTGCCATCCTTCTTTGATAGTTAAGTTTTGATGAAAAAGTATATTATTAAGTGAAATATTCGTTAATTCTAGGCTATCTCCTTGAATTTATACAGAGCTTGATTTTCCACAATTAACTTATATTCTGTTTTATGGTAGTTGGAATTATTTAAATTTATCCCTTGCATTTGCTGTGCAAATATCAGTGTGTTAAATCACTTGTATTTCATAGTGACCGCTCTAAAACATGACTTTGTCAATAAAGTCATTAAAAAGATTTATACTTCGCATCAGAAGTTGTTTTTAACCTTTCTTGAAGTCCTGCAGCATGACGTCAAGGGCGGTGTCCTCAAGAACGAAAACGACCGGATGATTGTAGAACTTAATAACCGTCTTCAAGGGCATTCGATCATCGGGATCGACAAATGCAAGATCCTTCATGTTCAGCATTCCCACAATGTTCTTTGGGCTTTTTTCGTACACCGGAATTCTCGAATATCCGTTTTTAATTATGTCATTCATCGTGTGAAAGTCGAGAATCGAGTTCAGTTCGATCATGAAGACGTCTTCGAGCTTCGTCATGATGTCGCTGACTTTCTTCTGAGACAGCTCGAGTGCTCCGGTGATGATGTTCACCTCTTCCTTCTTGAGGTCTGTCTGCTTTTCAGTCAAGAAGATGAGCTCGCGAAGTCGGTCGCGGTTGTAGACGTGAACGATCTCGTCGCCGAGAACCAGGTCGAGAATTCGACTGATCGGGTATGACACAGGAAAGGTGATGAACATGCAGACCTTCGTAAGCCAGATGGTCCTCGCGCCGACCGCAAGTGCGTACCTCGCGCAGATCGCCTGCGGAATTATCTCACCAACGATGAAGATTGAGACGGTCGACCCAACGATCGCTATCAGCCCGCTACCGGTGAGATCGTCGAGCAGGATCGCCATGGTGTTGTTGATGAGGACGTTCCCGATGAGGATTGAGCAGAGTAGAAAGTTTCCATTCTTGCGGATCGGCTTGATGACCTTGGCGTATTCCTTTTCCTTTGGCGTTCCGGACTTGATCATGATCTCCAGTTCCGTTTTGTCGAGAGACATCAGTCCGAGGTTCAGTCCGCTGAACGTTCCGGACAGGCAGAGCAGCAACGTCAACACGATGATCATCGTCCATACGGGCATGAAGTGTCCGGGTTTATCGTCGACCCCGATCTGCAGCCACGCCTCGCCGCCCTGGTGGACGAAATTTGTGGTGCCCGTCGAATTGTCCCTAACGCAGAAAAAGTAGGAGGACGCCTCGTCCTGGAGCCGTCCCAAGTTAACGACGATCACGCATGTATCAGCGCCGTCGATGTTCGCCGCGTCATAGACCTCCGTCGCTCGCAGGTCCTCGCAGCTCTGGCCGCGCTCCAGGGGCTTCGTGGCGAACGTGATCTTCGTCGCCGAACTCAGGCCCTGTCCGAAAATCCGGATCCTCGCGTCATGGTTGGCATAGATGAAGACTCGGTCGCCCCGCATCTGGTCGAACCGCGCCGTTTCCACGCGGAATCCGTGCACCTCGGCTCCCTCGACCGGACGGACGGGCAGACCGACCGTCGACGCGACGAATAAGACGATCGCGAGCTTTTTAAGCCCAACATTTTGGGAAAAATAACGAAAACAAACAGAGCGATCGGCCGAGACTCCAATGCAACAGCCAAGCGTCGCCATTTTGAGCGTCTCTACGAGCTGCCGTTTCAATTTATAAAGTCCCGTAGATAAGTAAGTAGATCAAAGTTCTCGTCATCTGGTTACATGCCACACGCCATCGTCGGTATAAGACGGCCAAATGAACAAACTGGGTGGGGAGGTCTGTGGCTTCACATTGTTTTCTGTTCTGAACTACTGCGCTTAGAAGGCTATGTGGAGTGACCCTTCTGTAATGTAGGCTAAGCTATGTAACCAAGAAATGTGTTGTCTGTCTACTACGAAATGGTTATAGCTTCGTTACATTTAGGCCATTGCGCGTGCGTCGCTAATGGGCAAGACGTCGGGTAATAAATTGTCAATGAGCTCGCACGTATTTTGGACAAGTATGCCTACTCACAACAGTAGCTTATCAGTCCTCTTATTAGCTTTAAACACGAGATTGTCTACCGGCCCGAGTTCATTCTGGACCAGCCTGAACCTAGTGTAGCAATGTAAAATCCCCAAATCCCTCCTTGGTTACGCCACTGTGGTATAGCATATATAATTATATATGCTATAGGTACCTCTGGTTCAATAGACCTACCCGAAAGGCCAAAGATTCTATTTTCAGGCAGTCACGTGTCCACTGACACCGAGTGGAAGCAAAAATGGTAGGCAGTGGTGATAGCAGGGCCCGAAAATGTGATTTTAAAAACCCTTGGTTTTTTATATTCAAATTTTAGATTTTTGGTTTTCTTTAATGCCTTCAAAGATTTTATTCTGCAGACAGCAGAACACATAATTAAGTGACAACAATTACAATATAGAAAGAGTCGATGGGTGTTGGCATGCTATGTGGGATCCAACCCACCCAGAGCCCGCAGGCCGCCAGAGGCCTCACGCTGGCAAACGACGGACGTGTCCTAGGCGAAGTGAATTCTCAGACATAATACGCGGTTCTTATACTGTACATTTCTGCGGCAACAGAATATGATGGTCAATTGGCTATTTTGCATTTAATCAGATTATTAAGGAGAAATTTATGACTTGCAAAATTCCTGACTTGACACGACACCCTATACTGACAAGGGCATTCGTCTCAGCATTTCCCAGTAATAAAAACCCAAATATGTAAAAAGAAATACAGAAACTAAAAACGACACCATAAAACTGTGGTTAGAGCGAAATGAAGTTCTAAAATGGCTGCAATTAGAAAATATTCTAAAAGAAATCGTCGTGTATCGAGTCCGCGTGGCTGGCAAGTCCGCGTTCTTTCATCGCCTTTTTTCGAACTTCTTCTTTCTGCTGCTGGGCCAGTTGTTCTTCTTGTTGAAGTTCAAGAATTTCGTCTATCGAGACCTGAGTCAGCGTTGTGTTTTCCTCCTTTACCGTATCCTTCCCAAAGAAAAATCATAATTTCTTTAGCAAAAGTTGATTTTATAAACCAGAAATTGATGGCTAAATATACTTTTTTATGCCGTTGCAAGCTGAACAAATTATATCTTTATCAGAGTTCCACGTCTAAATAAAACCCACAGCATTACAAAAAAACATGGCCCTTAACCCCTTAACTGGGTGCCCCGAGTAACGCTCGTCCATTTTACATTGAGTTACAAATAGTTGCCCAGTTAAGGGGTTAATGTAAAAATAATTTCCAATTACCAAAGCTTCAATTTTATTCTGTTTTCTACATCCAACAATTTCGCTTGAAGCATTTACATTAAGAAAGGCATCCATCTAAGAACATTGAAATTAATTCTAAAAGTTAGTATGCGTGCACCTGAATGAATGTCATATTGAATTAATGTTCCTAATTTTTATCATTTTTGTGAAACACTAAACATATTTCATTTAATTCAAAGAAAAAAATCCTCACAATTTCTCCAAGCAGGACCACATTTTCTCCTCGAATGATGAAAATGCCTCTTGGCATGTCTCCGTATTTTTTACCGACGTGAATTCGTTCGATAGTTTGATGAAGAACCAAGTTTGCTGAAATATATCAAAATAATAACAATAAAAAAGTAACAGTAATAATTATGCACTTTACAGCATCATATCTGATGCTCAAAGGTACTAACCCCTTTACTGGCCATTTATTTATAGCATAATGTAAAATGGATGCATAGGCGAGTCACAGCCGGTAAAAGGGTTAAATTACTAATTGACAGTATTTAGGTTCCCCCCCCCATAAATTCCAGAAATAAGTCAGGATGAAACAACATGCCAGAATATTGAGAAAAAGCCATTAATTTTGCATAAATTTATGCTAAAACACAATCTTAATAGTCAATCAAGTGCTGAAGATTAGTAAGAAGATTTCAATGTCTCTGAATATATACACAGTTGACATTGAAATTGCTCATGCCTATACAATAAACTCATAGGAACTTTTACCGAATTGGTCAATGCTGCGAAGGTAACCGATGAGAGTTCGCCCATCCCTTAGCACAACAAGAAGCTTCTCTACACAAAACAGAACTAATTAAAATCACATGTCAACGGCACTATATGGATATTTTCTAAGATAATTTACCCTATTAAAAATATTACAATTACAGATCGGCTTGCAGGTCTGCATTCACGCCTCTAACGCCGAGACTGATAATTGTCCATGATAAATCAATGGATAATACTACACAATCTGCATATGTAAAGTATTGACAAAATATACAACTACATAAAATTTCAATTTTGGAAATTTATTTGGTACTTATTACTCACGCTTTTAGCATATATTCACAACTGCAGAAATGCTGATGCTGCGTAACTCCTGGTTTTCGTTGTATCGATAAGTTAATAATATAGTGCGCTATAAAAATTACAGTTATTACAATAAATCGTGTCGAGCTGAAAAAGTACAAATGGCAAAACAACTCACTGTCTATTTCTTCTATGAGACTGGCTGTTCCCGGCAGATAATTCATAACGGGATTTTTATTTATTTAGCAAGTTTTACGTAAATAAATTTAAAAGAAACCAATCACCACAAATTAATATTATAAACATGGCATAGAATGTCAATATTCAAATTCTATGGCAGCACAACACTTGTGTGAGTGTGACCCATTGACATAATGGTGTGACCACTCATATTCTAAAATATGTTAAACTCTGAAACAGAAAAAAGCCTTTAGCGGAAGTTTAGCCTATTTTTGAGCATTTAACTGAATTTGTAACTACTAAATGGCATTACTATTTAAGAATAATCATATTTAACACTAAATTAGCGAGAAAAAATGCGAGAAAGAAGTGACAAAACTTCCAAATTAGTTTTGAATGTTCTCATAATTTTCTAATAATAGACCTATCCATGATTGTTAAATACTCGCTAGTCATGAAACGCTATTAAAATATTCTCTATAATAGCAGATTACTGCAGCACTTATAAAAGCGCCATATAAACTGTCTGGAGTGTCTGCGTAATTTCCACAATGACAATGATGGAGGAAAGGCAAAGCTGACGCCACCTATCGAATGCACAAGAGTGCACACAACAGATCTCTGCGAATTGTTCCGAAGTTAAACTGTGAAGTTAAATTAGAACTAATCAGTGTGTTTAGAATGCATGGCCTGCCGCCGCTTCGCTAGACGCAATTTGAAAAGGCTTATCGGCACTCCGTTCTCAGGCATTTGTTTCAAGTATCGCGGGTTGATTCTCTGCCATTTCCGCGAAGCGTCTGCTTGATAAGAGCGCTTAACCCCTTCCCACCCCACCCTAAGGTTACGAAATCCCCTATTTTAGAGCAGTCTACGACGACGACGACAACGTATGCATTGGCAAGCAACAATAAAGAGAAGTTAATGCAATCAGATAGATTCAGTGATTGCGAAGACGTACTTACTTGCTAATAAAAGAGGTAGGAGCGAGATTTCAAGGCGGAGGAACAGTCACAATCAGTCTTATTAGACCTAACATTAGCGTAACCATGAGGGGGCAGAAGGGAGGTGGGTCGGGGCGTAGCAATTTTGTTGGGAAGGCGTGGTCTTACAATGCCTTAAATACGTAAACGAATTGCACGGCAGAAACTCCCTCTTTCTGTCTCACGAGCTCTCGAAATCAGGCGCTATATAAATTAAACTTACGTAGGAAGTTGCCTCGTTTGAAGTCGTTTGTCAGTCGGTTTTGAGTGTTCCGAATCTTATTTTTTGCCTCTTTCGATGTTAGACCTAAAATTACATAATTTGAAGTAGGCCTAAAATCGTTTTTCTAAAGGTTTTTGCGAACTATTACAGAGTTGCGTTATTCGGATTCGGAGAACATCTAAGATCTTGCTGGAGGATTGTTCGATATTCAAAACGTGAGTGAATCTGCGACTATAAGCTACTGGGTTGGAATAACTTTCACTAAAGTGGGACTAGAAACAGTCTACAATGCAGTGGCGGTTCCACGTGGGGGAGGTCCGGACTCCGGAGGACCCGTGCCCCCTACTGAATACCTGCTCCCAGTGGCCCACTGTTGGGACCTTATACTTACTACTACATACCTACATCAACAAACGGCTGGCCCCATGCTTAGAAGGTGCCACCCTAAAGCCCCCTCCCCACTTACCAAATCCTGGAGCCGCCACTGTTAGAACGGCGAGGCAAAAAATTACGCCTAGGGCCTATAGGCCTATGTTATAGCGCTAATTAGGCAGACTGATTATGCGCTATAATCAGTGGCGGCTCCACCGGGGGGACCAGGGGGCCCGTGCCCCCCCCCTATTGAGAGCCTGGCCCCCCAGTGGCCCCCCAGTTGGGACCCTATACTTAATGCTACATGCATTAAACAACAAATGGTTGGCCCCCCATGATTGAAGTTGCCCCCCAACGGCTCCCCACTTGCCAAATCCTAGAGCCGCCACTGGCTATAATAGGCCTAATTGGGCACTGAGCCGCTCACTTTCAACTCCGTATACGGGATTCGAACCATTGACCTCTGGATCTTCACGTCATCACCTACCTCGTCTTTGTCAGTGCCGTTCTTAGTGTTCAATATTTGTTCGCTCCAATCGTCAATAAGGTAGGCCTACAGCCCTACACTCCATAGGCCATCGCGGACCCGTCGGAGAACCGAAGGGTTAGCGCCCTCAGTTTTACATGGCAACGGCTGAATGAGGGCGGATTGCCAGCCTTTCCCTCGCCGCCTTTCCTTCCACCGAGTTAACACCCGATGTATACTCATTCACATGTCGCTGAGTCGACTGGGGGCGCTTCGGACAGAAACAACCGAAAAGTTTCTGCCGCGGCCGGGAGTTGAACCACGGACCTCAAGATCGGCAGGAGCTTACCTTTAAACCAGGAATTACCGACAGACCTCTGGACTTTCAAAGAGGAACTACAACGGACATGGTTCTTTGCAGTGGCGGCTCTAGGATTTGGCAAGTGGGGGTGCCGTTGGGGGGGCAACTTCTAATCATGGGGGGCCAACCATTTGTTGTTTAATGTATGTAGCATTAAGTATAGGGTTCCAACTGGAGGGGCCACTGGGGGGGCCAGGCTCTCAATAGGGGGCACGGGCCCCCTGGCCCCCGGTGGAGCCGCCACTGGTTCTTTGACTGCGATTCTCACTCTCAGACAAACATACGCCGTAGACTGACGCAGGTGCTTTATTTTAATGGTGCTATGGAAGTTACGATTTATCGATTTATTGCTTAATTGATCGAATCGCATTGGATCCACTTTGTGAAGCAGAATTAAACGCTGAAATCTAAACTTTAGCAAAATTTGAGAAAATGTCACTAATTATCCGCATGTGTTTTGATTGATTGATTGATTGATTGGTTTTTATTGTCTTGACGCAGAACCATGGCAACGATATCCCCAGTGATCACGATCGTCATGGTTACGGCGGCCCTGGCGACGGCTCTCGTCGTCGGCGTCGTCAAGGCAACGCCGTCTGTCGGTCTCGAACGCTCGGACGATGACGACCGCACGTGCCTCGAGGACAGGCTGATGACGTCACTGCGCAGGCGACGGAACGACGCGCTCGATTATGACGTCAGAACGGCGGGGAGAGACGCGGGGGCCTGGAAGAGTCCGGAGGAGGGAAAGCTGGAAAAGCGAGTGGAAAGATGGAGAAGCGGTTTCAGTTCGAGACGAAACGACGTCTACGGAGTCGGAGGAAGGTTCGGACGAAGTGGAAGTCCGTGAACGCCGGCGCTACATAAATTCCGAACAAAAGAACCGATGGATACTAGGATACTACTATAGTATATCAACAGTACTTTCTAGAAATGACTTTTCTAATATGCTGTCGATTGGTTAGAACCTGTCTTTCAATTTTCGAATCAACATTTTCAAATCATTCGTAGGACTTTGAATAATTGATTAATGATTATATAATTACCTTCCTATTGTATATCAGATGTCTTATACACTTATATACAAAATCTTTTTGACATGCAGGCGCAGGCCAGCGAGATGAGGCTATAGTTGAGTTTAGGATATTATGTCCTTGTTTTCTGTCACGCGGTATTCGAAGGTCGAGAAACCCGAAGCGCTGTATTAACCCCTTAACTGGGGATCCTGGATATGTCCGTCCAGTTTACATTGAGTTACAGTTAAATACACGGTTAAGGGGTTAACAGAACGGATCCCATTTGCGTCTGTCTTTCTATTTACCATGCGTAATGAACGAAAGTCATATCTATTCATGATCATGACACCGCAGACTATAAGCATCCGCTGCGATACTGCTCAATATGCGCTATATAAATTCACGAGATTCTACTTACCTACTTGTCCTATATATATTATGACGAACATAAGTAGGCAAGTAAGTAAGCCTTTGTGGCGCCCATTCGCCTATAACCAACCGAGATGTCACCATGCACTGTCGGAGGTGTCTAAGTTAGAGCCCGTGTTGACTGGTCTGTGACTGTCGAGCTATTTTCGGTAACAGCATTCCTAAAAACTTGTCGAACAGCCTACCTACCTACGGCAGGAAAGTGCTGAAGTTGAACAATGAACAGTCTAACGTTAGGCTACTAATGTAGGCCTAAAGTCGCGCAGAAGCTTCGGTCCAGTAGGCCTACGAACCGGTCCAACGGCGCCGCCAAGCAAGCCAACTGCCTATACGACTACACTTCTTCTGGTCCAGATGAGGGTCTCAGATAAACTCACGAGCCGGTTTACTTCGTTACTAATCGAAGTACAGTATACGCGGCTTGGAAGCGTGCACAATTGATGCGTAACCTTTGTTACCGAACCTTACAAAACGTACGCCGTGGACAGTTGCAGAGATGAGAAAAAGACTTAGGCCTGCCATTAAAAAAAGGACATCGTTTTCTAGCTTTATTGTTATTATCATCTAAATTAATTGAATTTTGAAAATAATACGGAGGACGTCACTGCACTGTAAGTATGAATACACTGTATGTATAGGCTATGTATGCATGCATGCATATATGTATATGTGTTTGCATTTATTCAGGCCGATTTATTAAGCGCAGTAGCAGGGCTAAGGTCCCCCCATATATGTATGAATATAAGTACGCGCATATATGTATGCATGTATGCATGCATGTGTGTATGTATATATGTATTTATTTATTTATTTATTTATTTATTCAGGCCGATTTATTAAGCGCAGTAGCTTCGCTAAGATCCAATGGCGTAAACCTGGCGTCAACATTGGGGGGGGGGAGGATAAAGTCGTTCGTAAAGTCAGGTTTGACCCCCTTTTCATCCCCAAAAAGTCTTGACGAGCAAAAAAAGGTCATCCGCAATGAGTGATTTAACCATAAGGCACAAAACATTGGGGGGATAATTGATACTCTGTCTCCCCTCTTACTAATTATTGGGGGGACCGTCCCCCACCGCCCCCATGTTTTACGCCCATGCTAAGGTCCCCATGTATGTATGTATGTATGTATGTATGTATGTATGTATGTACTATGTATATATGCATGTATGCATGTATGTATGTACTATGTATGTATGTATGTTCAATTGTACACGTATGTATGTATGTATATACATAGAAACAGAACATTGCTGTGCAGACTGGTATGACGTTGTTTGGGATTTTATTTAAGAAGATTTAGGCCACAAGCTTCGTCTATTTCAGAATTTGTCCGAATTTGTCTTTCATTCAAATCGCTAATCACCAAACGCAGTTTTTCTTAAAGAATTCTCAGCACAAAGTGCCTCACATTGTTCGAATCCCCCCCTCGCCCCCGATGGTCTGGAAACGTTAATCCTCCTACCCCAATAATTGAGAGCGAAACCACCCCCACTTTTTGGATCGAAAGTTTAGTCTATAAGTATCTAATTTCTAAAGATATTAGGCAGAATTCTTTTTCCGTTTTGAAGACTCGAGATTCGAGCCGAGGACCAGACACAGCATTGTATTGTATCTGATATCTTACTGCCTTTCTCTGTGTATGCGCGTCCGAGCATTGGAGGCTAAACGAAGCTGCCTTGACCTTAGAAATAAGAAAGAGTTTGGACCTCGTTCACGACACGAATCTCTGAATCTTCAAAACAATATTTTTTCTACAGATAATAATAGGCATTCAGATATCTTACAGTCCTAAATCAATTCATTTATATTTTTCTTTTTATTCAACTCAGCGTAAATTGGGTTGCTGGTCTAAATCAGGGGTGGCCAAACCCATAGAAGTTAGCTGCGAGCCACAAATGACAAGTTTCGAAAGCTTTGGAGCTGCATTGCTATAATTAGACACGAAAACGAAGAGCTGTGATTCAATTCTTTGCAAAATTTTATCAAATCTCTGTTGTTATTTTTACGGGACCTATGATAAAATTGACAAACAGGCAAAATTCTTACTGTTATGCGACAATAATGTGTGCGCTTCTGCTGATCTGTTAATCTACTCGAAGAATTTCTTTTATCTTTTCGCGAGCCCCACCAGTTCAGCCACCCCGTGCAGGCCTAAACAAAAGAATTAATCAGAGAGCAAACAAGTCCGTCTTTGTGACTGTGTAGGCCGCCCGCAGAGCTTAGTGCTTGGTGTATCAATAAATGACTATCAATTCAGTGACGCAAGCAGTGGTGACACATTTGGAAATGCTTTCAGACAGGAATTTCCTTTAAAAAACATATTTCCAGACATTTTGAGCATTTTTTCTCGAAGGAAAAAACATGATGACGACCAATTTCGAACGTTGACGGCTGCCTGTCTGTCTATCTGTCTGTCTGTCTGTCTGTCTGTCTATCTGTCTGTCTGTCTGTCTGTCTGTCTGTCTATCTGTCTGTCTGTCTGTCTATCTGTCCGTCTGTCTGTCTGTCTGTCTGTATGTCTGTCTGTAAGTTCGTCTTACTGTCGTCTGTTTCATTTGCACAAGATGTCTGACCCGAAGACCGAGAGTCCGTCGCCAGATGGCGACCAGCAGAAGTTCAGTTACACGAACCTGTGCAAGGAGCACTTCCGGTCTGCGAATCCGGTTCCGCACTTCTCCCGGAAGGAGCCGCGTTCGCCCCTACTCAGGTCCACTCCGGACGAAGAACTCGGAGTAAGAAGAACTCGCAACAAGAACACCGCTCAGTTTTCACTCGGAACAGCGTTGATTTGGTCCCTCCAAATGACGATGATGATGATGACGACGACGACGACGACGATGATGATGGCATAGATACCTAAATGATAGATAAAGATATCCGCGGATATAGTCAGAGATGTCAATGATGTTAGTTAGCACCATTTCGATTTTAAGCGACGTGTGTGTAGAATTTTCCTATTGGTCATTTTTATTATATATATATATATACAATTAAATATTATTAAAAATACAGTAGAACTTCAATATGACGTACTTAGTTAGGGTCTCTAAAATTGAGTACGTTATGTCAGAGATACGTTATATCCAATGCCATTTAGAACGGGAGCGCATCACACGGAACCGTACATTGCGGTACGTTATATTCGTGTATACACTGTACTGTACGTTATAACCGACTCCGTTATAACTTGTGGCGAAGTTCTACTGTAGATAATACGGTTTTTTCTGTAGTTGATTGTCAGAGTTTGGAATACGATGAACAGATTTATGAACGACAGAGCGGGAGAAGAAAGACAAAATGCGAAAAAGTCCTCGTCGAAATCGCGGCAGCAGAAGGTTCTATCAAATCTACCATAAGCCTGAATTTGATTGATTGATTGATTGATTGATTGAGTGAGTGAGTGAGTGAGTGAGTGAGTGACTCACTGTTTTAAGCATTCGTTGATTTTTGCGTATTTAGAGATTGATTGAACAGCCGCCTAATGATTGATTTTTGATTAATCGATTTGCCACCTATTAATTGATTGACTGATTGAATGATTGATATCCACTTCTCAAAGAACTGTTCTGCGATAATTAGCTTTCTTACATGAGAAGATAAATAAATAAAATCGGATGATAATTTCTATGGTACATTTTGAAAGCGCTTTAGGCAGAAGAGATAGATAGACAGACATACATACAGACAGGCAGACAGACACGCAGACAGACAGAGACAGACAAAGACAGAGACAGAGAGACAGGAAGAGATACAGAGAGAGCGACTTGAACAGATAGGCAGAAACAGAAATGAGAATAATCTGAATTTTTAAATTCTCGTGCTTTTCTTTCAGAGATCGTCTCTTCCGGTGATGAATCGCCTAAGACAAGAACTCTGCCCATCGAAGTCAAAAGTAAAAACCGCGAAATTCCTTGCATCGCCGGCTTCTATAGCGCCACGTAAAATACTAACCGTGAAAATCATCGGATGTACATGCATATCGGTGACGTCTGCAACATTCAATAATATATGGTCTTTGAAAAATCGATAAAACTACGATATTAATATTTTGTAAACGACCGAACATTTCGAGAAAATCGTCGTCAAAATCCAGTAGACGAGACCGAAATCCAGGAGATCTCCTGGAAAATCACGAATCGCGAGGCGCCAATCCAGTAGTAACCGTTTACGACAATTTATTTTTTGTAAATTTCCAAATTAGACATCCGAAGACGAAACGACTTTTCCGGAAGACGGAAAGAAGCCCGGATCACCGGATACCGGAAGCCGGAAGCCGATGGACAGCGTCAAGAAGCGCCTGAGTCGGGTGATGTCGACCACCGCAGACCGACAGGAACAACAACATATCGGGAACATCGAAGACGAAATCCAAACTGGATTCGACCAAACGCAGTTCATCTTAGGTGTGGGAATTCTTCGAACAGATCTCAGGTCAGTGATATTTCAGTGAACTGAAACTGAATAGAAACTGAAATTATTTTAAATCAGTTAACTGAAACTGAAACTTAAACTGAAATTATTTTCCGAACTGAAACTGAATAGAAACTGAAATTGGCAACCCTAAAACTGAAACTGAATAGAAACTGAAATTATTTCCCGAACTGAAATTGTTAGTAAATACTGAAATTTTTCTAAAGGTCTTTTTGGATTTAAATACACAACTTACCTGCTGAGCCTGATTTTGAAAGCGCCAGTCCGATAAAAGAAATTTTACTTACCTACTTACTTTATCACAAAACTATGCAATGTGCACGAATTACTCTGACATTCTTCAAACTGACTCACAGCCAATGTCAAATATTCTGCCATCACTTCTAAATTTGGAGTGTCACCTTCACCATTTTAGCGGTTCAAGAAAGCTCATAGGCCTAATGCTCTCTGATTTCACAAGTCGCTTTGCTTCAGTTCTTGATCCCCAGTCATTTCAATTTAATCCTATCCCTGTTGCTGCTTGTCTACTTGACCATACTGTGGCATCAGTACTACTGGCATCTCGTCAAACAGAACAGCTACTGGCGGCAGCAAAATCATACATAATAATAAGTTGATGATAGCATCTGAAACATGCACCTACCGGCATATCTGCTAATCCTACAGTGTCTTCCATTCAAGGCCAGCTGGACAACTACAGTACTTGTCAGAACTTCAGCAATACTCTGGAGATGAAGATGCACTGACTTTCTGGAGAAAGCGTCGTGCATCCTACGCTCAATTAGCAGATCTGGCTGAAGATTGAATCACTGCACCTGCCTAACAGGCCCCTATGTTGAGCGAATCATCTCACTGTGTGGCTTGTTAACAGCTGGCCGAAGAAATCGCCTCACCAAAAATTTAGAAATGCGAGTCTTCTTAAAACTAAATGCACATTGGATTTAACTCAGAGCTCGAATTGCTGGAGGGTTGGGGGAGTTCAGCCCCCTTTAAAATGGCAGACCCTCCCTAGAGAAATGCAAAAATGACAAAAGTGTAAATTCTTAAAACACCACGCTCGCCATGACCCCCTTTTCATTTTCTCACAATTCGAGCACTGATTTAACTTAGATACTTAACTTACTGTAGTTACTTAACTGAACAGAACAATTGTTACTTGCCACTTATTGAACGCTGAAAATGATTATCAGCTGTTAACTGAAACTGAAACTAAAATTATTTCCCGAACTGAAACTGAATAGAAACTGAAATTGGCTACCCTAGAACTGAAACTGAATAGAAACTGAAATTATTTCCAGAACTGAAACTGAATAGAAACTGAAATTGGCAACCCTAGAACTGAAACTGAATAGAAACTTAAATTATTTCCCGAACTGAAATATCACTGTCTCAGGTGAACCTGACTCTCATCTAACACACCTGTATATATATATATATATATATATATATATATATATATATATATATATATATATATATATATATATATATAGGGTGGCGCAAAAACCCGGACTATATTAAATGTAAACCTAAATGTGACTAGTCCGGTTTTTTGCGCCACCCTGTACATGTATTTTCATGCTGTGCATATATACTGTATATATAAGGTGTATATGTACAATGTATATACACTGTATATATATACACCAGTGGCGGTTCCAAGAATTCTTGGTGGGGGGATGAAAAAATGTATAGGAAGTTGGTGGGGGGATGCAAAGTTTTAAAAAAGAAATGAGGGGGAAAGGTAATTCCTCTTAGTGTTTTGCCCACTAAATGTTAATAAACCTGTGTAAGCGCGTAACAAGGTATCGCCAAACCAGTTGAACTAAATGCCAGCCATAAGAGTTTCAGGTGAAAGGTTTTCTCGATGTAGAAATTATTGTGACGCCATTGAGCATTAACCGTTCTTCGAAAATGTTAACAGAGATGAAATCTATTGTCAAGTCTTGAGACAGCTGACGAGCAATTCGATGAAGAACGGAAGAATGCGACTTCTGATGCTCTTGAATCTGATGATCGGTACTTATCCGCCCTCGGAAAAGGTGCGAACACCTTATTTTCCAGCGATCAACTAGCTATCAGTGTTTATTCTAGCCACCTTCACATTGGGGGGATTTTGAAATGTTTCGGGGGACAAGGTCTGAGTCGTCACACTTTTTTTTTGGGGGGGGGAGGATTTGCCATCCGCCCATGCAACATATAAAAAATTTTGGGGGAGTTTTAAAACTTTGGGGGAGATTCCCCCAGAGAACGCCTAGAATAAACACTGATCAGCTATAATTATAATTATTAAAATAAATAATATAGGCCTATGCTATGCAAGAAGATAGGCGGGTCGCTTGCGCCCACGTGATTCGTGAATATTCATGATTAGCCAATGCTGTCGTCATCTGGTCCACTTTTTCTGTAGATTTTACCGTACGTGGCAAAGTTTATTGACACCGTTCCGCAGGAACATTCCAGTTCCATGAAGAAGTTGCTGACAAGGGTTCAAAGCAACGGGGCTCGGTTCCAACCCCCATCAGAATTCGAATATACGGTAATTCCAACAGAAATTATTCATTTCTGATCAAGCGCTATTATAATATGTGAACGCATTTTCACCCGGTTGCTCTTGCTACTCCTTTTGCCGAGAAATTGGGGATATATATATATATATATATATATATATATATATATATATATATATATATATATATATAGACAGAGATGCAGAGAAAAAGAGAGAGGGAGAGAGAGTCTGACAGACAGAGACAAAGAGATAGACAGAAAGGAGAGAGAGAGACAGAAACAGAGACACGCGGAGACAGACAAAGACAAGGACAGACAGTGACAAAGAGAGAGACAGACAGACAGACACAGATATCTGGAACCTGAGATATGGCTCATGATATTTAATTAATGTGTTGTGTCTGCTGTTGTCTCAGCTCCAGTGTTTATTCTAGGCCTGTTGGGGGGAGGGGGAATTCCCCCCAAGTTTTAAAATCCCCCCCCCAAAAAAAATTGTATATGTTGGCTTGGGTGATGGAAATCCCCCCAACAAAAAAAAAGCGTGGAGAGACAAATCTTGTCCCCCCAAACATTTCAAACTCCCCTCCCCCCAATGTCAAGGTGGCTAGAATAAACACTGCTCAGCTCCATCCTTTGATGATGGGAATTCTGCCCCGATTAATGTTCATTCTTTACCCTCTATCCTTCTCCTCCTCCTCCGCCTCCGCCTCCTCCTCCCCTCTTCCTCTTTCTCGTTAGTTTAGTTCTGTGTTACGATCTGTCTGTCTATTCGTCTCTGAACATTGTTCCTTCTGCCCTCTCGCGTCATTCGAAGGCCGCGACGAGAAAACAGCCGCTCGGCCTTCACGTGACCTTGATGAACGGAACCATGCACTCGATCGCCTCCGATCCTTGCACCACTTCCGCCGAAGTCCTTCGATCCGTCGCCGAAGAGATCGAGCTCGAAGAGACGTTCGGCTTCTCTCTCTTCATCGTCATGGACAACAAGGTGACGTTTTGGTGGCAGGCAGACTGCCATAGGCCAATTTCTCTATTATTATTACTATTATTATTATTATTATTATTATTATTATTATTATTATTATTATTATTATTATTATTATTATTATTATTATTATTATTATTATTATTTTTATTATTATTATTATTATTATTATTATTATTATTATTATTATTATTATTACCACTACAACTACTATTACTATTATTATAACATGGTAAAAGAGTAGTTCAGCAGGATCTGCCGCAGGCAGGATCTTCGATATTATAGCAGCAGCAGCAGCAGCAGCAGCAGTGAGAAGCAGCAGCAGCAGCAGCAGCAGCAGCAGCAGCAGCAGCAGCAGCAGCAGCAGCAGCAGCAGCAGCAGCAGCAGCAGCAGCAGCAGCAGCAGCAGCAGCAGCAGCAGCAGCAGCAGCAGCAGCAGCAGCAGCAGCAGCAGCAGCAGCAGTGGTGGCAGTGGTGCAGCAGGTGCAGCAGTGGTGGTGCAGCAGGTGCAGCAGTGGTGGTGGCAGCAGCAGCAGCAGCAGCAGCAGCAGCAGCAGCAGCAGCAGCAGCAGCAGTGGCAGCAGTGGTGGTGGCAGCAGTGGTGGTGGCAGCAGCAGCAGCAGTGGTGGTGGCAGCAGTGCAGCAGTGGCAGCAGTGGTGCAGGTGGTGCAGCAGCAGGTGGTGCAGCAGCAGGTGCAGGTGGTGCAGGTGGTGGTGGCAGCAGGTGCAGCAGCAGCAGCAGCAGCAGCAGCAGCAGCAGCAGCAGCAGCAGCAGCAGCAGCAGCAGCAGCAGCAGCAGCAGCAGCAGCAGCAGCAGCAGCAGCAGCAGCAGCAGCAGCAGCAGCAGCAGCAGCAGCAGCAGCAGCAGCAGCAGCAGCAGCAGCAGCAGCAGCAGCAGCAGCAGCAGCAGCAGTAGCAGTAGTAGCAGCAGTAGTAGTAGTAGTAGTATCATCAAGACGACTTTTATAGCGCCTTGGGCATGACGAACGTGTCAGAGTCATTAAGGGTCCTTTAAAACGGTTGACGTATTAAACACCGAATTATTTCCGTGGTAACGAGCTGTTGCCAAGACTACCTACACGCGCTTGCATCGTTGCCATGGTGACACCCTTCTTGCTTCCCGTTCTTTCGGCAGATTTCGTCGCTCGGTTCCACCGGCGACAAGGTGTTCGACGCCATCTCCCAATGCGAACAGGTGCACCGGTTGAACTCGCCGCCGCCGCCGTCGTCGCCGTCGCCGTCGCCGGAACCGGAAGTCGTTCCTTGGCGCCTGTTCATCCGGAAGGAGATGTTCAGTCCGTGGGACGACACGACCGGAAATCCGACGGCCACGAACCTCGTTTACAGCCAGATTGTCAGAGGGATCATGCTCGGAGAATACGTGTGCGACAGGGTTAGTTACAATTATGGCATCTATCATGGAATTAATAATAATAATAATAATAATAATAATAATAATAATGATGATGATGATGATGATGATGATGTAGTAGTAGTAGCAGTAATAATAATAATAATAATAATAATAATAATAATAATAATAGTAGTAGTAGTAGTAGTAGTAGTAGTAGTAGTAGTAGTAGTAGTAGTAGTAGTAGTAGTAGTAGTAGTAGTAATAATAATAACAGTAGTAGTAGTTGTAGTAGTAGTAGTAGTAGTAGTAGAAGTAAAATAGAACTTTGTTATAAAGTACCCTACCTAGCGGGTCCATTGCTTTGTCTAACGAGAGCTTTGATCCTCCTCTGTCACGTGACTGATCTAGGACACCGATCTGGCGGCGGTGGCGGCGATGCAGTACTACGTCGAGTACGAGGATGACGTCAGCGACGACAACCTGTACTCCGCCCTCCCCTACTACATCCCCGCCCACAAGCTGACCGGCGAAGACTCGGTCCGCGTCTGGTGCAGACAGGTGGCCAAGTTCCTCCGGCGCATGATCACCGTCTACGCGAAGTCGGACGACAGCTACGGCGCCCAGTCGCCCGACGACGTCAAGGCCGAGCTGGTCACGTGGGCGAAGCGGAAGTGGACGAAGTCTTTCTGCCGGTACTTCGACGTCCGGCGTCTCGAGGGACCGCGCTGGAGCACCGACTGGCTGGTGCTCGGGGTCAACTCCAGGGGCGTGTCGCTGACGACCCCCAAGGGCGACATCGGAATGGACGCCACCTACACGCAGATAGCGTCCGTCATGGGAGAGACAGACAGGTAGATAAACACAGAACACACGACAACAACAACAACAACAACATTAATAATAATAATTATTATTATTATATTGTTGCTATTGATTATTATTATTATTGTTATTATTATTATTATTATTATTATTATTTATTAGTATTATTGTTATTACCACTACTCCTACTGCTATACACCATTACTATAATAATAATCATTATTATTATTATTTGTGTACTACTACTACTATACACTACTACTACTACTACTACTACTACTACTACTACTACTACTACTACTACTACTACTACTACTACTAATAATAATAATAATAATAATAATAATAATAATTATTATTATTATTATTATTATTATTATTATTGTCAGTGTAGTGGAGGAGAAGAGAAAAAGTCCAATGCAAAAATTGGTGTCAATGTTGTGATTTGGGAATTTGGGGGAGATTTTTGTGGGGGTTGGGGTTGGAAGGTATTTTCACTATCAGGCCTGAATAAAATACTGATTCGAGGTCTGCGTATATCCTTGATGTATTTCCTCTGGAGTCTGGCGCTCCATAAATTCGCACTGAGTCCCCGCTTCGGTGGTTGGTTGATCGGCGTTTCGAGAGTTCTATTCTATTCTATTCTGCTCTATTCAAGTAATCTATTCAATTCTATTCTATTCTATTCTATTCTTTGTTGCAGTCACGATGCAAAATCGAAGTCCATATCGGGGTTCGTGATCATCATCATCGTCTTCGCCGACGGAACCCTCATCAAGTGCGAATCGGTCGACGCCGACGACATCTACCGGCTGATCAAGTCCAACATGGCGGGGCTCGTCCAACGGTCGACGTGGGCGATCGCCAGGGAGGAATTCCACGGTAACCTCCTTCCCCATCCCACCCCGCCCCCACCCCCAGCACTCTAAGCACGCACGTTTGCATTATTTCTGGAGCGTTCGGTACAGTAGAACTTCGTTTTACAGTAGTAGCGTTATATGCAGTAGCGCATCACACGGGACTGTACATGGCGGTATAACTGAGTATATAACCGAGTCCGCTATAACGAAGTTCTGCTGTAATGTGGGGGCCTCGACCCCCTATGCCTTCCTTCTTTCCCCATAGCAACCGCTAAAAAAGGAGGGCTCGAGCCGATATTTTTTCTAATATATTTTTCTAATATCTCTAATATTATATAACATATTATATAATAACTATCTTTAATATATTAAATAATATATATATATATATCTAATATTATATTATATTTCTAATATTATATATTTTTCTAATACCTATATAATTCTAATTCTTATTGAATACGGCTTTTTATATACCTGTGATATACCTGTGTTGATATACCTGTATACAGATACATCGAAGACCTACCTGGACTCTTTCGAGGGTGATCTCATACAGCTGACGAGCCCAGCGTTCCGAAGAGGCCCTATCCTCCACCGACTGCGAATGCAAGAACATGGCGACGGACGAGGAGGGGAGGATGTTGACGAGCATGCTGCACGTACTGCCATGCGTCGACGAACCGAAGGACGACATTCTCGTAAGACGTAACCCGTTTTCCATCACGAGGCGCTATATAAATTACTGTGTGAAGGCCCGAACTGTTACTGTACAGTGGGACTTCGTTGTAACGCGTATTCGGTCGTAACGCACCGCAATGTACGGTCCCACGCGTGTGATGAGCTATCGTTTTGCTATAGGTATTAGATTATAGCGTACCTCGGATATAACGCGCTGCATTTTACAGAGCCGCCTAAGTAGGCCTACGTTATAGCGAAGTTCTACTGTATGCATATGCGATATTCTGGCGATGTATATGCTGCGAATTATTGAGTTTGTTCTGTACTGTGGAATTAAAGATGACTAACTGTTGTGACGGACAGAAGAAAGTTGGTATAGAGTAGCAGTGGTTGTGTCGGCTTTCAACGCAGGAGAAATCCTGCTAAACCGCTTAAAATTTTCATGAATTTAAAAAAAACTCAACAATGTCTTATTATTTTGCAAAGGAAACGAAGAACGTGTGAGAATAATACGCAGGTCGACGCAATGCACGATAACACGGCGTTCGCGCTGCGATAACAGTAAAACTTCGCTACAACATACTTATCGAGAGTCTGTATAATTATAGCGATGTTCTACTGTACTTATTAATAACTGGAAGGCGCCATCTACTGACTCCAAATGACTTTGCTACTTTTATTTTCTTTTGCCAGAGGCTGTTCAGACCGCCCAATTACTGCCCGAAAAAGTCTCCGGTACGACCGCCCGAGACCCAGGAAACTTCGGTCGAAGTGCACGACGGCAAGAACGACGAACAAGAACAAACTCCCGCCGATGCAACGAACGGAGGCGGCGGCGGCCGGGGCGGGGTGGGGTGGGAGGGACGAAGATTCGCTGAATCGAATCTTCTTCAAAGAAGGAGGAGGAGGAGGAGGAGGGGGGATCCGGCTCCTTTGTGATCCGGGGGAAGCCGAACCGGAACTGGACGGGGACGAGGACTACAAGGACGACGGAACCGGAATCGAGACTGGATTCGACGCGGAATTCTTCACGGCGCTGAATGTCTTCAAAAAGGAGATCAGCGCCGACGACGGCGACGGCGACGGCGACGGCGACGCTCCGAAGGAAAACGTTCTATCGTCCGACGCTTAGAATATAACTACACGCTGTAGTACAGGGTGGCGCAAAAAAACCAACCCCCGGACTAGTCACATTAGGCTTGGCATTTAATACAGTCCGGGTTTTCTTTGCGCCACCCTGTACAGTAGAACTTCGTTATGACGTTCATAGCGAGTCCGTAAAACCCTATGGCGTTATAAAACCCTATGGCGTTATATCCGAGGTACGTTGTATCCAATGCCATCCAATACGGGAGCGCATCACACGGGGGACCGTACATTGCGGTACGTTGTAACCGAGTGTACGCTATAACTGTGTCCCCGTTATAACGAAGTTCTACTGTAGAGCATTTCGAAATTAATGAAAGACTCTCGTTAACCTGCCGACTGTTATTATTATTATTATTATTATTATTATTATTATTATTATATGCATACATTTTAATTATTATAGTTTGACCAGAAATATCTTTGCGCCTGTATACAGTAAATGCAATGCTTTCAGACAGTGACGGTTTCACCATGTTGATGATTGGGGATGCATCCCCCCACCGGGGTTCCGGATGACCGTATTTTGCTTGCATGTCAACCTATTTTCCGGCGAGTTTTAAAGAAATTTATTGTAAAATACTGCGAATGACCTTTTTTGCTTGTCGGCCTTTTTGGCAAGGTTTATTAACATTTAGTGGGCAAAACACTAACAATGACCTTTTCCTTTTTCTCTCTTTTCTTTTTTATTCTTAACTTTGCATCCCCCCACCAACTTCCTATAAGTTTTTTCACACACCCCATCAAGAATTCCTGGAAGCGCCACTGCTTTCAGACGCTGCTATTTTTTTAAGATGAGAGGTTACGACGGAGTTTCTCTTTCAAAGACGCTGCTAAATTCAGAAGCATTCACTAATCTTCGTCGTACATGTTGTGGTTGAGAGTTTCGCGCATTTTGTTTCACTGATTAATTAATTATTGCAGTCTATTCGGCTTCGGTGAGCGCTAACGGCAAAAATTTCCATTCTTTGCTGCGTTGAAAGGAATTCTAAGTCTATTTAATAATAAGAGCAGTAATTCGCGGAAATAGTTTGTCCGAAATTCCAGCGAATAACTTTGACTATCAGTCAGTGCCTATTCTAGCCAACTAGGCATTGGGGGAGATAAAAAATTTGGGGGAATAAAAGACACTGGGGAGGTCATACTACTTGCCAAAATGTCAAAAAATTTGGGAAAAATTCAAACTGGGGAGGGGAATCCCCCCACACACAAGGCCTAGAATAAACACTGCTACCAGTCATATAGGCCATGAAGTTGTCAAAGACTATTCCCCGACTTCGGAAAATTCAAAGTCCTGACAGGCAAAAAATTGATATTTTTAGTTTGATTCATTTTTACTTTTTTGCTACCTTAACCCCGATTTTTGGTGCCTCTCCACTCACAGAATAATAATAATACACAATAAAAAAAATGTTGGTCGGACAACTAATTGGGGGGTTAAACCCCTCATGGCTACGCCACTGCCATGAATACACAGTACTGGAACGGCCCGACCGGCTGAATGCTGTGTGGCCAATAGGTAAATCTTTAAATCTTGATAAAAGCATGCAATTCTACTGGGAAAATGAGAGGTTCTACTTGAAAACGAGCGGCTCTTCCTGAAATATGAAAGATCTCGTGCCAAAAATATGCGTAGCTCTGCTTTAAAAAACAGAAGTATTTTGAGAGTTTAAAAATAAGAAGAAATAATTGAAAAAGTGCTAAAGTGAGACAATCAATAATGATTGCTAGTAATAATAACAGCTCTATACCTGACAATCATACAATAGACTTTAATCATTTGTAAATAGAAAACAATTAAGAAATACAAGACTATATATATATATATATATATATATATATATATATAATACTATATAGGCAGCAAAAATACAGGACACTAAAGTTCACTGTGTGTAATTGCACAAAACCAATTAAGTTCCACTCTTATGGAGATACTGTATAAACGAAGGCATAGCCTAGACCTTTAATAAACATTGTCTCTTTCAAGTTCCTTATTTCCTCGTAATGCGATTAGAAGTCTGGACCGAAAAACCTCGCGTGGAGATCCAATTTCGCCAAACACTTCTTATTTTTTCGCTCTATAATTAATTTTTCCTTACGCCATCGTCTGCGCCTATTTTTAGACACTGTTACTATAATTATTTCGACGATTTAATCGTGAGCTCGTAACAGCCGTAGCCGAGTTTTTAAAACTATATTTTAGTCAGAAATGGACAACAATTATTAGTTAGACTGTCTTAATTTAAGCGAATGTGAATCGAGGAAAAAATTATTTACAGCAGAAAACACATTATTAATACTTCACGAAAGTCGAGAAAATTTGTAACAAACACTGACACCCACACACAAACACACACACACACACACACATACACACACACACAGAGAGAAGTAGAAAAAACGAAATATATTTAAGAACTATAAAAAGTTCGCTTGACATACAGTATATCAGCAGGCAAATGTTAAAGTCAAATATCGATACATTATAATATAGGCTAGGCTATTTGAAATATTCTTCTGTGATAATTGAAGTTACCCATCAAGAAGACATAGCGTTTGAAAAAATGCTGAAGTTAATGCAGGCGATGTCAGCTGGTCCGACAGACAGTGGCGTACCCAGGATTCCGGAATTGGGGGGGCACATCGAAACAAGAAACCCTAGTCGTGTAACGCTCCAACGCTTTCAACTACTTTCGTTAATTCTCGTTCTACCTTCCATCCACCCTTCCCCAACCCAACTACTCATCGAATTTGCACAAATTCAACGACCGATCCCAGCCCGAATAGGGGGCGGACCCCCGGCCCATGCCTCCCCATTGGCTGCGCCATTGACGGCAGATACAACCACGACTGCTACCAAAAACTCTCAGAAGAACGTCATTATAAGCACACACGCACGCACACACACACATGAAACCAACCAACACCGATGCTATTGTGGCGCTATAGAAGTTTAAGATTAGATGCACGCTTGAGAATAATAATTTAGGAGGATCGTTCCTAAAGAAATCGATTTGAGTATTAATAGACAGAATTATTGCATCTCATTTAAAGCGCCTGCAAGATTGATCAATCAACCAATCAATCAATCAATCAATCAGCTAGGGCCATAAGCCACAAGGTCAATTTGTACCTTAACTAATTGATTCTCACAACGTACCTGGACATTGGTAAATGCTCGTCAACTCGATAACCTTCTTTGACGATTGCATTTTTTTTATCTTTAGCAACATAACCTCACTGTCTTTCGAATCTTTCAATTAATTCATTTGCATAAATATAAGTCTTTAAGCAATATACATAAGTGTACATACGAACGGAAGATAATGGCAGAACTTAAAATATGGTCGAGCTTTCGTACAGCAATCAAAATCTTACGCTGAAGTATAAATGGAATTCTTAATTTTAAAAAACTCAATCCAGCAACTAGTACATTCAGAATAGAAAAAGCCAAAATGACTAGAAATCAAGAAAATCTGGAAGTCTCAATCTAGCGCAGTGGTCCTCGAGGCCCTTTGCTGCACGGCCCAGATAAAATTTTTTAAAATTTTGCGGCCCATCCGTTTAAATTAAGCTGTGGCGTAGCTAGGTTTCCGGAAAGCGTAAAAACTAAATTGACCGTCTACAAGCAGCCAGTAATGTAGGGAAGGAAATCTAGCGGGTTCGCTGCCCTCGGGTTGAGAACCGCTCAACCCGGCGACACGAATAACGAAACTTTTATATAGGATTGAAAAATAATGCGCTAAATGAAAACAAACATCCACATTTCAAACAATTACCTGAACCAATCCGGACATGCTTAATTAAAACAAGTAAGATGGCGAAAGGAAAATCTAATTCGAACGTAAAAACATTTTAGCGACAAGAAAAAAGCTGTAAACTTAAAGAAATAACAATTAAAATGGTGAATTTTAATCATATTTACTTAGCGCTATTACTTACATGAAATCGGAGCTAAGGGTCCTTTTTTTAAAAAAAGGACAAGTAGCACTATTTCATTAGAAGTGTGGATTCAATTAATTTTTATCGCATCTCCGTGCCACAATTTCAAAATCGATGCTAGCATAAATCTAACGAATAAAACGCTTTCTATAGTTATTGTCACTTATTTTTTGGGAGGGAGGAGTGGGGAAAGGAGCGGCACAAATATTAGGGCACAGCCCATCACCAAATATCGGAATCGATAACCAACACACATCGAAAAAAGTTTTAGAAAAATAAGATATGTTGATATATACATTAGCAGATACCACCGTCTTCTTCATTTATAGAGCGCTGTAGATTCTCGACGATCGATTTACATACTCATTGAAACGAGAAGATTCGTTTGAGCAAAGAGCGTCTCGATTCCGTAGAGCGGTGACGTCATCGTCAAATTCTAATGACGTCACCGTGACGCTGCCTTGACGTCACAGGCGTAGAAAATCGAGTCTGCGCCGAAAGAAAAAGCGCCGTTTTTATTCTGCGACGCGCAAGAGAATAATTGTTCTGACGTCACGAGAGAGAGAGAGAAATCTCGTCGTCCCTGTCTGCTTTTGACGTCATGCTCCGGCAAGGTCACGTGACGCCGCAATATCTGTGCATCGAAGATAACAGTCGTCTGCTCCGAAGTTCCGGGCGAGTTCCTGAGACCGTCCAAATGACGTCATCATCGTCGTCGTCGTCGTCGTCGTTTCAAAGGCATTTCCGCTCTCGAAATCGGTCGCCGTTGGCAACGGTATCCGGGCAACGGCGCGGAGTCATAGGTTGCTGTAGACGACGCTGACGATGACGACGACCGTCATGCACATGATGGTCGTGACGGCCAGGATCAGCCAGCGGTACTTGAACCTGCGGTTGACCACGTGACGGAGAAAGATCGGACCCGGATGTCGTTCGCTGCTGTCGGCGCCGGCCGCGTCGTTGCTGTTGTTGCCGTGGCTACGGTTGCCAGAGGCAACGGACGAACGCTTGAACGAGCGGGAGCTGCCGTCGACGGCCCGATGGAGTCTACCGGTCATGTACAGTCTAAGAGAAGAAAGGACATATCTTCTGGAATGGTCATGCATGTGCTCTGGTAAGAATTTCGTCAGAAATATAAGCATTCGAATGAACAGTAAGATTTACTGTCTTCCCCCGTGCATAATTCCTCCATTTACAGAGAGAGAGAGAGAGAGAGAGAGAGAGAGAGAGAGAGAGAGAGACAGACAGACAGACAGACAGACAGACAGACAGAGACAGACACAGAGAGAGAGACACAGAGAGACAGAGAGAGACAGACAGACAGAGACAGACAGACAGACAGAGACACAGACAGAGACACAGAGAGAGACAGAGAGACAGACAGAGAGAGAGAGAGACACAGAGAGACAGAGAGAGAGAGACAGACAGAGAGAGAGAGAGACTGTGTAACTTCAACTGCCAATACAGAATAAGCATTAATCGTTTTGATGGTCTGATCGAACTATTTCTCGCGCACAGCCCAACATTTCTTTCTGTCAAACTTGAAATTATTCTAGCGCAGTCAGTGGCGTGACGTCATGCTGCATGCTGCTATATGATGATGCGCGACGTCGTGGAATGACGTCATACCTGATAGTAAGTAAGAACTTAATTTCGTCGGTGACCGGCAGAACGTGTACGTTTTCTTTCGGATAGAACTGCATGGGATTGGACACCGTCTCAGCACAGACCAGGTCGGCACCTAGAGCACATAACAGTCCTTCTATCGGCCGTAATGTATCTGTAATGTAATTTGTAATAATCATAATCCGTAACAGTGTGATTATTCGTCCACAGGATCACGGGAGAGGGAGCAGAGATGGTCATCGGTTGGGTTGGGTGGGTCAGACTTTACCATATTTATGGTGGGTTGGGTTGGGCTGGGTCAGAAATATAAGGCATGGTTTAGGACGTTGTAATGTATTACAGTGGGTTGGGTTGGGTCAAGTAATCCTATTGCTGGCATGGGTTGGGTTCTAAAAAACGGACCCGTGGATATTTCTGAGAGAGAGAGGTAATTTCTTCACGATGGTGGTTGGACCAAAGTGTACTAAGGATAACGAATTATTTGGGGAGATGTAAGATGGGGTGGGTGGGGTGAGGGTGGGGTGTGGGGGGGGAGACCATCATTCGAAACCTGACGTTTGCAGGAAGGTTACGACTTTCGAGAAGGTTTCGTTCATCTTCTCCAGCCTCTCCTTCGGACAGCTTCCGAACTCCTTGTTGCGGACCAGCTCCGGGGTGAAGGTCTCGAAGGTCAGCGGGTACACGACCGGTAGGTCGACCAGCAGGTCGCCCATCGGCCTCAGGTAGGCCACGCGCAGGATGCGGAAGTAGTCCACCGGAAGTGGTCGGTTGACTCCCGGATGGCTGAAGAAGCACGCGTTTCCGGTTTCCGAATGCGGTCCTACAAAGAACAAAGAACAAGGAACAAGGAGCATCGATTTCGGATCTCATGACGAACGAACGTACATACAGACCGGTTATAACTCATGGGCCGTATTGTCGTCCGTTCCTTGTCAGTGTGTCTGTGTGTCTGTTACCGTAAACGAGTGACAAAGCTCGAGTACCACAGGTTTGGAACTTGAGAGGAATTTTCCGATCCAGGCGTAGTACCACGTTATCTCGTATTCCTTCTAAATTTATTTGACAGAGTCGAGATTAATATTAGATATTATATAATCTCTGACATTCATTGGAATTTTCCGTCAGACAATTTGAGAAAAAATAAGCGGAAAACGAAGGTCCTCCGGTGAACATTCAACGACGACGATCTTGATTTTGGAAAAACGGGCGCTCGACATCAAGTTTCAGCAACTGCTTTTAAAAGAAGGATCAATTGTCAACATCGAGAGTCAAACAGCAGAGACGGACAGACAGGGGACAAAACAAGGACAGAGATGGACAAAGAGAGACAGACAGGGACAGAGAAAAGAGAGACAGAGAGGGACAGAGAGACATGGAGGGACAGAGATAGACAGAGCGGGAACAGAGAGAGAGAGAGAGAGAGAGAGGGAACAGAGAGAGACAGAGAGAGACATAGAGAGACAGAGAGGCACAGAAGGAGAGAGAGGGAATGAGAGAAACAGAGAGAGACAGACAGACAGACAGAGACAGAGACAGAGAGGCAGAGAGACAGAGAGGCAGAGAGGTTATTTTCTTGCCGTTGTTCTTCTGCACTATCACTGATTGGAAGTTGGTGACCAGTATGTCCGACTGTTCCTTCAGCCAGACGTTTGTCCGATCGATAAGGTCTTCGAAGCCTTCGTAGGTTTGGTCCGTCGGCAGCGGAACAGTGTCTTTAATGCCTTTCCAATATAACACAGAGATAGAGGAGGAAGGAAGCCCTTTCCATGGATTGCACACACACAATGCGATTTTCAGAATAGAACTATTCTCATTCTCAATGTTATTTTAGACATTTGACGGATTATTATCATCATCATCATCATCATCATCATCATCATCATCATCATCATCATCATCATCATCATCATCATCATCATCATCATCATCATCATCATCATCATCATCATCATCATCATTATTATTATTATTATTATTATTATTATTATTATTATTATTATTATTATTAGTAGTAGTAGTAGTAGTAGTAGTAGTAGTAGTAGTAGTAGTAGTAGTAGTAGTAGTATTATTATTGTTATTATTATTATTATTATTATTATTATTATTATTATTATTATTATTATTATTATTATTATTATTATTATTATTATTATTATTATTATTATAGATCTACAAGCGAAACTTATCGTTGTTTATACATTAATATTCTGATGCATTTGAAAATTGGAGACCGATCCAGTTTCTAGCGTTGCCAGGCTCGAACCCTGACCTACCGATTTGCGCCCTCTCCGATCCGTAGATCCTTCCATTGGCCTCGCGATTGTAGAAGACGCGGAGAGCGAAGACGTAGGGACTGTCCTCGTCGGCGCACTCCTTCCACGCCGTCATTCCGCCGTCAACCCGGTTCCCGATGATGGGAATAGCAATGGTCTCCACGGTCACGATCTGACCTGGAAAACAACGCGCATAGCCAACTGGGTCGGGTCAGGGCACGTGACTCGTCGACGACCAATGAAATCGAAATTATGCCGCCGCAAAAACCCTACGATCTCTGTCTTAAAATTTTAAAAATTAATTAATTATATATATAAATATAATTAGGCTATCAGTTATAATACGAAGCAGACGTGGTGCATGGATTCTTGAATATTTCGAATAGATATTCTTACGTTATGGGCAAATATCTTTTTTAAAATCATATTTTACTTAATAATAATAATATTGTGGTTCTCTAACACAGGACAGGTCCTACTGAATCTCTGTAAACCCCATTATTATTATTATTATTATTATTATTATTATTATTATTATTATTATTATTATTATTTAACATTTGTTATTAACATTTGACAAAAAGGCCTGGAAATGTTTTCTGACTAGCTATTGCCACCAGGGTGCGATTTGTGACCTGGAGCAGTGGAGGGGGGAGAAATGTTGAGCTTGAGGGGATGTAGTTGTTGGGGAAGTGTAGCAGTAGGGGGGATGCAGTTGGGCAGTGGGGGGAAATCCCTCCTTCCCCTACATATCGCGCCCTGATTGCCACTAATGAGTTAGCAGAGAGCAAATATGATGATGATGATGATGATGATGATGATGATGATGATGATGATGATGATGATGATGACGATGATGATGAGGAGGAGGAAGAGGAGGATATTATTATTATTATTATTATTATTATTATTATTATTATTATTATTACTGCGGCGTTTTTGAGGGAAGGTATTATTGTTGTCGGTGTCAAAGTTGGGCGCATTTATTGAGACGAATGGAGTCAGAACTCTGGTCCCGCGTGTTAGCGTCAATGTCGCTCCACAGATGATGGCGCTACATAAATTAAACCTTGACGTTCGACGGCGGCGACGGCGGCGGCGGCGGCATGACGCTGCCGCCAGCAGTCGCGCTGTCAATGCAGTCGTTGTCCATTTGGCCCGAGAGCCATAAAATAACGGCCCTCCCCCTCCGTCCGTATCTCCCTCCACCCACCACCCCCCGCTACTCCGCGATTCCCATTTCCTCTCTCGTCTTTCGATTCCGAATCCGGAACGGATCGCCGACCGAAGGCGGACCCCGGCGGATTCTAATCCGTCCGCACCGGGTTGACCCTGGTCGAGTCGTCGTCGTCGTCGTCGTCGTCGGAGCGAGCGAGCTAGCGCCATCTAGTAACAGCGGTCCTGATCAATAATGCGCTTCAACAACGATGTCCTTGGAAGATGGGGGGAGATGGGGGGAGGGGGAACGAATCGCACTTTCCCGCGCTCGCGGAGGCAGCAGACGAGTGCAGACGGATGGATGGATGGATGGATGGATGGATGGATGAATGGACGGAAGGGGGGGGGTGGGGGTGGGGTGGATGGATAAAAGGCATACGGCTGCCTTGAAGTCGGACAGATAGATGTATGTTAACTTCCTCTCGACTTGCTCCGCTCCTTTGTTCCTCTGTGTTCGAACGGTCTGCAATGCTATAGGCCTACCAGTCGATACATTGAACTTCTTCTTCTTCTTCTTCTTCTTCTTCTTCTTCTTCTTCTTCTTCTTCTTCTTCTTCTTCTTCTTCTTCTTCTTCTTCTTCTTCTTCTTCTTATGGAAGCATGGGTCGGATTTTGGTCACGAAACTGGTTTATTTAGATACGTTGTGGGGGTGGGGGGACTTTTGGCGGTCTGGCTGGGATAACGAAAACCAGATCAGTTTTACTGGGTTTTTTTTCTTTTCGAGCCCTTCCCATCTTCTTTTTCTGTATCGGGCAAAAATGTGGCAAATGTCATAATCGTTATTTTCTAGGGTGGGGTGTGTGCCCACCCACAGGTCCATGTGTAGGCCGACCGCGTCCTGAGAAGTAAACTGAGCCCCACATTTTGTTTTGCCACGGGGTGGGGGTGGGGGGTCCTTCAATGTAATTTCGAAAATATTTCTTTTCATCAGACCTGATATTTGAAAATTTTAAATTATTGCGTATAGCGATGTTTTTAGTAGACGACTGTGTACGTTTATCACCAGGGGGCGACGGCTACCCCGAGTCCCCTATTTTGGCTGAGACCAGACAGAGAATTTGTGCGAAACGATAAAAAATTATTTAGTCAAGGGCTAGGGTTGACGGTCAACATTTTAGCCTGGGATGACCTTTTTTGCTTGTCAGACTTCTTTGGCAGGGACCCCCAAAATATACCGACACCCCAAATTGACAATCCTAGAAATAACATTGGCTGTAGGCAGTCAATTGGTCCTAAGTTTCGAAAAATTTTTATTCAGTTAAGACAAAAATAAATAAATAAATAAAATGAAAAGGAATTCCGAGGAACTCTATACACATATCTATCAGGGCGTAGTAGCGACGGGGGTACATCGGTATATATACCCCCCAAAATCAATCTACCTTAAAGTTTTTATGTGATTTACATGTGGTTATATGTGGTTTGCATGGTTTATGCGGTTTATAGTTAAGATTTATACCCTCCCAAATCAAACAATTCCTGGCTACGCCCCTGATATCTATGTGTGTGTTCCAGACGGAATAACTTGCAGAGTGCAAATGTACAGCGTCCGAAAGATGCAATCTGCTTGAAACGTCTCGACAAGAATTCGATCGCTGTGACGATAGTGAGTGACTGAGTGAATGAGTGACTGATTGAATGAGTGACTGAGTGAATGAGTGAATGAATGAATGAGTGAATGAATGAATGAGTGAATGAATGAATGAATGAATGAATGGGTGAATGAGTGAATGAATGAGTAAATGAATGAATGAGCGAATGAGTGAATGAGTGAATGAATGAGTGAGTGAATGAGCGAAGGAGTGAACGAGTGAACGAGTGGAGCGATCGAATGCTGCTGTCCCATCCTCAGGCTCTTGGAAACGTGGACCAGTCTTCCCGGCCGCAGGGTGTCTGTCAGTCCGTCCATCTGTCTGTCTGCCTGTCTGTCTGCCTGTCTGTCTGCCTGCCTGTCTGTCTGTCTGTCTGTCTGTCTGTCTGTCTGTCTGTCTGTCTGTCTGTCTGTCTGTCTGTCTGTCTGTCTGTCTGTCTGTGTCTATGTCTGTACTGTCGTGATACGATTCATTCTGTTTTTCTGCAGTTCCAGGAAATGAAGCAAATGTTTGCCGACGCTGCCCTGGATGGAAAGAGGGATTTGGAGTAGGTGGAGGAGGAGGAGGAGGGAAATCAGACGTAACCACCAATGCCGCTGCATCTACTTTGAATCACTCTTGACAAATTGCTACAGTCAAATCCAGTTACTGTCAGTCTCGTGTAGTTTTTTTTACATAGCATCTCCGCGTTGCGCCACGTAAATCGAAACACTCGCGGCGTGCAGGAGATAAACCGTATCGTTGTTCAGTTGTTCGGACAGTTTTCGGTGTTTGTGACGGCGCCCAACGTCTTTTCCCGTGTACCCCGCTTTCCCCTTCCACCCCCCGTCCTCCCCTTTAAAATAACGCAAAAGATCTTCAAAAATAATGCAGAGACGAAGCATATCTATGACAACGTCAAAACAGTGCGAGTGTTAAGGAAGCCTGACTGTATGTCGTGCCGGTTGATAAAAAATGGGAGCCCAGCCCCTATACCTGTTCCCCTCTTTAGCCTAGCCTCTAAGAAAGTGGGGAGGGATCTAGATTCTAACGGCCTAATATAGGTTCACGCCTACAGTCGAACTTCGTTATAAGAAACCCAGTTAAAGCGCATCCTCGCTTATAACGTACCGCAATGTACGGTCCCGTGTGGTGCGCTACTGTATTGGATGGTATTGGATAGATGGTATTGGATATAACCACGAACTTTCCTACACCCCCGCAAACATTTGAATTTACCTTATAAAAAGGGAAGAGATGACAACGGAAATCATGTTTTTTTACTTGTATTTTCCTTTTTCCTGGGGCCAAGCATCGAACCCCCGCCACCCCCTCCCCCGTCCAATTCTATTCCTTCTGGGGCCCAAGTCGTCTAGATAAAACACTGGTCATTGGCACCGGCCCCTGCAATTATGGGACAACCCCCTGGGAAATAGCCTGGATAAAGTCTAATAACCCATGCCTCGGATATGCAGTAAAACACAGTAAATTTTACAGACCCCGCAAAGAACAGCGCGCTATAACAAAGTCCTACTGCACTGCCGTATAGACGGCGTAGCCAGGAATTTGATTGGGGGTATAATGTGATTTGGCGGTATATAAATCGCGGTATATAAATCTTGAAAAAAAACTTTGAAAATCTTAAAAAACACATTAAAAATTTAAGGTGTCTGATATGGGGGGTATATACCGATATCTTCCCCCCCCCCGTCGCTACGCCCCTGCGTGTAGCGTACCCTTGAGGTGGTTCTGGTGTATTCCGTCGTTGACGGCGTCCACGAGGCTCTGGATGTTGTCGTCGGCGTCGTCGGGGGCGAAGTCGCCGAAGCATATCTGCTGGAGTTTGCTGACCGACCGGGCGACCACCCAAAGCCTGAAGACAAAAAACGACGTCAGAGCCGAGCCTGACGGTCTCTGCTTTTGAATCCCAGAAAACAGTGGCGGCGGTTCCAGGATTTGACAAGTGGGGGGAGGGAGCGTTGGGATGACAACTTCTAAACATCGGGGGGAGGGTATTTTTTTACAAGCATAGAGCCAAAAACATGGAACGATCTACCGATAATTATTATTGTGAAATCATCCTGTTCTCTGACATCCTTTAAGAAAAATCTTAAGACTTACTTGTTTGGAAAATCTTATTCTCTTCTGCCTTAGATTGTTTTCCATTCATATTTTTTGTTGATGACCGTTGTTTTATTATTTATTTTTATTGGACTCTGTAATGTGCCCTTGCTCCTGACATTTTGATAATTATATGACGCACAAGAAATTGTCAGTTTAATAATAATAATAATAATAATAATAATAATAATAATAATAATAATAATAATAATAATAATAATGGGCTAGTCTAGTTGCTTAGGTTGATTGTTCTAAAGTATGGGGGCCACTGGTGGGGCCGAGCATCGGGTAGGGGCACGGGACCCCCCCCCGCACCCCGGTGGAACCACTTCTGCCTATGAATCGTATCGTAAGCGGCGGACTTAAGGATTAAATTTGACGACGAAGTTGACGACGATGACTACTGTTAGGCACTTTCAGAGGAGGGACTTTGCAGGGGTGGGGGGAGGGGGCACTTGGCCCCGGCCACTGTTTAGAAATGGCCTCAAAATAGCCGACCTATGCAAATAAGTTTTTGCAAAAAATTCTCTCCAAGATCCAGTTTCGTGTATTATGAGTTATGGGAGACCGAGAGGCCTGAAATTTGAGACTGGCCCAGGCCTTTTCATGAACCTCTGAAAAAGACTGACGACTATGATCACGACGGTGGTGGTGGCAGATGATGATGATGATGATGATGAGAAAGGAGGAGGAAGAAGAAGAAGAAGGAGGATGTTTGGCAGCTAGTCAAGTCACGTGACAATATTCGAAACGGAGTGAAGACATCAGTCGACCGCTTGACATGCGAGGCAATTTATCTAGCGCCTTTGGTGCGATGACAAAATGTCAGTATATATATATATATATATATATATATATATATATATATATATATATATATATATATATAGTGCCGTTTCAGACATGCAAACACGTCATTCCCACGTGAAATATTTCTGCACTTCGTAAATGACTCCACGCCAAATGAATAGACGTGAGGATTGCGTGACAATGCCAGTCGACCGACAAACAGGCTATTTCCCAGGAATTTGCGTTTCGGGAGGTGTCCCATAAATTCAGGAGACGGTGTCAATGTCCAGTGTTTCACCTGGACTCCTGGACCAGGGTGGAAAAGAATTGGGCGCGGAAGGTGCATGGCGGGAGTTCGATGCTTGGCCCCGGAAAGAAGGAAAATACAAGTGAAAAATATGATTTCCGTTGTCGTCTCTTCCGTTTTCATATATATATATATATATATATATATATATATATATATATATATATATATATATATGGTCCATTCTGATTTCTGTGGAATCAGTTGTAGTGGTTCGAGTTTCAATTTCCAGAGGGCGAATTTCCCCCTTTAGAATTATAAATGAATAGTTTTAACACCAGTCTGTTTCGGTGACAGCCAACACCACCTCTGGGAAGGGTGTAGATGGGCTGCAGGGATGCCTGTCACAAACCGGGGGTGTGGCGCCCACTGGGCGAGGGGGTGCAGGAAAATCCCTGCCGACAAAAACGTTTCGTCTGGCAGGAAGAAAGATTGGCGATTGTTTGACATCTGGAGACAACAGATTTGAATTTCCTAGTTTCTGCAGCTTCTAACTATTTCAAATCATCGTTAATATTTCAGTAAATTGGGATGTCTCTGTCTCTCTGTCTCTCTGTCTCTCTGTCTGTCTGTCTGTCTCTCTCTCGTCTCTGTCTGTCTGTCTGTCTGTCTCTGTCTGTCTGTCTGTCTGTCTGTCTGTCTGTCTGTCTGTCTGTCTGTCTGTCTGTCTGTCTGTCTGTCTGTCTGTCTGTCTCTCTCTCTCTCTCTCTGTCTCTCTTTCTCTCGGGCACTTACCTTAGTCCTCTGAGGAAGTAGTTGGAGGCCTTCTCCGCCACCCGGCGTGACAGCAGCATGCCTTCGCTGTCTCCGAGACTCTTGGGATCATGGGAAGACCACGTGACCGTCTCGCACGTCTTCACGTGCATCTCCTTGTTGTTCTTCAGCCAGTCGTTCGCTCGGTCGACCAATTTTCTACGCAACAGTCGTATAGATACAGGGCGGCGCAAAAAACCGGACTAGTCACATTTAGGTTTGCAATTAACATAGTCCGGTTTTTTGAGCCACCCTGTACATAAATGCACAACATGCACATACCCCCACTCCTACCCCTTCCCCCCCCCCCCACACACACACACACACGATGCCTTTTCTAGGGGAAAGGGTTTGTTTACCTCATTCAAAATCTGTTTTGTCGTAAGAAATTACAATTGAACGTGTCCGATGAAGACTTCAATTTACAGGATAGTTAAAGAAGTAAATGACTTTTTTGACTTTTACAAAAAAGAACTGAAATAGACTCAAAGAGTTAATTTATTATTAAAAACTGTCCAGAGAAAAATTTATGCAGGATACTGGCATTAGATTTTACATCAACTTCCAGCGTTTTCTCAAAATTTCATCCGACGAACTGTCTCGAGTTATTTTTCTTGCATTGTCAATCTAGAGTTGAATATGTCTGTCTCAAATCAGCCAACAGTCAACGCATGCTTTGTATGAGCAAAATGTGCGAGAGGTGGACCCACTAATCTGATGAATAAAAGCGACGAAACTGTTTCTGTCCCAAGCGAAGTTTTCGTTGGGTGGCGATCAGGGCGCGATTTGTAGGGGGAAGGGGGAAATCTCCCCCCTCCACTGCTACATTTCCCAACAACTACATCCCCCAAGCTCGACATATCTCCCCCCCCCCCCCACTGCTCCAGGTCACAAATCGCACCCTGGTGGCGATTAGCAAATCCCGTTCACATCCATTTGAAGAAATGGAAATTCTATTGAGAGCATTTACCAGAGGAAGAGGCATTTTACCCAAATATGTTCTTTCCATATAAGGTAATATCGAAATCCATGAAGAATCTCTATCGTTATGTTGCAGCCTGCTGTTCAAATTCTTAACTTCCATTTCTCAAAATGTCAACTGATTGTTAATGTTATCTGTTCAAAGTCTCTAGCCTAGTAAGCAGCCCCATTGAGCCAGTTCAAGATACTCACATAGGCAGTAATACACATAGTTACACACACATGTTTATTTATTTATTTATTTATTTATTTATTTATTTATTTATTTATTTATATACAGTAGAACTTCGTTATAACGTTCTTTGCGGGTCTGTGAAATTTAGTATAATATATCCGAGGTACGTTATATTCAATACCATCCAATATGGTAGCGCATCACATGGACCTTCTTACATTGTGGTAAGCTACTATAACCGAGTATACGTTATAACCGAATCCGTTTAAACGAATTTCTACTGTATACAGTACATATATGCGCACACACACACACACACACTCGCAAACATACGGAGACTAGGGATCTTAGTATGTGTGTGTGAAATAAAAAAAGAAGAAAATTGAGAATTCCTGTTAGATGAGAGGACGTGTTATCCCGAATCGAAGGAGTGGCCCACGTCACCGAAACCGAAAACCATCAAAGCGGTGGCGCTAAATGAATTGGTTCACAAACAAGTAAGTAAGATAGTGAGCGGAAGAGATAGGAAAAAACGCTTCCAATTATCTGCTAAGTGCGCTGTTGATATCGTAAGTACGTAAGTAAGTAAGTCGTTTCACGGTCGTACCCCTCTCTCTCTCTCTCTCTCTCTCTCTCTCTCTCTCTCTCTCTCTCTCTCTCTGCGCCCCATTTCCGGCGCGGAGAAGCGATAGTCGACCGCGCCGCGTTCATTGGCCGCCGAAAATGCCCACAGCAATTTGTCGTCGGTGGCCGCCGTCCAGCGACCGACCCGGAACGTCCCGTTGGGGGCCGTAACCGCCGCCGCCGCCGCCGGTCGAGGACGGCGGAAATTGTCTGCCAATCCTCCCCCCCCCCAACTTCCATCCTCCTCAACCCCCCTCTCAACCAGCGCCCCGTTGCGGAACGCGCATGCGCAGACCGACCCAAGGCGTCGAACGCCGCTTGGCGGGGGGGGGGAAGAGAGAACTGTGGACCAGAGAATTCGATAATGGATCGAAGTGGAGGGAGAGAGAGAGGAAGATGGTGTTTGGGGTTGGGAGAAAATCGAGGCGAAAGGGAAGATAGGTCTGGGCCCAAGAGAGGAATGAAGGAATGAAGGAAGGAAGGAAGGAAGGAAGGAAGGAAGGAAGGAAGGAAGGAAGGAAGGAAGGACTGAAAAGGGACCGAACAGAATTTCTCTTGACCATTTGAGACTCGACTTCCGCCGATGACCAAAGACTCTGAATGCGACTGTGCCTCCACCTAATGGCGTTTGCCGTGTGTCCGTGAGTGCTTGTCTGCGGCCTTTCTAACGGCATCCCCTGCGCTTCGGTCCTTTTCGCACCGGGTGTAGGACTGAATTTGAGATTTCATATTTATGAGGAGAAAAAAAGAACTGTTCTGGGAATTCGCACTCTGTTGAACGCAAAGTCAGCGAATACAAAAGCTTTCCTTTATAACTGTTTGGTCATAAAAAATTTTAAAATGCCTGGATTTTAGACTTGTGAGCAGGGTTATTATAAATTCTAGGATTATAAATTTGGGAGTGTCGGTATATGTTGGGAGTCCATCCTTGCCGAAAAAGCCTGACAAACAATAAAAGGTCATCACAGGCACGGATTTGGGGGGATGTCGATCTTAAATTAGGGGGTGTTGAGGGTGTTAGGGGGTGTAAAATATCCCTGCTTTTGAGGCATTAAAACAATTGTGGAAACGCTGAACAAAACACTGTGTGCATCATTTGATATAATGATTAATGTAAAATACAGCAACATTTTATGCTATAGAACTTATAGAAACTGTGTTCATGCACCTATAACTAAGAATCTGCTGTCAAAATACTTGTAAAATTTATGCTGACAAGTAAATAAATGTCTTGGTTTACAGTAGAACACGTTTTCAATAGAATCTAGAAATGTCACCCACTGCAACTACATCGAAATAATACAAAAATAGATGCCAGCGCACAGTGGCGTATTTAGAATTTTGGTAAGGAGGGACAGACACTTTCGACCTGACCAGTTACAACTTTGGAAAAAAGTTGACGACCTTTTTTTGCTTGTCAGGGTCTGAGGACAGCCTAGGCCAAGACCAAAGGGGGGGGGGCATGGCCCAAATGGCCCAATAGTAAATACGCCACTGCCAGCGCATAATAATCTGTCCTGTAAGTACCTCGCACCCATTCTTATTAGCTCGTGATCCCTGACATTGTCATGTATGGCTTATATAAAGGCAGTGTTTAGCACGTGTAGAGGTCATGACGTAATCGATTTTATTACATCATTGTAAGCCCTCTCCATTACAAGGGCAAATATAACCGTGGGCAACAGTAGTCCATGCATCTCAGCCACCGTCTATTAGTCTTTCTTTCCACCTCTCTATATATTTGCTTATCTATCAGTCAGTCAGTTAGTCAGTCTGTCTGCCTCTCTGTTTGTTTGTCTGTCTGTCTGTCTTACTCTCTCTCTCTCTCTCTCTCTCTCTCTCTCTCTCTCTCTCTCACACACACACACATTATCTTCACATTGTCGTCGAATCGTTACAGATATCAGAAATCGATTATCGTGGCGACACGCAAACTGTGCCCGGTGCAATGGTCCTTTTTACAGCCGCATCAATGACAAACCGCACGGGGGCGGCGGAGTTCCAAGGCAAACACGACCATCAAAGAGAGGAAATGAATGTACGACAAACAAACGAACGACAAAAACTTCATAAATAAGAAATAATCACTCTGTAAATTAAATATGTAAAGTGCAAAAGTATCATCATCATCATCATCATCATCATCATCATCATCATCATCATCATCATCATCATCATCATCATCATCATCATCATCATCATCATCATCATCATCATCATCATCATCATCATCATCATCATCATCATCATCATCATCATCATCATCATCATCATCATCATCATCATCATCATCATCATCATCATCATCATCATCATCATCATCATCATCATCATCATCATCATCATCATCATCATCATCATTATTATTATTATTATTATTATTATTATTATTATTATTATTATTATTATTAGGATTAGGATTAGGATTATTATTAGGATTATTATTAGGATTAAGATTAGGATATGAAGTTGATGTTATGCAGTGGCGGCTCTAAGATTTGGCAAGTGGGGGCCTTTTGGGTGGCACCTTCTAATCATGAGGGCCAACCATTTGTTGTTTAATGTATGTAGCGTTAAGTATAGGGTCCTAACAGGGGTCCACTGGGGGGCCAGGCACTCAATAGGGGGGCACGGGCCCCCTGGCCCACGGTGGAGCCGCCACTGATGTTATGCCATTAAAATTACCGCTAGCAGTAATTAAGTAAATCAATCAAACGCCAAAGCATTTGTGACTGATAAAAAAAAATCTTTTCTTGAGTTCAATGCCGACCAGCCTTCAATTATTGATGATGATTGCCACGTTACAAAGTGGCGCCACAGAAGTCGTTGGGTTGGATTAAATCCCCATATTACAGTAGCATTGAATAAGGTCACTTTCGTTCAACGGACTTAACTCTGCTGCACTGAATAACTGCACTCTGAATTGACCGTGGTCTATAGCAAGAGTGACGGATATATATATATATATATATATATATATATATATATATATATATATGCATGCATGCATGCATGAAATCCGGGTCCTGGATATGGACTAGCCACTTCCTCGCCCTCTCCACTTTCCCCACCCCCTCCCCGCTTTGTCACTCACCGGGTCAATTGAACGCTCATTGGCGCATTACTAATGCCCCGCAACGCCGCAAAGGAAGGCCGCTGCTGCTGCTGCTGCTGCTGCTGCTGCGGTCACAACTGGTGCAGCAGCAGCAGCAGCTGATGACGAGCGGAACGGAGGGGGGGTGGAGTGGCGTTGTGGAGAGGGGGGGGGGCGCTGCTGGCGACGCCTTCGAACCGATGCGCACAGCGGCACAGAAGTCTTCTCTGTTGACCGAACGAGCGGAGGATTGGAGCTACGAGGGGAGACGGAGAGGGGAGGGAGGGGAGGGAGAGGGAAAGGGAGAGGGAGAGGAGAAAGAGGATGAGTGGAAGAATAACGGATGGAGGAAGAAAGAAGAAAGACAATAGAGACAAGAGACATAAAGACAAAGAATAAGAAAAAGAAAAGAAGAAAAGAAGAAAAAGGAGTATGAATTTCACTAGATAGATGAGAGAGAGAGGAGGAGGAGGAGAGAGAAACAGATAGACAGACAAACAGACAGACAGATGCTGAGAGGGAGAAAGAGACGGACCTACAGAGGGAGGGAGAGAGAGGGGGAGAGAGCGAGAGAGAATAAAAGATGCTTAAAATCGTTCGAGTGGGCGGCAAAATGGCTTGAGGACCGGTGGGTGGATTATGGATAATATTGGGCTGAGGAAAAATGTGCTGTTTCAACACGCACTGCACGTTTAATATTTGTCTTGTCCCCATTTCAAGCAGATGGCATTTGGTTTGGGGGAGGGGGAGTGGAGAGGGAGTGAGTGAGTGCTGCCGCTACAGTAAAAGCGCCATTGAATTCGTTTTTCAGAGACAGGAAGCTTTGCTTTGCGGCGACCGGGAAGATATAAAGACAACATCTGGTAGAGAGAAATGAGGGCTGGGGGTGGGGGTGGGGTGGGGATGGGGTGGGGTTGGGGCAGAGGTGTGCATGTGTGGACGTGCCTATTTTTCTCCCGCGGCCAACAGGTGGTTGTCCGTTCAGATGCAACAACACAAAAAGAGCCGAGACCTTTCAACGCAGAGCAGACGGAAGAATTCTGCCGACCCATTTTAATGGCGCTACATGAATGCGCGTCGTTCCATTACGTGTCAACGGCGACGGCGACAGCGACGGCGGCGCCTGTGGCGCTTCATAAATAATACGAGTAAATTGTCGTTAAAAGGCAGCATGTGCAGAGAGAGAGAGAGAGAGAGAGAGAGAGAGAGAGAGAGAGAGAGAGAGAGAGAGACAGACAGACAGAGACAGACAGACAGACAGACAGACAGACAGATACAGAGACAGAGAGACAGAGACAGAGAGACAGAGACAGAGAGAACAGCAAGACAGATTCGGAGAGAGGGAGAAGTGTAGACCGACCGAGACACAGACAAACAGACGGAGAAACAGACATAGGCACCTTTGCAAACCCTGGAAAAAACCGTTATTGTAAATTTATTATACAAGAACCAGCACAATACATACTGACTGAATGACGGAAGGAAGGAAGGAAGGAACGAATGAATGAATGAAAGAACGAATCAAGTATAAGTGCAAAGCAAAGGATCGACAGATCAGTGGATTCCTTACTGGAAGCTATCCGAACCTCCCCCTCCGGTCCATCCTTCCGGTACGAAGTCCTGGTACTTCATCTTCCAGGCGCGCCTCATCGACGCCGACGTCATCGTGTTCGACCTCATCCGGCGCACCGTACCACGTGACGCCGCCGCCGTCGCCGCCATGACGTCATCGTCGAGAACGATCGGCGCCGACGCGTCCAGCTTTCCGGTCGCCATGGGAACGGCGAGGGCGGCCGTCGACGTCATCTCGCCGATGTTGCGCTGCATCATCTGGAGGAGACCGAGTCGGTCCCCGGGGACCGGCGTCAGGTCCTGGTGCTCGGAGGCGGTCGTCGCCGCCGAGCGCTCCCGTCTCAGCGCCCGGTGGTGCTGGTGGTGGTGCTGGTGGTGATTCGACGGCCCCGAGACGCCGCCACCGCCGCCGCCGCCGCCGTCGAGGTCCTGGTCCCGGTCCCGGCCCCAGCGATCTCCGTCTTTCAGCGACATTGCCGTCGCCGTCTCTCCGATTACGTCACTTCCGCTTTTCGCCGCCGAGACTACGGCGAGTGGAAGACCGCGTCATCGTGTGCTGTGCGTCCGTCTCAAACGGTGCTCGATAGAATTGTCCGCTTATACAGAGAAAGAGAGAGAGAGAGACGACTGCATCAGCAGCAGCAGCCGCAGCAGCCGCAGCAGCCGTAGCAGCAGCAGCAGCAGCAGCAGCAGACCCGTGTTGTTCCCGCTCGGCCCCGTGGCGGGCGGGCGGGCGGGCGGGCGGCCAAGGCGCAGTCCGTCAGCCGCCGAAGAGGTCCGCAGCCAGCCTTTCATAGCGCCGTCGGCGACGGCGACGGTGGCGCCTCTGGTGACGAACTAATCCAACGCTTTGCCAATATCGTCTTCTCTCTCTCTCCCTCTCCTCCTCTCCTCCCTCCCCTCTCTCTCTCCGCGTCAAACGGAGACCGAAAGCGAAGCGAAAGAGAGAGAAAGAAACAGAGACAGAGACAGAGAAGGAGAGAGAGAGAGAGAGAGAGAGAGAGAGAGAGAGAGAGAGAGAGAGAGAGAGAGAGAGAGAGAGGGAGAGAGAGAAGAGAGAGATGAGAGAGGTAAATTCTGGTAAATATTATCTACGACAGACAACACGCAATTCACTGCAGTTGCTAAAGCTCAAACCACAAGATCAATCACACTCTAGACAGCTATTATTGCGATATACTGTATGTATATATATATATATATATATATATATATATATATATATATATATATATATATATAGGCCTATAGTAGGTTCATCTTATCGCGTGGCGCTGTATAATGTCATTTTCCTTGGCATCCTATATTGTCCTCTTATACCGGAGCTGGAAGAATTGCCGTAGAGCCTATAGGAATGTCAGATCTGACTTTGCAGTTGTACTCTCTGTGTTTAATTATTACCTGTCTTAAAGAGATCTTTAGATGGGAAGGCATCTCCATTTGTCCGGATCAGTTTTCAAGTGTTTGTGTTTGAAAGGAGAGTTGTTGGTGTTGTTGTTGTTGTTGTTGTTGTTGTTGTTGTTGTTGTTGTTGTTGTTGTTGTTGTTGTTCAGACTTTCTTTTGTTTCCTTACGGTTGATAAATATAGCATCGCAAGGGGGCGTTGCAGTGAAAAGCACGGCGCCTAGTTTTGTAAATTTCAAAATTCTTTCGACTAAATTGCATGCGTCCGGAAAAGGAGTTTCTTTTCAGTTTCATCTCAAGTCTCAACCGCAGGCTTCTGGTTAACACAGGACGCTCGATTGCAATGAAAAATTCGGTGTTGAATTTTATACGATTACGAAATCTGGTCTATTTGCTTTTTACAATTTCTCTTCGCGCCGTCGAATCATCTTCATCATCTTCGTCTGGTTGTTGCTGTTGTTAATTGTTATTGTTGATGGTTTTAGCGTTGTTCTTGGTTTTTGGTTTTGTTGTTGTTGTTGTTGTTCATATTTTGTGCCATCGGTTTGTGGCCATGCATCGGCTGATGCCCTGGGTATTATGATAGTGGCGCCATAGAAGTTGATTGGTTGATAGGTTGGATTCATCTACTTGTTGTTCTTGCGCTTGTTGTTCCTGTTCTTGTTGTTCGTGCTCTTCTTCTTCTTCTTGTTCTCGTTCTTCTTCCTGTTCTTCTTGTTCTTGTTGGTCTTCTTCGTTTTGAGCGTTCAATTTAGACAGATTTGAATTTACGGAGGAAACCAAACGAAATATCTCCCCGAAGAAAGCTAACTGCAATTTGGAAATAATTTGGAAACATTTTCCACGCTCAAATGTTGAATAAAATCACGTTCCCGAGGACAAATAATCGCAAAGTCGGTATTCGCTTCGAAGGGAATTTGGACCTTATCACACCCCTCACCCCAGTGGCCCCATCCCCTCAACGCGTCGCAGTGGGCCGAAAATTTTGTCTTTCAGCCTTCATCGGAGGTCGAGAAATTTTGGTGGGAGTTTGCTATCGCCCTGCCATCTCTGCCTTCCCAAGTTCCCAAATCGCCAAGTAGTCTAAATAATTTCAGAAACTTTTTCTTTTTTTTTTGGGAGGGGAGGTCGGGGTTCTATCAGCAGAATTTCCAACAGCGACTCACAATCCATTGTGCATTCAGACCGTTTGCTTACTCCACCGCGTGCAACTTGTCCGTTTGATTTGGCCGTGGTAGCCTACATCAGCCAGCTTGGCGTCATCTTAATAGGTTTTGGCAAACTGGCGTATAAGCGAAATTCAATCAAATCGCATTTGATTCATTGCGGTTTACCCAATGATCACATCGCCGTCGTATCTAAGCGGATCTCTCATTTGGATGTATCCGGTCGTCTATCTATCCATCGGCGGATCGATTCTAATCTGGAATTTCATCGATTTCTAATCATTTTTGTCGTCGTCGTCGGTCGTTCTCGGCGCCAATCTGTACGGCGCGAAACGGTGCGCCACCTGGCGAATGGACGGCGAATCAACAACCAACATGGCAATATTGGGACAGTGGTCCGTATAATACAGTAGGCCCTATAGGAGAGACTTAGACAAAAGTTAGAAATGTATTTCTCATATAAAAGCCTTGATACAGTACAGTATATTATATGTATATATATATTAGTTATATAATAATATATATATATATATATATAATTGTTGTCCAAAAGAATGAACAACAATAGATGGGCCTACAAAGCACTGCATACGCACACAGTACAGTAGAATCTAATCTTAAAACTTCTATAGCGCCACTTTCATAATGAACAGGAGCATCAACTGATAGCACTCCAGTAGAAGAAGACAGAGGGAGAGGAAGACCGAGAAAAAGTAATTAGACTAATCCAAGTTTATGAAAAATAGTTTTCCACTGATTAGAAGTTGCCAACCCCAACGCCTCCCCACCTGCCAAATCCAGAAGCCGCCACCGACTAAAACCACTCTAGAACAAACCATGGACACAGCCCAACCACGACGACCCACTTTATCGCGATTGGCTGGCCAACCGGCCGGCCGTTGCTCTGATTGGTTGTGCGTAAAACCATCTCTTACCCACTTCAACTTCATTGGTTGGCTGATGGGACCAAACGCGGAATTGTGACGCGCCGCTTAATTTCTATTGGTCGACCTAGTTACATGCCTGATGTTGTTTCTTTGTACGAGTCAGTTGAGGCTCGGACCATGGACGAATAGGTCGGCGTGGTTCCGAATATCTACTTCGAAGCGAGTTATAATAATAATAATAATAATAATAATAATAATAATAATAATAATAATAATAATAATAATAATAATAATAATAATAATAATAATAATAATAATAATAATAATAAATTACAAGGTTTCGAGTGACTTGATAGGGTCTGCCCTGTTTGTGAACGAATGCTTTCTAGGGAAGAAATGGATTTCGACGAACTGTTAAGAATCGTTTCTGACTCGAACCCGGCGAGGTAGTCCCGATGGTCGCTCTGCTTCGTCTTCGTTGGACCGTTTTGGTGGCCCTGGGGGCGTCGGCTGTCGCTGCCGTGCCCTGGGGCGACCAAGCGCCAGGCGTCCCAGGGAGTCAGCGAACGGACGCTGCCTTCGAGTGGCCGCGAAGTTAGACGAGATTCTGGGGAGTAGGGGTTACGAAGCCCCCCACAGCACAATAGCAGGTAAGACTCTATACTGAGATAAGTGTTCTATATTAATGGTGAGGTCATCATAAACGCCTGCATAAATGGTCATACGTGTCTATTAACCCCTTAACTGGGGATCCCAGATATATCCGTCCATTTTGCATTGAGTTACAGTTAAATGTACACGGTTAAGGGGTTAATGTGACGGATCGCGAGTAGATTTTCTTATGTTCGAGAATTATTATCATTATTATTATTAGCGTAATCGTCGTCGTCGTCGTCGTCGTCATCATCATTCGTGACGTAATTTCCGGTAGCAAAGCCTTCTCTATCGTCATAATCGATTTGAGACACTTTTTAGATAATTTACTTTATTCGAACTCGTGTTAATTTCAAACGATTCCCTTGTCCTGGGTCATAGGGGGCGGAAGATGGCAGAGTGGGTTACGTGCTGGAGCGTCAGGCTGACGGAGCGGGTTCAAGCCCCGTCAGTTGAGGCCACAGGCAGTCATAAGCCACTTTAAATCACGCTAAATCACGTTATAGGAATAATGAATATAATAAATTGACATCTAATTATATATTTAGCAGTCTGGTCGCCAGTTCTAATTCTCAAACCAAATCAATCGGCGGTAGTTTCATTCAGTTCATCCATTAGGCCTACAGCAGACAGAGTGGATAACAGAGATCAGTCAGAGCGAGAAACAGCAAGATAGACAAGGTTTGGCATCAATCCGTTCTTAGGTTCAAATGCAAGAACTGGTGGAAGAAAGGAAAAAAGAAAGACTCAGAAAGAAGAAAGGAAAAAGAAAGACTCAGAAAGAAGAAAGGAAAAAGAAAGACTCAGAAAGAAGAAAGGAAAAAAGAAAGACTCAGAAAAAAGAAGGGTCAAGAAATGTCGAAAGATGTGTTAGAAAGAAAGTGTGTGTGTGTGTGAGAGAGAGAGAGAGAGAGAGAGAGAGAGAGAGAGAGAGAGAGAGAGAGAGACATAGATATTTTTACACCCCAACACCCCACCTATCTGAGACCGACATCCCCCAACCTCCCCAACCCCAATTTGAGCCCATGGATGACCTTTTTTGTGTGTCAGACCTTTTGGCAGATGACCCCCTTCCCCAGAAAATACTGACACCTCAAATTGCGAATCCTATAAAAACAACCCTGGGGAGGGAGGGAGGAGACGGAGACAGAGACAGAGGAGAAAATTCTATCCAAATGACCGTGTATTGAATGACGTAATCACCGCTTTTTTGATAGCATCGTGAGACCAAGGGACAGCCCCGCATTTTGGTGGAAAATCTCTCATCAGGTGACGGTGGATGAGTCCACGGATGCCGGAATCAGTCTCCATTCACTGCAAAAACAACACCAGCCAGAGGCATAGCCAGGAATTTGATTTGCGCGTATAATGTGATGGGGGTGGGTGGGTATAAATCTTTAAACACTTTGAAAATCTTAAAAAACACATTTAAAATTTTAAGATAGCCTGATTTTGTTTGGGGGAGGGGATATATATATACCGATATACCCCCTTCGTCGCTACGCTCCTGAAGCCAACTAGAAATCATCGTCTATTACTACTGTACTCGTGTATATATAACTGTTGTCCCCGATGTGCAGAGAACATGCACAGCGTGCCTGTCCCCCAAATCGAGCTCGAACGTGATTGCAAATTAGCAAGTGGCAGAGGCCGGTATTTGAGGCCGCCCAGATCGAGGCCGGCCCGGTCGGAGCGTAGCCCCTGCCGAGTGATGAAATGAGGTGGAATCTCCATAACGTACATCGTTTTATAGCCCATTGGCCGCTTGAAAAGTCGACAACACAAACACTTGATGTAAAACTATGCATAAGCCATAGGCGTACTTACTGTAATGCATGCTGTACTGTACATCACGATTTCAATTGGTCATATAATGTATGGCGAGTGCTATCCTCTACTCAGGATATTTGATCTAACCGGTTTTTAGCCGGAATGGGCTTCAGTGTGCCCTCCCCCCCACTCCACCCCACTGCCCAATAGGAAAAGACTCGACCAGTGTAGGGTATTTTTTAAGACGGACCCACAATTTTTAAAATCTCCGGTAGGCCTAAGAGTTCGGACACCTAAATAAATACCAAAAAGTTCGGTCTCGACTTGGAAATCGAATACGTTTGGGGTGCGGTGGAGTAGCAGTATGATCCAAGCCATGCAACCGGAGGGTAGTGGGTTCGAATCTGCGTAGCGACTTTGGGCAAGTTGTTCATCCTTTAATTAATTGCTCCACACTGAAAATTCTTCACTTAGGGAATGACTTAACATATAACACCATAAAACAACAACAACAATAACAACAACAATAACAACAAAGACAATACTACTACTACTGATACTACTACTACTACTACTACTACTACTACTACTACTACTACTACTACTACTACTACTAATAATAATAATAATAATAATAATAATAATAATAATAATAGACGTCTCAGTAGTTAATATGATTAGCGATGGGGTCTGAAATTAACGTTTTGACAATGACGTCGTTTGACCTTTGATAACCTGTCGATGTTGTCGTCTGCATCGCATAGACGATGCCCTCGAGGTCTGCCAGACGATGGGTCACCGGAAGTCGTGTTGTTCGCTTCCGGTGGAGCGCCATCTGCAGACGATCGCCGTCGACGAAATGAGCGAGAACATGGCGAACGCCGGTCGCCACTTGACACAGCTCCTCATCGTCAATTCACAACTGTATCGAAGTAAGTCTGTCTGTCTGTCTGTCTGTCTGTCTCTCTCTTTGCCTCTCTCTTTCTCTGTCTTTCTCTCTCTCTCTCTCTCTGCCGCTTTATCTAGCGCCGCTATTCGCAGAGTTAATCTCGATCCCTTTCCTAACTCGTTAATCTCGCGACACCATCTGCATGATGAATCCTGAGGTGAGAAATCGACAGTCGACCCCAGAACCAGGTGTTTTATAACTCTGGCAATAATTGTGTGGATGCTTTCTGCTCAAGTAAATGGACGATGATGACGACGACGACGATGATGATGATGACGACGACTAAAATACTCTCATAAAGGACTCGTGAAGTCTTAAGCCTGGCTGAACCACCTGAGGAATCGCTTAAACCCAAAGAAGAAATTCAAAGCCCCAGTTTCTAATACTCCAAATGACGTCATTCGACTAATCATCGTCACCATCATCATCATCATCATCATCATCATCAACAACAACATCATCATCATCTTCGTCGTTCATTTTAAAAGCTTCGTCGGTTTTCTTCCGCTTACGGCTAATTCTATTCTGCTTCGTTATTTTTCTGCAGCAAGAAGAGGTCGTCGTTGTAGACTGTATATAGTGTAGACTGTAGAGCTCCTGCTTTCAATTTCGCCTCAGTCGGTTGCGTTTAGAGTCGAGAGACGCGTTAGTTACACACTTCGTCGCCAGAGTCGCTTTGTCCAGCCCACGCCTAATCGCATTTCAATTAGACGGTTAACAAAGCGGTTTAAGTCTGTCAGCAACGCCAGACGTTAGGGGGGAGGCAATAGAAGGGAGACGGGAGAGGGGGTAGAGGGAGACCTTTTAAAAACTTTCGTCGGGTGGGTGGGTGGGTGGGTGGGGGCGGATCGATAAATCCATCCAGCGCGGCAAAGCACGTCTTTTCACTCTCTTGACCTCTCTCGAAAAAGACTTTCTTCTCCGCGGGGTCAAATGGTCGTTATGTTTGCGGTGGCGGGCGAAAGAACGCACCACCCCACCCCACCCCACCCACACCCACCCCGTGCCGAACCGCTGCTACCCCGAACCCACCCCGCGGGGGGATCCTGACCCAGAAAGGAGCGAATGGGCGACGAAAAACGTCTGTCTACCGGTAAACGAGAGATTTTAAGTCGACAACAAAAGCGAAGAGATTACAATTTACAATGCGTGTTATTGCCGTGAACCTTTTAAAACCACTCGGCGCACGTCCGCAAGTTGGTAAACCACGCAATGTGGCAGCGGCGGTGGCGCCTGAAATATTTATCGGCGGGGGGGTGGGGGCGGTGAGGTTTTGAGGCTTAAACCTCCTCTGGCGACGACGGTATCTTTATCCAAAAAAACGGCGATAGCAGATTGATGCGATGACGTCAGTTTATCGGCGACCGTATAAAATGTTCGCAGGCGAATTCTCGAAGCTGTTATCGATGTCGAGGAATGCGACATTGTCGACGTTATCGTCCGCCGGGTTCAAGCTTCCGCCGGGCGAGGTAGAGACAACGGTCGACGCCCTGTTTCTCGACCTCGGCCGCTTCCTCCTCCTGCAGCAGCAGCAGCGGGGGGAAGCGATCAGGGGCATCCTGGACGCCGTGACGGACTTCTTCGACTCGCTCTTCCCCACCGTCGTCGTCTTCGCCGTCAACGACTCCGACGGGTCCCTGGTGCCGCCCGATCAGCGCGCCTGCCTGCGCAAGGCCCGCCGCGACCTGTCCCCGCCGCCGGCGCCGTTCGCCGGCAGCGTCGCCCGCCTGTCCCGCGACCTCGACCGGTCGCTCGGCGTCGTTCGCGTCCTCCTCGACGCCTTCGACCTCGCCGTCGACGTCGTCAACGCCACCGCCGCCCGGGCGGACGCGCTGGACGCCGGGTGCCGGCGGGCCGTCACCCGGCTGCTGTACTGTTCCTACTGCGACGGACACGCCGTCGACGTCCGGCCGTGCCGGGGTCCGTGCGTCGACGTCGCTCGCCGGTGCCTGGCCGGGGTCGGAGACCGGCTGAACGTTCCGTGGAACCTGTTCGTCGAGGCGGTGGAGGAGCTGGCGCTGAGCATGCGAGGGGCGGTCGACCTGCGAGACGTCCTTCGGTCGCTGCATGCCGTTGTGGCCGACGGTGTCCTGAAGACGATGGAATCGACGCAGAAGTTCCATTCACAGGTATACAGCAGACGACACCCAATCGGACCAAATCTCAAACTTCTATAGCGCCACTCAGTAATGCATGGATGCATCAGACGATGGCGCGCCAAATCAAAATCACGCAGGATCCAGGTCAGGCGATGCATCAATCCTCAATCAATCAATCAATCAATCAATCAAAGCAATCAATCAATTGAATAACAGCTTCATGAGGAGGTGGAGGTTTCGTTTAATCGCTTTTAGTCTAATCTCTGTCTGTCTGCCTCTGTCTGTCTGTCTCTCTCTCTTTCTCTCTCTCTCTCTCTCTCTCTCTCTCTCTCTCCCTCTCTCTGCCTTTACCACCAGACGACATGCGACCAGCACAGACTAAGGACATTTGGCGGCGCCAAAAACTCCGTCTGAACCGTTTCCGATAACGCAAGAATCCGCCGCAAGAACGCCGCTTTCCAATCGTCGTAAATTCCCGTTAACATTCGACAAACAAACGGAATTAATTATATCAATAGGAAACTATACTCCCTCTCCTCCGCCCCCTCTCCAGCCCCTCCTCTTCCTCCTCGTCCTTCTTTTCCGCTCCCAGTCGTGTCCTATACGTCTACGTAGCATTTCATTCGAGACTTAGTTATCGTCTTCTACACCATGGCCCAAAAAAATCGAGTCACCGCGTTCGCGCGCTGCCATTAGGTTCATAGGCATTCGTTCAATATAATGAGCTGTCGGTGGAATTTTATGGCGCATTATAGATCAGTTGACGGTTAAAAAAGTTAAGTGGACCTGAAGCTTACCGTATATTACCGTATATTACCGTATATTACCGTATATTCAGTGCAGGTCCTGAGGCGGTAAAAAAATTTGCTATACGTCATTGCTGGAGCAATGGAACTTGTGAGAGGCAGAGAGTTAGAGTGCTAGATCATCATCGTCGTCGTCGTCATCATCATCATCATCGTCGTCGTCGTCGTCAGCATTGTCACCACGAATCCATTCTATCCATTCTCTATTCTCCAGCGGTTGAATCCATCTACCCCCCCACCCCCCGCCCCGACAAGTGTTTGCCCGCCGACGTCACGTGACCGGCATTGCCAAACGTCTGCGCGGCGCGGTCACGTGATATCGGTTTCCCGCCGCTCTTGCCGGCTGGCTGGCTGGCTCGCTCGAGGCTCGAGCGCGCCTGGAATTCTGGGAAGTAGTGTCTCTGTTTGCCGACAGGCGGCGACCTGTTCAAACAATCCATCGCGGAGTCGGCAAACAACCCGTTTGAAGCACGCAGACGACCGCCGCGTTGATTTCAGACAGTTTTTTCTCCTATTTTGAAAAACGCCGCGCCAGAAAAAAATCCGTCTCATTTTCCCAGAAATCGATCGTCGGTTGGGGGAGGGAGGGGGGGGGAGGGGAGACTGGAGAGGTTGTTGTGCTCCCTCCCTCTCTTCCCTCCTCCCCTCGAGTAATTTTTTTCGGTAAAGAAATGCAACTGGAAGCAACTCTTGTGTTTGCCGGAATATTTTCTATCTTTAAAGACTGCGGAAAAAGAGAACCGATGGATGGTTTTCTTGGGGGGGCACATTGTGAAACTATTCTTCTCTACCCGAAATACGTCCGGTGGTCTGTTAGATCAATCTTCCGGGAAAATAAAAAAAGCTGGTGGATTGGATATTGTTGGTATCAAACTGCTTAGTAATTGCCCCTTTAACTGGGGATCCCGGATATATCCGTCCATTTTACATTGAGTTACAGTTAAATACACGGTTAAGGGAAAGGAAGGTTTCTCTCAATATCAGAGGTTTCTCCCATAGAATCTGGAAAGGATGCAAACTCATTCCAGAAGTATAATAATAAAATAATAATAATAATAATAATAATAATAATAATAATAATAATAATAATAATAATAATAATAATAATAATAATAATAATAATAATAATAATAATAATAATAATAATAATAATAATAATAATAATTTTAATGTGATTTTAGGAGGTTTAAGCTAAGCCTGTGTGAATGAATGCCCACCGCGTTCAAATGCTCACCGCGTCCCAAATGCTCTGCGCGTCTAAATGCCCTCCACGTTCAAATTCTCACCGCGTCCAACTAATAATAATAATAATAATAATAATAATAATAATAATAATAATAATAATAATAATCTTATTATAATAATAATAATAAGACAAATGATACATATTATGATGGAATCCCGTACGCTGTGGCTGTCCAAATGTCTTCTGTGCAGTTCCTGTTTCGAATTTTCTAGAACCAATTAATTAAATTTTATTGTAACACGGGTATGTTCTTTTGAGGGTTTTCTTCTGGTTTTCCCTTCAGCTTGTCTCAAGGTGCGGTGTAATCGTTCGATTATCTCCGCCGACGGCGCAGGCTCGGGGACGCCGCCCGTCGACGGAGGGACCCCGGAGGTCCTCGGTCGCCCCGGCGGTCAACGGTCGACGACGACGACGACGACGACGACGAACCGGGGGTCCGGACCAGCAGAGGTGCCGATGCACCTGAGGATCGAGATGTTCGTGCGGAATCTGGTGGAAAGCCGGGAGTTCTACCGGAAACTACCGGATTCCCTGTGCAGTTCGGAGAAGCTGTCGGCCGGGAACTATGACGTTTGCTGGAACGGAACTGCGCTCGGCGAGTAAGTCTCTATCGTCGGTAAAGACAAAAATTATTTGGGGGGGGGGGAGGGAGGAAGGGGCGCCCAAAAGCTGTGTGATCTTGCTCTCTATTCAGGGTAGAAAGAGAATAAGAAACCGATAAAACTCGTTATAGGCCAGTTCGCAGCAGTAAAAACAAGAAAAGTGCATCTGTATTTTTAATAACGTGTCAATAAAAAATTAAAAACTCGTTAACCTGCTAATATTTAAACGTTTGACCCCCGCCACGACCGCAAAATACCCTATAGATAAGGGGATATATCTGCAACTGTGGAGAAACCAGAGAACTGGATAATTTCTGAGGCAAAAAAATTTGGACGCCCAAATTTTCCCATCCAGTTTTGTCTCAGAAATTATCCAGTTCTCTGGTTTCTCCACAGTTGCAGGCATTCGTGTTTCTTTAGCTGCTGGCGATTTGTTCGTATAGGAGCTATGGCGGCTTCCTTTCATGTTCGTGTGTTCGTGATTTTACCTGGGCGCTTTTTGCCGTTATTTACCTTGCTCACTCAGGTGTTGAACTTTGACGGACGTGCTCAAGCAGCAGGCGGCTCGAACGGCGCAGAGAAACACTGAATCACGTATCGTTTTTTTACCCCCCTCCCCCAACCCTCGCCGCCCCCTCGTTCTCCCTCAGATTTCATCTCTGCAGTCTGGCATATATCGACGGACAATGAAGTAGCAAGTTTGATGTCATCATTTTGACAGACAGACAGACAGACAGACAGACAGACAGACAGACAGACATGCAGGCAAACGTACTAAAATTCTATTCGTTTTAGTCTACAACGTTCTAAATTAGATATTATAACTTCACAGAATGAGAAATAAAAATATTTTATATTAGATTTTTGATTAAATTGCGTAGCCACAAGGGGGCGCAGGGGTGGCGCCCCCTCCCCACCCCACTGTTCGGGTGTCTAGACTGGTCGTCGGATTCGTCAAAAACCGATGACGATGCAGAAAAAGAAAGAAAAAGATCGCGATAGTAGAGAGAACGCACAGATAGAAGCAGACACTCGCGCAGACAGACAGACAGACAGACGCGAGACAAACGTTTCCCGGATTGTTTGTCTAGAGCATCGCTGGCGTAGACGACGGCGTCCATTCGCGCGTCTCTCTCTCGTCGTCCGTCCAGTGGTTTGTTGTGCTTTCATGTCCGCGTTGCGCTATATAATAATTCAAAGTCGATACGATATGGCAATTGACAAAAGGCCGACCCACTGACGCGCTTACTTTTCCTCTCCAAGCCCCGTCCTTTCGTCTTCTATCGTCGTCTGCCTAATTAGAAACTACGAGAGCTTATTGGAGGGAGGAGGGGTACGATGAGGGGGATGGGAAGGGGACAGTGGCGGCTCCACCGGAGGGCAGGGGGCCCGTGCCCCCTATTGAGTGCCTGGACCCCATTGGCCCCCCTGTTGGGGCCTTATACTTAATACTACATACATTAAACAACAAATGGTTGGCCCCCATGATTAGAAGTTGCCACCCCAACGGCCCCCCACTTGCCAAATTCTGGAGCCGCCACTGGAAGGGGATGGGGACAAACGCTGCGAGAATGGGACGGAAACGGGGATAAGCAATGCGGGATGGGGGGTGGGAGTGGAGAGAAATGTTTGGGTGCGGTGTGGGGATGGGGATATACAGTTATCCCCCACGTAATGGGTGTGCGGGTGCCTTCGTGCCTCCGTATGTCTGCGTGTCTGTGTATTTGTATCCGTGCTTAATTAAGATAATTAATTAAGTGATTATCATCCAATTTTTTTCATAAAAGGTATACAGAGACCAAACGTTCGGGGAACCATGTAGGGAACCAGGCAGGGAACCAGTTAGGGAACCACTAAGGGAACCAGGTAGGGAACCAGGTAGGGAACCAGGTAGGGAACCAGGTAGGGAACCAGGTAGGGAACCAGGCTGCTGTCTTCCTCAAACAATGGTGGCGGAAGTTGGGGAGTGTGGGATTTGGGAATGTGGGTGGTAGTATGGAGTGGGAAGTGAGATGTGGAATGGGGGGCGGGGAAGGGGACTTGGAGAACACTGCATAACATGTTCCAGACTCCGGGAAAATGGCACAATTCAAAGACTATACCTTTCCAGGTACACGGGGACGGTGCCAGATCAGGAGGACTATTCGATCCAGGTGACTGACAATCCAGAGGTGAGCATTCCAGAATCGAAGCATGCCGTGTTGCTGACAGTCGCTGAAAGACTCGACAACATGACAAAAGTAGGAAGATCCGTAATCTTAGAAATCAATCAAGCAATAAGGCAAATCGGGTGATACATTAATTAATAAATATATGAATATACATACATGTACACTGTGTTCAGAAAAAGGGAACGTTCCTTTGATAATCAGGGGCTTATTTAGGAATTTGATTTGGGGGGTATAAATATTTAGGGGGTATAAATCACATAAACCATATAAACCACATATAACCACATATAAATGACAAAAAACTTGAAGGGAAGGTAGACTAATTTTTGGGGAGTATATATACCGATATACCCCCCCCCCGTCGCCACGCCCCTGTTGATAATTATGAAAACCAATATAAATTGTCTATAATTTTTTAAAATTTCGGACCTCATGTCAGTTCTATTATAAAATTAAATCGAATAATTATGATCTTCAGTTTGAAAACAGTTGGGTGGGGTGGGGTGGGGTGGGGGGGGTGTCTGAGCCTTCGTTAGACTCCTTACTCGCGTCGCATCGCACCGGGTGACGTTTGTACCGTTCGCCGATTTAGATTCTACGGCGTAGGGTAATACCGAGGCAACCGACGCCTGCACGGTCAGAGGAACGCACAGCGGACAGACGGTTCGAGATGAGCGGATCAGGGTCAGGGGCTCCCAGTGGAGACGACTACGACGACGACGACGATGACGTCATTTCCAGCGGAAGTACAGACGAACCGGAAGTGTCAGATCTGACGAGTGAGTGTTGAGAGGCATGCAGTTTACAGCGTTTCGTATTTTAACTACAGTAGAACTTCGTTATAACGTATACTTATAGGGCCTGTAAAATTTAGTACGTTGTATCCGAGGTACGTTATATCCAATATCGTCTAATACGGTAGCGCATCACAACGAAGTTCTACTGTAGTAAGTATTAAATATATTAAGTGTTTCAAGTACGAACACCTGATTTGAATTAAAGCAAGACTTCTTCTTCTCTGAAGCATATTAACGTTGATAATGAGTCACGTTGGGTGTGCTTTCTTTCGTAACCCAGAAGTTTCTTTGCCCCGGGAGAGCCCTGGAAATTTGGAAAATTTAAGCGTGGGCCGTTTTTTTAGGGGAGGTGTGGGGTGTGTGGCGTGTGTCGAGTGGGCGATTTTTCCTGGCCGAGTGGCCCACCTGGCACCCCCCTTATCTGGCGGGGCCTGATTGGCGGGGCGGTAATAGAAAGAATAGACGGATAGAATATAACCGCTTTCGATTAATTTTTTTCTCATTGAAGCTCAAAAAGAGTCGGAGAAGTAGAAGAAGACGAAGACGAAGAAAAGCGAAGTTTCACTGCGAGCACTGATTTCATTTTCCCTGAAAAATCCACAAGAAAATCCCACCTGCCTCATCTGACGCGCTCGGCGCCAGGTATCGCCGTTACCTTTACGTACACCGTCGGCGCTGGTTCCACGTTGCTGAGGTTCTGTGACGCTGGCTCCCTGCTACTGCTGACGCTTTCGACGCTGGTACTGTTAAGGATTGTTTAGCGCTATATAAATGATCTGTCTAGATGTATGCTTTCGTGTGTGTCGTCGTTAAGGCTCCTCTTTGGATCTTTCTGTCGATCAATTGATGTGACCTACAAGTTTTTTTTTTTTGGGTGGGGAGGAGGGGGCTTTGATGTGTTTGTTGATGATGTACGGAACAGGTTTTCGTAGAAAATTGGGCACAGACCAGGGTTATTTCTAGGATTATCAATTTGGGGGGTGGGGGTGTCGGTATATTTTGGGGGTCCCTGCCAAAAAATTGTAAGACAAGCAGAAAAAGATCATCCCAGGCTAAAATTTGGGGGTGTTGGGGTGTCGGTCTCAGATTGGGGTGTTGGGGGTGTTAGGGGTGTAGAAATATCCCTGGTACAGACGTGGCCAAAAGTTTAGAGACGCCAACGATTTTATGAGTTGTGTAACGAAAGACCGAAGTGTTTGATGAGAGCATGGAAAACGTCGGGCGTCTCTAAATTTTGGCCAATACTGTACTTTTTAAACGTCCGCGGATGACTAACTAACTGTGCTTGTAACGGAACACAGGTTATGACATTTATCCTTTATAAGCAAGACGAGTATTATATATATATATATATATATATATATATATATATATATATATATATATATATATATATATATATAAGCACAGAGAATGGAGCTGAAAATGGTTAACTTTGGAGGCTAATATAGCCTATAGGATTTTGCGTGGTTGAGGTGCGTCGACCTTCTATCGCTAGTCCGTCTAGACTCTAGACCATTTTAGGGGCGTCTAAAGATTAGTGTATAGGCCCTTGTTTTTGTAGGTGGAGTTATGAAATATAATTAATGATTACGTACTGTATATAGTATCATTACAACGCAATTTCATTTCCTGCGTGGGCATATATATAATGTCATATGACAATGAGGCGAATTGCGGGCCGTCTATTAGGCTAACCGCCTCGGTTGTTGTTGGCCTAATTATGAAAAGGCGGTACATAAGTTGTTCCATTTTCGGCCTATACGCTTCGAATCCATCCAGGTTTGTTCTGATGTTGTCTATAGGAGTTTAATACTTGGGTTGTACCGAAAGGCTGTTTTAGTATAATTATCAATGTATCATTCGTGAGAGCTGAGCTTCTACAACGAGGAAATATTTACGTGTATTTTGCCGCCTACGTCTTTCAACGTCATGTCTATATGAGCTGGTGTCGTAATCGTAAAGTCGCGAGAGCTCTGACGTCATCGTTACGCTATCATGACGTCATCTAGACATACGCTAGACATGCACAATATTATTTGCGATCTTTAACCCCTTAACTGGGGATCCCGGATATATCTGTCCATTTTACATTGAGTTACAGTTAAATACACGGTTAAGGGGTTAATAAATATAATCGGTTACAAATCTTCACAGAGCGAAAAATCAGCGATCATTATTAGTTTATTAAGTCTCTCAATTCTCGAAATAAATCATGTAGCCTAATTATTATGAACTAATATTGTACTAACCACTACACACGATCTCTTGATTTTAAACAAATTTATTTACCGCCAACTCTCTCACGCGATGCCAATTGCATGCGTTATTTAATTAATTCGCGATACTTGTTCACGTGATCAGCAAAATTTCTTTCTATTAATAATTGTGATGCTAGGCAAACTATAATGTATGCCATTGATTTTTCACGTCTGCTGTGGAACCGTCCGTAAAATGGCGCTATATAAATTACGAGTATTGTATTTAGTTGAGAGAGAGAGACAGAGAGAGAGAGAGAGAGAGAGAAAGAGAGAGAGAGACAGAGAGAGACAGAGGAAGAGAGAGAGAGAGAGCTGTAACGTAAACTGTCTTCGTTCAGTCCAGTGTCATAATATAATTGACTGCTGTCAGTAGTTTCGCTTCAGTCGCTAGGGTTCGCTTCGGCCGCTAGGGCGCCATTGTGTCGTCGAATCAACGGAATCCGTGGGCAATGGCGGCTCCAGGATTAGGCAAGCGGGGAGGGGAGGGACTTTGGAGTGGCAACTTCTGGGCACGTCGGCCAATCATTTTTCATAAACCTGGACTAGTTCGTTTGCTTAGAATGAGTGCACTACAGCATTGGGGGGGGGCACTGGGGAGGGAGCATTCCATGGGGGAGGCGGCACGGCCCCCGGGTCTCCTCTGGAGCCGTCTCTGACCGTGGATCGAGAGAATTCAAGGTCCTAATTGTGTATTTGTAGTGTACTGAATTTGTGTACAGTGAGTACTGTAGTGTACAGTGTGTACTGAATTTGCATCCGGGTTCTTGACAAATAAATCTCTACAGAACAGACGCAACTGGAACGACTGTGTGGCGAATCATTCGTAGCAAGACTAAATGGACAGGGGCGTAGCGACAGGGGGAGGTATATCGGTATATATACCCCCCTCCCCCAAAAAAATCAGACTATCTTAAAAAGTGTATTTTTTTTAAATTTTCAATTGTTTAAAGATTTATATCCCCCAAATCACATTATGCCCCCAAATCAGATTCCTGGCTACGCCCCTGGAAATGGATTCGGTCTATTAGCATATAGGCGTAAACTTCTACTAGGCCAATAGGCTCGAGTCCCCTACACACTTTTTGAGAGGCGATCATAGGGAAGAGGAAGGCATTGGGTTGGGCCTCTCACCCCCTCGTCCCCACTTTTTCATCCAAGTTTGCGTCAAAGCCTAGTAGTAAAGTCCATGTCCTTTGACCCTGCCTATAGATTCGAGTTATAATATCGTCCGCTATATATATATATATATATATATATATATATATATATATATATATATATATATATATATATTATATATATATATATATAATCATACGGTGTGTTCACTATATATATACAGTAAGAAATAATCGATAGATTATTTAACTCAAGGAATCTTGTTCCCCAAGAGATCAGTTCCCCAAAGAAATACGTGACCTCATTAGAGTGTGATTGAGGGGTAGAGGGGTGGGTTGGCTATGCATCGCGATTCTAGACAACGCTGGAGGTAAACGAAAAAACCTGTAGGCCTACCAAACTGTTACTCGAATAGTTTTGCAGTTTGGTAACGGCATAGGCCTATTTTTTCCTGTCTTCCAAGGCTAGCCGTGATTTTGGCATTCGAAAGAACCATTTTACCCAGCTCCGCGTCAGTTGACTTATGAGGTTTACGGCCAGACACATGGCATATGCGTCGATCAAAAAATATTACCCCCTCTCTTACGTTAACCGGTTGTTTGCTTTAAGCACCATTTAGAAGGCGCTTCGGTGAGGAAGTCGTAATCAGGTTACGCAACGTTGTAAATCTGTCGCACAACAACGTTTGCCAGTTAAAACAGCTCGGGCTTCAAAAACACGCGTTAATTATTATAGGCGACCAATTAAAATCTTCGCTAAAACTATAGGCGACCAATTAAAACCTTCGGTGAAGGCTATAAACGGAGCGAACTCTATAAGGAAAGAGTTTTTAGCGAATGCGCGAGAGGATAAGTCTATAAAAAGATAGGCCACAAATTTCGATCCGTTCATATTTAAATTAAACCCGACCATGCAGAATCTGAGATGCAAAACAAGATTTTAAAAAAACCCGGCGCGCTAAATAAAGTTCAGCGCGCCGCTTTCCGTCAATGCAGTCGGATTGGAAAACGAGGGGCCGGGGACATCGATAAATCAATTATTGTGAAGTTCTCAAGGTTTGCACTTTCGAAGGTTCTGAAATTTGGTCGAGTGTTGACGAACTAAAAACACAAACACGTTCCCGGTTAATCTGATACGCAAGTGAAATCTCCCCCTACTCCACCCCCACCCTCCAGCCACTCCGTCCCCAGTTTAGTTTCGTGGGGTTCTTAGTTTTGAGACGCGATATTCCTTCCGAGTGGACCCGGTACAACGCTGTTATAGAGAGGACTTTGTACAAAACAGCGCAAATGCGAAACAAGTACAAACCAATCTAAGTACTCTATCAACATACTGCAATTTACCAACAAACGCAGTCTCACAGAAGCATAGACAGTATTAGACACACTATAAAGTACTATGAAGTATAAACCATAGATAAAAGTACATACAAAACTTTCAAAACATCATAACATTTATCCTTTAAGCGTAAAAACGATAATGATTGTCGAACGACGATTACCTCAGATCGTAGACGCTAAAATTAATCGTTTCCAATGTATCGATAAAAGTATTACACCCAAATTTTGAAAAAATTTCCTTCAAACACCATCACAATTTCTTCCAACAGAAATCTAAAATTCCGTTTCAAAATATTAGAGTTTCTGGTCTTCGTAGTTTCTAATTTTATTAGGCCACACTAATCTGTTACATGCATAGGCGTAAACTTCTATTAGGGTACTAGGCTCGAAACCCCCACAGTCCCCACTTTTGAGAGGCTAGGCTACGTAATGGGAAAGGCATGGTGGTCGCCGCCTCCCTCCCCCCACTCACTTTTTCATCAACATTTATGCCAATGATCGGAACATTAAGAAAATATCATCTTCAAAAATTACCTTCATTTATTACCCTCAAATATAGGGTCAACCAACAAACAAAAAATGTTTTTCATCTTATACAGTATGTCTGTCTCTGACTCTCTGTCTCTGTCTATCTGTCTGTCTGTCTATCCCTGTATCTCTCTCTCTCTCTCTCTTTCTCTGTCGGATCTTTATTCTAAGTCCGCTCTACGAATCGGACGGGGACGTTTTCGCCGGGCGTCAGAAGTATCCGCAGAACAGGATCCAATTTTATCCCCGGATATTCCTCGATGACAAACCGTTGCACGACCTGAAGAGAGAGAGAGAGAAAAAAGAACAAGAAATTAGCAATAATTGACATTCGAACACATAATGGGCGTTAACATCAGCAATGCGTTGAATTACTCGGCCTATAGTAGAAAAAAGTAAAGTTTTTCCCATGTATTCCCATTCAGCATCTCGGAGCCTATAGCAATCAGCTTTCAGTCAGAATTCAGCATGAAATAAGCGTATTTTTAAAGACTTCTCCCCACTCTCCTTACCCGACCACCCCCTTCCCGCACCCCCAATAGTACAAGCAAACTCACCTTAACCAGGGCTACCATCAGTTCCAGTTTTGCGACTCGTTGCCCTACAAGGAAAATACTTTCATCGATCATGCCATAAAAAACAAAGAGACAGGACCAGCCACCCAAACATTTCCGACCTCAATGGGTGGGGGTTGGGGGTCGGACAGGTAGGACCACAATTTTCGATCTCGAACAAGGGTCACAGTATAGCAGTTGCGAAGGACGAAGGACCCCATTAACCCCTTAACCGTGTATTTAACTGTAACTCAATGCAAAATGGACGAATATATCCGGGATCCCCAGTTAAGGGGTTAATTATCAAAGCCATTCTGTTCTCCTGATTTGCCAACAACCCGGAGGCGGTCTACCTACTACCTGCCTACTTACCTACCTACCTACCTAGTCATTTGTCTATTTGTCTGTGCGTCTGTGTGTGTCTGTGTCTGTCTGTCTATCTGCCTGTCTGTCTGTCTATCTGTCTGTCTGTTTGTCTGTCTGTGTGTCTGTCTATCTGCCTGCCTGTCTGTCCGTCTGTCTGTCTGTCTGTCTGTCTGTCTGTCTGTTTCGCCTACCGACGCAGCTTCGCTTTCCGAAACCAAACGGAAGACAGGAGAAGGCGTGGTGCTGACCGAACTCCGGACAGTCGCGAAGCCAGCGCTCCGGGAGAAACCTGTCGGCCTCCGGGAAGATGTCGTCGTCGACGCCAGACGCGTAATGATTCAGTACGAACATCGTCTGCTCGAAACAACCCCACGCGTCAATCAAAAACACACACACACACACACACACTCAGACACACGCAAACACGCAATCAAACAAATTTTCATTATGGACATAGGTCTGGGCGTGTGCTTCTTCTGGGGCAGGGATATTTTTACACCACCTAATATCCCCGACAACCCCCCCCCACCCACCCACCCAATCTGAGACCGACACTCCCAAACAACCCTCCCCAATCTGAGCTATGGATGATCGTTTTTGCTTGTCAGACATTTTTAGCAGGGTACCCCATAATTCACCGACCCCCAATTAAAAATCCTAGAAAAATAGCCCTGTTCTGGGGCCAAGGACACCAATAAATGGATGACCTTTATTATTAAAGTGCCTCGCATTTTCAAAGATTCGGGTAAAATACGCACTCTGCCTCTGGAGAGGGGTATCCGAGGAAAACAACGGGGATCGACCAAAAGATGAATACCATTCTTGTTATTCTACCTTTTTCGGAATGAGGTGACCGCTCACGACAATGTCTTCATCCAAAATTCTGCAGTTCATCGAGGCGACCGGATACAGTCTATCAGGAAATAACAGCAACAAAGAACTGCTAGCACCTATACCTCTATATACTGCATGTATATACACATATATATACACATATATAGTATATATATGTATATATATATATATATATGTACAGTATGTGTCACTTACTAAAATTCGCAGACCCGCTTACTGCGTTATAATGAGTTTCTACTGTACCTCATTCCTTCTTTGATGACCGCCTTCAGGTATTTCATGTCATCGAGGTCTGTACTCGATGCTTCGTCTCTCCCTTGTAGAACTGACAGAACTTCCGATCTCAATTGGTCTTGGACTCTTCGGTTCTTCGCCAAAAGGTAAGCGATAAAACAAAAACTGTTGGCCGTCTACGTCAAGAACAGAAGCGCGAACATATAGAAAACCCACTTGGAAAAAACATGTTACACACAGAACCTACTTGAAAAAAACATGCTACAAATTGCAATCTTTACCTCTTGGGGTCCGGTGAACAAAATTGGTCGGAAAAATTCCGCGCTGGCAAGAAGCCTTTCCCTATTCCCACCTCCCTCCCCTATTTTGGAATCTTGGCTGCGCCACTGGGACAATTAAATAACTATTACAAGGGTTTTCGTCGTAATAGTTAATGTAATTATGTTAATTAATTATTTTGTTATATTGTTAAGTAATTATTCTATAATAGTATTAATGAATTATCAATAATCATATGTAATCATATTAATTAGTTATTCTGCAATAATATTAATGAATTGCTCTGTTATAATGTTGACTAGATATTATATAATAATACTAATTGATTATTCCGTAGTCATATTAGTAATTAGTTATCCGGACACTTACAGTGTCAGTCCCGCCGAGAAGTAGTTCCGTGATATTAGCGTAGATCTGGTCCATGGAGAGGTTTTTATTCGACAGCAGGTGCGTTAGATACAGAGAATCGCCTTTGTCTACGTCACTTCCGTTCTGTTTATCTAGCGCCTTTATTTTCTCGTCGATTAGTCCCTTTGCTGAATAAGGCGAGAAATAGATATACAGTAGAACTTCGTTATAACGGACTCGGTTATAGCGTATATACTCGGTTATAAAATACCGAAATGTACAGTATACGGTTCCGTGTGATGCGTCACTGTATACAATGGTATTGGATATAATCCGTACCTCGGATATAACGTATAAGTGTTTCCATATCCTATTAATTTTGATGTTATCCATGAATGTTTTTCTTGGTTTTCCTCGCCCTCTGTCTCCCACTGTGTGCTTCCTACTGTGTGTGTGTGTACAGTATGTGTATTGTTTTGTATAGGCCAATCTATTGTATAATGGATAGCGTTTTAACTAACTGAGATTATGTAGCGCCAGCAAAAGGACCACCCAAGAATATTAGGCATAACATTGAAGTGGTGCTGGCGCTACATAATCTCAGTTAGTTAAAACGCTATCCATTATAATTGTTTTCTATTCTTTTAGCATGTCTAAAACCAAGTTAATGTCATTTTGCGTAATTTATCGATGCTTGTTTCTGTGACTCCTATCTGTTGGTATATATTGGTATATATAATTATATACATTATATATATATATATATATATATATATATATATATATATATATATATATAGAGAGAGAGAGAGAGAGAGAGAGAGAGAGAGAGAGAGAGAGAGAGAGAGAGAGAGAGAGAGAGAGAGAGAGAGAGAGAGAGAGAGAGAGAGAGAGGTGTATACAGATCAGCAAAGATTTCAGTGTTCTGGACGAATTCACTGACTAAAAGTCTAAAACCACATCTCGGGTTGTTCCCATCTTCATTGCATCAAATCCTACTATATAGAACAGTCAATATATAGCAGTAGCTCGTCTCCATTTTGCTATACAGCGTTTGAGAAATTGGACATCTCTCACTTTTATTGCAATCTATTTACAATGTACCAAATAATATGGTTCGCGCTGAGCTAAAGGCTTAGAAGAGCCACGGACTATACCTCCGATAACACCATGGACGATCTATACTGATCCAAGATGCGTAGCTGGATACTGTGCATCCTCCGAAAGTACTTACTGAAGTTAAACATGGTATCCCAGGCTGCCTTGTGCCGTCGCCATACAGGTGTGTTGAGCTTCTGGTGCAGTTTGTCTCCGATTATGAGAAAGACGGAAGACTCCATCATCACCTGGGTGGCGTCGATGAACTCCTGCGTCCGCCGAGGAATCCTGGTGTCCAGGCAACCCATCCGGGTCTCACAGAGGAAGGTTCCGGCCGCTGAACCAAAAGTTACCACGACTGACTGACTGACTGACTGAATGAATGAATGAATGAATGAATGGCTGTCTGACTGACTGACTGAATGGCTGACTGACTGACTGAATGGCTGACTGACTGAATGACTGACTGATTGAATGGCTGACTGATTGAATGACTGAATGAATGAATGAATGAATGAATGAATGAATGACTGAATGAATGAATGAATGAATGAATGACTGAAAATATAATTTTAGCAGTATGCATCAATCCACGTGTAAGGGCGGACCAAGGCAGAATGGGGAATGTAAAACGACCCCCCCCCATAAACTGAATTCCTAAATCCGCCCATGCATCTGTTCACTTGAAGATTTGAAGAATGTGAAGAACCTGAAGAATTTGAAATTTTGAAGGAAGAAGAGCAAGAAGAACAAGAACAAGACGAACAAGAACAAGAAGAACAAGAAGAACAGGAAGAATACCTTCGAGACTCCATTTGTACATTTCGTTCGGCAGTTTTCGCACCACCGCCCTCTCCCCCTCCTCGTCCCTCAGCGCCCTCAAGCGACCGACCAGGTCGTCAGCCACAGCGCTGAATGGCGCAACCAGGTCCCGAGTGGCGTTGGGGCAGAGCAGCCGTCGGCCAAACTCCGCCCGGTGGAAACTCCACTCGCTGCCCTGACTGTATGCAGGCGAAGAAAAACACACAGAAATCATCGACGTAGTCATCGATATCTACGTGCGTAACCGTGCGCTTTTTCTGTAGGGGGCCTACATTAATTTACTGGACTGCCTCACTAACCCCAAATAATTTCCATTTTTCAATCCGATGTATTTCTTTTGCGCCCACCCCCCCCCCTCCATTTTTAAAGATGATGCGACAGCAGATGAGAATTGTTGTCAATTATATATTTGACGGACGCGGTGGAGTAGTGGTAGGATTCTTGCCAGACAACCGGAAGGTAGCGGGTTCGAATCTGACCCCAGCCACTGCGTAGTGACCTTGAGCAAGTTATTATTCACCCTTAACTGTCCCGCACTTATTCGTCACGTGTGAATGACTGACTTAACGCGCGCTATACAGTCAAGCAATAATGATGATGATTATGATGATGATGATGATGATGATGATAATAATAATAATAATAATAATAATAATAATAATAATAATAATAATAATAATAATAATAATAATAATAATAATAATAATTGGCGTCTATATTTCGTGAAAAATGTGAATATCTTTTAGAAACGCGAGTTTTTTGTTTGTGAACATTCATTCAATAGGCGCAATATAAATAGCCAGTATATGTATGTATGTATGTATGTACAGTGGCGTCGCCAGGAATTTTTGGTTGGGGGAGGGGCAAAAGGGGCTAGCGTGTCAGATGTCTTACCCACCCCTCACCCCCCTCCACAGAAAACTTTCTCACCGGATTTGCGCGAATCTGGTAGGCTGTCTGGCGCAGGTGGGGGGGGGGAGCTGCCCCCATTTGCCCCCCCCGTGGCGACGCTAATGTGTATGTATGTATGTATGTATGTTTGCATGGATGTATTTATGTATGCATAGGAAAGAACAAGAAGAACAGGAAGAATACCTTCGAGACTCCATTTGTACATTTCGTTCGGGAGTTTACACCACCGCCCTCTCCCCCGTCCCTGACGCTGTAGTGAGGCCGAATGGAAGGCCAGTGACGATGCGATACAGAATCCACGATGAGATGGACGGACGGTTGGGGCTGGTTCCCTCCTGACGGTAAACCTCTTCGAAGAGACTCGGGTCGGAGATGTGACACTGCCACGAAGGTCCCCACTTCTCCCTGAAGATCTTTCCGTAGGTCTTGTGCTGACGCAGCTGCAACAAAGAAAGAAGAAAAAACGACAACATCTCTATTTGTCTCGATTCGCTATTGTTCTTTTCATCCTAACTCCCAACATCTGCATGCATGGTTGCCTTTTTTGCTGCCTCCATATAATAATTGTCGAGATGGATTCATACTTCTAAGGAGAGACCCTGCATGAGTCCCTTTCTTCCTCTGTGGTGGTTAGAACCTTCTTAACCCCTTAACTGGGGACCCCGGATATATCCGTCCATTTTACATTGAGTTACAGTTAAATACCCAGTTAAGGGGTTAAGGCCTATTCGTTGCCATTATTAGATTTCCAAGCATGCATTACATGTGAACATTTGTCGATATATTAAAAAGCATCTGTCAGTCCACAGGCCACTGAAATACATGTAAATTCCTTAGATGCTCTTGTAAAATTTTAGCATAATTACCACCAGAGTTAATATTTCTGCAAATCTTTGTATCATCGGAAGGGTTTGAAATATTGCATATGCACTGTAATATATATTTAGCATTATAGAATAAAGAGGGTTGTCATGGATGAGGCGTTCTAAATGCAGAAGGTGATGGCCTATGTTTGCAATAGCAATTGACATCAATGTAGTAATGGATGCTAAAGATAGTGGCTGAATATGGTGCTTGAAATCGATCTCTAACAGGACGAAATAAGTTTCAAAAATGCGGTTGAATTTGCGCAAATCCTATGCATTACGGGTATATATATATATATATATATATATATATATATATATATATATAAAGCAATGGCCCAAGCACTGTTTGTCTGTGTGTCTGCCTGCCTGTCTGCCTGCCTGTCTGTGTGTGTCTGTCTGTCTGTCTGTCTGTCTGTCTGTCTCTCTCTCTCTCTCTCTCTCTCTCTTTCGAGCGATGTGTTTCTCTTCGTACATTAGAGATTTTTTTTTATAGACTTCGCCCCTCATAAATTAATTTCTGACGTTCTATTTTGAGGAGCCAACTTGACCTAAGCGAATGTACAGAGGATACCGCAGTTCAGAGAATTCTCAACTCAAACCCAAACAATAATTAACTACGAATTATTCGCAGCAGTGTCCTTCGAGGCCTTCTTCAAGGAACGCTGCCGGGTCGGTCGAGAACACCGACGCCTTCGAAGGCAGGCCGGCCGGCCTCTGCATGTGCGTCGACGCCGCCGCAACAACGCCTTGAAACAACGCCTTGAAACAACGCCGCCGGCCGTGCGGCAAAACAGACCAAAATTCCCAACTACCATGCAGAGACGTTGGGGGCGGGGTGGGGGGGGAGGGGGTGAAACCCATCTGATTATATTTACGATACCAATTATTCGAACGTAATAATTTTAATCGAACCGGCTTCTCGTTACCGCAAGAATCGTAAATCTCCAGTGGCAGACCCTCTCCATTCCCTCCCTTCCTCTCTCTCCTTCACTCCTTCCTTCGCCCGCTTCTTCCCTCCTCCGTTGAAGCAGACACGCGAATTATGGAAGACTCTGATACTCCAGTTCAGGTAAATTCAGTGGCGGCTCCACATGGGGCCCCAGGAGGGCGGGCGTGCCCCCTATTGAATGCCTGGCCCCCCAGTGACCCTCCAGTAGAGACTCTATACTCACTGTTGCATGCCTATCAACAAATGGTTGCCCCTCCCCATGCTTAGAAGTTGCCCCCCCCCACTTGCCAAATCCTGGAGCCGCCACTGACTGGGCAAATTCAATGCGTCGGCGCAATGGCGTCATTGTCGTCTGCCATGAATGACGTCAGCGCGACGGAAAATGAAACGTCATTGTGACGCATGCGAGAAATGGCGGCCATTCTGAATGCATGCTGATGTGATGGCTGTCCCAGCTGCCTGGATCGTCGTAAATTTAACCCCTTAACTGGGGATCCTGGATATATATCCGTCCATTTTACATTGAGTTACAGTTAAATATACACGGTTAAGGGGTTAATGAAGAAACGACGCTATATTTATATGGCGCAAGAAACCGTTGCTATCGGCAGCGAGTTGCAGTAGTCGATGCTGCGTTGGGGTGGGATGAATGAGAGGCGAAGACCTTGGAGACTTACGACATAGAAGATTCGCTTTGGAGATCATCTCCATTGGGGAAAAAACTGTCAATTAGGCGTAGAAAGCGATTCAGAAAAGAGACATTTAAGACCTGATTTGCGAAAAACAGGGACCGAAATTTACGGCACTCTGTGTAATAATAAACCTAACAAGGGCCACACATCCATGCCACCAGCCAAATTGTTATATATATATATATATATATATATATCTGTTTATGCAAATCCTGGCCAAATTTCAAGTATAATTTATTTGAAACACATGCTACGCACGCTGACAAAATGTCTTTAAGTTTCCAGTATGTACTAGCACGAAATTGACCTATACTATATACACCCCTCCATCCAGCAGCAAGACTACATCTTATTATGCCTTCTGTTTCTGCACATTCGCACTAGTGATATATTGAGGTATAGAGAGCGAATTGAAACATAATATGAAGATGGTGATAGATTTAAGACGTGTTTTAATTTCTAATATGCAAAAAAGTCTTTCCGTTACTCTAACCCACCTAAGGCTGCACAAGATATTAATAGTTTATTCGCGCGCAATACTTAGCCTAGACCATCTATATACAAGCATGGCAAAGCAAATAATTATAGTCATTAGAGTCAAGGTTATAAAATCGTGCCCCACAGTATCTCTAAGCGGTTGTAAAATACACGTTTTAGGATTTCAGGCATGAATAGTACAGAAAAACTCTTTTGACGCGAATTCAGATAGCACCTACAGTGCATCTTGTGATTAATTATAATCAATACTTGCCGGTTTATTTGGATAGTCATTAGGTTTATGATTTATCCACCATTGACTGTCGCCTGGTTTTCCTGCCGGATATCTGAATCTTGTGGGAGCTTGATTTGGTGCGCCATCGGTTGAAGCTTCTGTGCTTCGTGAAGTGGCGCTATAGAAGCTCGAGACTCGATTAGATTAGGTTTCTTCTGGTCCAGTGTTCAACGTAACATAACGCTGTCTTCATTGGATGAGGCGCCGTTGTAATTAAAATTGTCATAATCGTTGCTAAGCAACGTAACTTGATAATGGGCGGGGCTTGATGATACGATGTCGTTTAATAATAATAACTCAGAAGTTCGTGTTAATGGCTGGCTGTACTACATAGTTGACAGTCCGTGGAAGCTGCCTTCTATACAGTACATGCACTGGCTATTGGTGTCAGTTATCGGGTACTTTTCAGGCGGTACCCCAGATCAGAAAGGTGATATTTTAGCAATAAAATTAAGAGTAAATTAACAAGTTTCAAGTTGTCAACAACTCTGGAAAATCGATAAATTTGTAAAATGGGGCTTCGATGATTTTTTGTTCGTGCTCAGAGTTTAATGTCGTAAAGTAAAGTAAAGTAGTCGACGATGAATGAATAACGGAAACTGCTGTCGCCATATTCGTGACCGTTTGGTCGGTTAAAAAATCGACTATAAAAGATGAAACTGAGCTCAGAAAATCGTTGAAATGTCCCACCCTCTCCCTCCCCACCCCACCCCTCCCTAAAAATCCACTCATCCCCATTCTCGTTCATTCCCTTCTAAGTCCCCCCTCCCCACCACCACCACCACCACCACCACCTCTCTGTCACCGCGTCCATTCATCGCATTCGACAATCACAGAGATTCACTGGCTAAGAACACGTCTTTTATATGCGATACTCACTCATTGAACGCGGACGGAGAAACAAGGGGGAATAATTCAATTGGCTGTCAACAATCAACAACACACCCCGCTATACACCGTACATAAAGCTGTCCCATAAAAATTACTAATACGTCAACCACACCTCCCTCTTCCTGTAAATATCCTCCTTCTCTTCCTCTTCTTCTTCTTCCTCCTCCTCCTCCTCCTCCTCCTTCTTCCGCGGTGATTAAACCAGTTTTACGGCCGCGTCGTAGCGTATTAGGGGAATGTATTCCTACGCCGTTGAAAAGGTGACCGCGCGCGCTGAAACGGCGGGCGTCGTAAAGCGACTTTTACGACCATTTTACGATCCGCCTTTGCACTTCTGGCGCTATAAAAATTATCGAGCGGCGTCTGGGCGGAGTGAGTGTGGACGGCTACCGGTAATAATTAATTGCCCGATGAACGGCGACGACTCAGCGCTTCTGTCGAGTGAGTGAGTGAGTGAAGTGAGTAAGTGAGTGAGTGAGTGAGCGAGCGAGTTACCTCACCAGATGCTCAACGACAACTTACATCACAGACATTTTTTGAAAATCGATTGAGCAAGCGTTCCAAGTTCCTTTCATCGGCGCTTTGGCTTAAGTCATCAAAGGGTCGATTTATATAGCGCTCTGATATGACGCACTAAGCGTCCTCCTGAAGTATAAGTAATTGGAATCTCGTGAATTTTTATAGCGCTTTAGAGTATGTAGCAAATAGCATAGTAGCTGCTTGTTCTTATGCGCTTGATCTAAATACGGTAGCTAGTAGCTATTACTCAGAAGGTGTCAATGAGCTAATAGTTAATTCTTGAATAATTACTTTAAATGTTGACAAATAATTAATTTATAGTCACTGCCAAGGTATTCATTAACACCATGACGTTGCCATTAGAAACGCTTTGTTGCCTATAGCAACCAAAAAAGCGAAACTATAGGAAGCAGCGATTCGCTAATGGTCACTGATCAGCTCTCTCTCTCTCTCTCTCTCTCTCTCTCTCTCTCTCTCTCTCTCTCGCACACACATACACACACGCAAACACACACACATATACATTTGTATATAATATATACTGTGTGTATATGTACCATAGACATCAATTGTTTTTGTCTAGGCAAATTGGAAACGGTAATATCTTAAATTTATGTAGCGCTCCGTCTTCCACAATCGAACGAGAGAGTTGTCACGTGATCGTCTTAGTCTCCCGACCGCATATCTTGTTTTCATGCGGGGGGAGAGGGGGGTCTGGAAGGAGCCACTTATCGCTCAAAAGGGTCGGAGTGGGGTGTAGGCGGGGCGGGGCGTAGCACCCGACGAAAGACGACAAGATCGGAGGATTTCGAGAAGAGGGAAGAAGAAGGAAGAGGAGGAGGAGGAGGAGGAGGAGGAGGAGGAGGAGGAGGAGGAGGAGGAGGAGGCGATGATGATTAACTCGACCGCCGTAAATAACGAGATGATTTTTGTTTGATCTGACACCGGTCTCTAGATGACGCTGCATTCCAGTCTCCTTCGTTCGTTCTTGTTCTTCTTGTTCTCGTTCTTCCTGTTCTTCTTCGTCTTGTCAGTCCTCCTCCTCCATTGAGCACTGTTTTCTCTCTCTTGACTGCTTCGTTATTTCTTCTTTTGCGTTTAATTAACTCGTTCATTCATTCATTCATTCTTTCTTTCTTTCTTTCGTTCACTGGAAAAGCTATCGTCAACTTGTACACTTGGTACAATGCATCTCAATGTATCTTAATACACTGTATCTTACAATGTTACCTTAAATCAAAACTATAATTGTCCGCCACCGTAGAGAGAACTGATTAATTAAAAATCAAATTAGTCTTCGCAGAGAAAAACTTTCGTTTGGAAAAAACAATTAATCATCAGTTATAACACGCCCACTGGATAATTTATAGACCAAGATCCAACCCCCACCCACAGGTACCCAGCAGCCCCACCCCGAAAAAGTCGTTTGTCTTCTTATCCAACGGCAAACTTTAAGATTTAAAAAGCAAGGTCATGCAAGGACAGCGCAGATTCACCCTTTACCCCTCCTCCTCCTCCTCCTCCTCCTCCTCCTCTGTGACCTCGGCTGAGTGCAGAGCGGTCAGTTTCAAATTGCACGGCGTCAAATTAAATGTAAAGAAATGATTTATGTTATTTGTCTCTGCGTCGGTAAATCACAGCAGTGTTGATGGTAGGCACAGGTGATACCGGGTGCCATTTTTATGCATTCTTGTATGTGCAGTATTATGCTTTCTTGATACTTATTCATTGCATGCATACTTACCTAGTGTATATAGTATTATGCTCTATGCATACTTAAGCATTTTTTATGCATGCTTATGTATTGTGTTTTATGGATACTTATGCATTTTTATGCGGCATGCCGATGTATTGTGCTTTATGGATACTTATGCATTTTATGCATGTTAATGTACAATGCATTGTGGATACTTATGCATTTTATGCATACTTGTGTGTTATATGGATAAACTCGCTCTATTATCGCTCTATTTCATTTAGATGTCACGTGATTTCACGTCAGAACTGGTTTTCGGTTGGCCCGATAGCTGCAGTGGCAGAGTTTTAAGAACATAGACATTTATAGCTGCTAATTAAATTCTATGTTTTTAGTTGCGCATATCTCTGTTTAGTGTAGCATTTCAGTCTACAGGAAATCGCCCGTCAATCAGCGCCCATGACGAAAAAGACTTTGACGTCTAACTTGTGCCAAAGTGTCTTGAGAGCATTTCCACTTCGCAATAATAGATACAATTCTCCTTTGTTAATGATGACATAATACATAATATCAGTCAATTTTGCTTTATCATTACTTGATTTTTTTCACACAGAATTTGCGCCCTACCATGCACACAAGGAGCGGGAAGTTAGCAGAGTGGTAACAACACTGGACGACAGAGCAGGAGGTCGCGGTCTCGATTCCCACAGGAGCCCTAAGGTCGAATCAGCCTTGCTCGCTAGAGGGCGGGCGGTGGTAAAATGAGGAGCCACGTTAAGCTGCGAAGTAAAACGTGGGTTTGGGGAAAGTAATGGCAACCTACACGAGATTAATGGCTTATACCACCTTCGTCGCTGATTGCCTAGAAGGGAGATACGAGTGGGGACCTACCTTCAGGGTGGAATTTTATTCACTTCGAATTTTGCGCCTAACCTCACGAATGTTGTGCCCGGGGCAACCACCCTCCCTCCCTCCCTCCCTCAACTTTCCCCCTTCGCACCGATATCGCTCGCATTGATTTGAATAAATGTGTCGCAGAAACGGCGCTACACAACTCCAACAGAACACGCTATATAAATAAATAAATAAATATATATATACATGCATGTTTAGGGTCTTTATAAACATATACATAAAAGCGCCTATACCTGTACTTCGTGCAGTTTTCCGCGGTTTGCCTTCCTCAGGTACGTCAAGAAGTTACCGACGATAGGCCATCCAGGTGGACCGGACAGTGCCGACATCGGCTTCAGGCCCTCGACGCCTCCGCCGCCGCCGTCCGTCGCCGCCGCCGCCGCCGTCTTCGGCCCCTCGACTGGAGTGACGTCACCGCCGTCGCTTTGTGACGTATGACTTCGATGTGCATTCCGTGACGTGGCATTAGACGAAAGCCGCACATGACCGGAAACATGTTTACCTTGATGGTCGCTATCACCTGCTCTCACTCTTTCGTCGTCGTCGTCGTCGTCGTCGTAGTAGTAGTAGTAGTAGTAGTAGTAGTAGTAGTAGTAGTAGTAGTAGTAGTAGTAGTAGTAGTAGTAGTAGTAGTAGTAGTAGTAGTAGTAGTAGTAGTAGTAGTAGTAGTAGTAGTATAAGTAGTAGTAGTAGCAGTAGTAGCAGCAGCAGTAGTAGCAGACGATGGGCGGCTAGCCTTCCATTTGAGAGTGATGCGCAACTTTTAAAGAATTCGACAGAAGATGAGTGGGAGGAGGGATGGGAGGGGAGGGGAAGAGGCAGGACAGAGGAAGGAGGGGGAGGGGAGCCGGAAGGAGGAACGGCCTTTGCGGCGGATGCATGACGCCGTGCGACGAGAGAGACAGAGAGAGAGAGAGAGAGAGAGAGAGAGAGAGACAGACATACAGACAGAGACAGACAGAGAGACAGAGAGACACAGACAGAGACAGACAGACAGAGACAGAGAAGTTAAGAAATACTGTATAGATGGAGCAGTATATCAAGTGCTATTCTGAAGTCAATGCTAGTGCTAACGAGTTTGAGACTGTGTGTACGTCTGTGTGTGAGTTTGTGAGTGTGAGTGTGTGTGCGCGTGTGAGGAAGAGGAAGAGAGGGGGGCGAGAGAGAGAGAGAAATGTGTGCACATGATAGGCAAAAAGTTCTTTCATCAGCTGCCATCACAAATTTCAAATTTACCCAACATATAATAATAATAATAATAATAATAATAATAATAATAATAATAATAATAATAATAATAATAATAATAATAATAATAATAATAAAATAATAATAATAATAATAAATAATAATAATAATAATAATAATAATAATAATAATAATAATAATAATAATAATAATAATAATAATAATAATAATAATAATAATAATAATAATAATAATAATAATAATAATAATAATAATAATAGAGTTATAAGTGATTTAGTATATTTTGTTGCTATGATGTTGTTTTCGCGTCTACGCAGATAACAGACATGACCTAACATTCTATAGCAGCGCATTAGAACGTCTCTGCATGTAGCCTGATTATCGCCGAGCATAAAGCAACTTAATGTCTATAAATGTCTAACATGATATCCCGTGGCACTCCACTCCGGTTATACTTTAAAAGTAAACTCACACCAGTAACTAATCGAGTCTTGTCTTCTAATTCGTTCCATCTCCCGATCGCCAAGACCGTATTCATTTATTGGGGGTTGGGGGGAGGGGGAGTTGTTTAACCCGTCCTTGAAAAAGAGCGGAAGGCCGACATAAAAATATTGGCGGATCAGTTATGACTATCATAGAATCGCATTACCAATTAGAGAAGGTATACTATAGGGTCGTGGATATCATATAGATATCACCAATCACACCAAATCGTATCATTTGTGTACCGTTTAGTAAATGTTATCACGAAGTGTATTACCATAATCCTCTATAACTACTACCTTAAACTTTATAATGGTAAACCAGTAATGGTCAAACAGTTGTCAGCTGTTTATTAATGGGATAAGACTAACTTCACAAATGTAAACAAATCTGTGTGTGTGTGTGTGTGTGCGCGCGTCAACTGCTAAAGTGGCCAAATGTAAAGATTATATATAGTGTTTGAGACCTTTCTGTAAAGATTTCAGCCGAATTCGCAATTTATTTCTCTGCATATAGATTTGTACACGCAGCCAACGAATTGTGTATTTTTAATTACTGTGCGTTGTTTTACGGGGCCGCGTTTGCATGGAAACAGGTGTCTTTCTCCGCTCAGACTTCAGATGATTTGCGCAGAGACCAGAAAACAGACGATAGGCCTAATTAATTTTTAAAGTGAATCCAGAATCCGTCGGTATTTAAATCGAGATAGGCGTTTCGCGCCATTTGGATTAGACGCCATGCGACGACGTCTATATATAAAGAATAGGCTTCAATGTTCTTCAAAGCGTTTTTTGGACGTTTGGTTAAAATCTGTACCAGACCCGGCTAATTAACTGCTTGGAAAAGACAACCAATACAACTCATCCACACACACACACACATATATATATATATATATATATATATATATATATATATATATATATATATATATACAGACATTAGGCGAGCAAACAGATTTTCTAGAATTCGAAGAGATATTCAAGGATTTTTCATTATTCGTCTGCATTCTATACTAATTCTAAGTGTTCTGTGTTTTACAGCTGTTGCTATAGTTTTCTAATGCATGATCTGTGCCTTTTCCTTTCGCCTGAGAGTTTATTTATTTAGCCCATTGCAAAATCACCGTCAAACTTTAAATTAAAGAAAATGTCTAAGAAAAATCATAGGATATATTATAATGAAGACCAGTAGTTTAACTATTTTAGGTCTATACAGCAAGAGAATCCATTGATCTAGTAGACAAATGTCTGCTTCTAATTGCTGTCTGTCTGTTTCACGGTCTCTGTGTGCCTCTTTTTGTGTGTGTCTCTGTCTTTCTGTTTCTGTCTACGCCTCTGTCTGCCTCTCTCTTTCTCTGTCTATCTCTGTCTCTGTCTCTGTCTCTGTGTCTCTGCTCTGTCTGTCTGTCTGTCTGTGTGCGTGTGTCTTAACGGCTGTCTCTACTGCTACAAGAGCAGAAAACTACGAAAGACTTGAAAATGTTTTCTAAAACGGTCCTTTGTTATAAAATAAATCATAGAAGTCATCTTTGAAATATTAAGAAGCGGGTAACTCTTCGATTAGTTTAGACCTGCGTGCAGTTCTACAAGACGTTCAGCGGAACGTTCATGTTTTTTGATTCCTCTCTTTTCCTGTACAGTCCCTATAATCCTATAGTGTGTAGAATGAAATGGCTAGGTGGTGACCTCTTTCAATCGATTTGGAGAAAAACTGAGAAGACTTTCATTGAAAATTCCTCAAAGATTTAACTTGCCAGGCATTGCTACACAGGAAAATATGGTTTTTGTTCGAGAATTTGTTTAATTCGCGGACATTTTTGCATGTTTATACAACCACTGTTTAATAGTCTTCCAGTCTTCCATTGGGTTCTACTATATACAATTGTGTTTTGTTGTATAAAAAACTTGTTGTACAACGAACCAGATACTGTATAACTTAATTTCTCTATCGAAAATTTTTATTCCGTTTAATGGATGGATGGATGAATGCAGAGCTCGAATTGCTGGGGGGTTGGGGGTTGGGGGGGTTCAGCCCTCCCTTTAAAATGGCAGACCCTCCCTAGAGAAATGCAAAAATGAGAAAAGTGTAAATTCTTAAAACCGTTTAATGGATGGATGGATGAATGAATAAATCAGTGAGTGAATTCAGTGAATGGGTGAATTAATTCAATTAATAATAAGTGAATGAATTCAATGAATGAATGAAACGGGTCGATGCGGAAGGTCAAACCCGTTTCGGTGAAATATGGTTTTGTACTCGCCAGGGAGGTCATCGGGTCAACCGGATCGAATGACCTCGTGAACTCTCTATACGTCGAAACCTTTCGAGGTGAAGAAGAAGAAGAAAAAACAGAAGCTCTTATAATTATTAGCGACATCTTCGGGCTAACAACCAAAGGGATATTTGCATCGGATGCAAAGAGAAGACAACAAAGCATGTGTGGAACGGGGGGGGGCTAGGTTGCTATGGAAACCGTTCCTTGATTTTCACAACAAGAGGGTTTCTTCAAACTAATTGGGACGCGCCTCTCAAAGATAACAGCCGGGGAATATTTAAAAGATCAGGTTTATCGCATACCTATATGTACTTGTGCTGGGAATAACATTCAATTCGGATATCTTACTGTACTCATTGCAATATGACGTGGCGTAGTTTTTCCAGATGCCCGATTGCATGGGGCAGGACGTTCGTCGTTGGAATAAACAGGAATGGTAGATTGATCGCGTAGACGGAGTAGGGTGAGGGGGGAGTCGACCCGCTAATTAGCTACTTTGCAATGGAGTTAAAGGCGGTAGGGATGGGGTCCGATGGGGGCGAGGGTGGAACAAGAAAGGGAGCCGACACTTGAGGTAAGTGAATCCGACTCCGGCGATCTGGAGCGATAGTCGCCAGCAAGGAGAAATCGACACGGGGTGGGATAAGACTGGTCGTTAGCGTAAATCAGACGACTTCCGGTCTATAGGGGGGCGCCGCTCCTGCAGATACTCCGAAAGGTCTCTCGGTCGAGGCCGGTGTTCGGAGTGGCATACCCAGGGTAGAGCAGGTGCCTCCCTGGGCGCCACTTGATGGGGTGAGGTGGGGGTGGGGTGGGGTGGGGATGGGGGCGCAAAAAACTCTGTAATCTTGTATTCTACTCGTCTTAGAAAGAGATAAGCCTAATTTGACTTTGAGCACACATCGTAGACAAGTTCACATCAGCAAAAAGCAAATAAAATGTATGTACATCGGTAGTTTTCAACGTTCTCGTGCCAATAGCAACGTCATGGTTTGCTCATCGGAGACATGTTACCCCGCTGATTTCATTTTAGAGGCGCTATACAATTTTCGGCCAGTGACGACCTATTCATATAATAATGTCACTCTCTCTCTCTCTCTCTCTCTCTCTCTCTCTCTCTCTCTTTCTTTCTCACTCACACTCTCTGGTCTCTCTCACACACACACTCTGTCTGCTGTCTGTCTGTCTGTCTGTCTCTCTCTCTCTCTCTCTCTCTCTCTCTCTCTCTCTCTCTCTCTCTCTCTCTCTCTCTTGGCCCCATTTGTGGACTGTTTACGCCGATTTATTGGATGGATTTATGGAACGCTGACTCAGAAAAAAAGGGAGCTCGCATTTCTCACGCGCATCCCGTCGAATAACGCCTCCTCCTCCTCCTCCTCCTCCTCCCCTGGTCTGCTTGCTCCACTTCGGCAGTTGTAGGGCGCCGGTGGCGGGGGGCGACGAAGCCCCGGAGGCGGATATCCGCACCTCCACTGATTTATCGAAGCGATGAATTCTATGTCTCTATAAACGGATCCCAGGATAAGTGTTGCGGCGTCAAACGAGTGCAATGCTGCAGAGCACACTGCACTCGGCTTTTCAATGGTCGTGTATATATATATATATATGAACTTAACCCCTTAACTGGGCAACTATTTGTAACTCAATGTAAAATGGACGAGCGTTGCTCGGGGCACCCAGTTAAGGGGGTTAAGAAGTGCCGTTTCAGTTTTTGGCAGTTGGGTTGATGATTGCGGCGTCTGCGGGTTGAAGTGGGAGGGGGGTTAAAAGATGGGTTTATGCCCCAGATTTTGTTGTAGTCTTTTTGAACGGTCGAGGCAAGATTTTTAGCGCTGCGTTTTTGAGGCATCTTGAGATAAAATCGTGAGACTTTAGGACTGTTTTGCCGATGATGTTTTCTTTTGCGGATTGATTTTATTACGAGCTTTATTAGAACTGGTGCTATGAAGTGCATAATTATTATTATTATTATTATTATTATTATTATTATTATTGTTCCTGTCAGTCTTTTTTTGTTCCTGTCAGTGTTTTATACAGGCTTGTTATGGGGGACATCCCCCCCCAAAGCCTGAACATCCCCCCAAATACCAGCACTTACACAAATTTTGCATAGAACTGTGTGTCTTCCCCTCCAGTCAAGTCAATCCCCCCCAAAGGCCTCAATCCCCCCAAAGGTCTCAATCCCCAAAAGGCCTCAATCCCCCCAAAGGTCTCAATCCCCCCTCCCAAAGGAAGAACATCTCAGACGATCGAACGACTTACAGCAGCGAGCACCACGGATGACAATGGGTCGACAGGTCGGAGGTCAAGGGTTTAGTGGGTCACATGAGGTCATGGGTCAAGGGTTGAGTGGGTCACGTGTGTCACGGGTCGTTTTGAATGACGGATATTTTCACTTTTCCATGGCGTCTAAACGACATTCGGCGTACGAAGCATTCGCACCGCGTGATCCCACCACACCTAAACGGAACAGCGACTGTACCGTGTAACAGCATCAGAAACCTCGTACCGACGATACCAAATCGCAGCGCAGACCTAGGCTATCCCTACAATATGTTTTCGAAATCGGGGCCAGGGATGCGTCGGCACCGGGCGGGGCCAGGGTAAGGCGGCGGCGGCGGCGCGCGCGTTCGTCTCCCGAGCACTCATCAGCACTCGCTTGAACTTCGCCAGGTGTCGCCGGTGATTAAAACTCTGTTTGAAAGGCGATAATCCACTCGTAAACAGAGCAGAGAAAACGCTTCGGCGGCGGCGGCGATGGGCCAAGATGCAGGGGCCAAGAGAGGGCAGTTTTCCAATCTTGTTTCTCGATCTTTCTTTCGGGTGAAAGCAGCAGACGATCTGCAGTCTCGTTTTGAGGCCGGGACCTCCTTTTGGTGACGGCGATCACGTGACGCGATGATGTGACGTTCTTCGATGGTCTTAAATGCTAACAATTATTAGGTCGATATCGATCTCTAGACAACTTAACGTAGCCACGGGTCAATGTGGTAGGGTCACCCTAATTACGTGGCTTGGATCGGTGGGCTGTCAAAGTAGCGTTCGATTTCAGCTGCACATGCAGGCCTATCTGCTAAAGTCTATTAAACTTAAATTTAATTATAAAAGACAGCAAAAACAGGTTAATTGCATATTTAAATAGCACACATACACAGATTTACAGATTTACTTGATTTTAAATAGTCATTAAAGTAAAATATGCAGATGTTGACGATTTTCCTGTTCTATTTCGACGCAATCCACAAATCCTGCAAACCCACAGTCTTAACCCCTTAACTGGGGATCCCGGATATATCCGTCCATTTTACATTGAGTTACAGTTAAATACACGGTGAAGGGGTTAATGACGTTACGCATAGGCCTAATAGTGAAAATTATGCGTTTGATTAGCAACAAGCAACACCTATTCAGTTCAGTGCTTACGAAAAATTACAAAAATTTACATCAAAACAAGAAGAATCTTACATCATTACGAAACTGTCCGATTGCTTTGTGCAAAAATCTGGAATCTAAACCGCCGTTAATATCAAAATTTGCCACACAAAGAAATAAAATACCCGATTTCGCAATAAGTAAAGTCAGTTGATGGAACCAAATGAAACCAATATTTTACTGAAATGGTTGAATCCGCAAAGTTGGTTGAAATTATGAAGTATCCAGATGTATCATTGTATCCAAATGTATCATTGTATCCAGATGTATCATTGTATCGTCTTTTGAAGATAAATAGAAATGTTAGGCCTATTAAGTGGCCCTTCCTATTTTCTGAAACATTGTGCTCCAATAACTTTTCACTCCGACTCGTATTTGCCAGATAAAGATCAAGAAGTAAAGAAGTGAAGAAGTAAAAAACGATAAAGTTGACAAAGCAACTCCCCAAGAGTAAATATTGAACGCAACTGTCATCTGCAGGAAATTGGTTTACAACCATCATCATCATCATCATCATCATCATCATCATCATCATCATCATCATCATCATCATCATCATCATCATCATCATCATCATCATCATCATCATCATCATCATCATCATCATCATTATCATCATCACTACTGGCGCTGCCACATCAGCACCGGTCAAGGCTTTCCCGTGGAGCAGCCACTCTCAGATCTTCCACAGCTTTCCAAAAAGAAACTCCACCAATCAAGACGCTCAACGGTTTCAATGCTGCACGACCGAGCTGTTTCCCAGGCTCCTCCAGTACAAAACTCCTCCAATCGACCCGTATCATCTCTTCGAACCGCTCCAGTGAATCGAATAGGCCCCTGTAGGTCTATACGTCGCCAAGATCTTCTCCCTGCTCAGAACCTGAAATGTTCCAGTTTGTAGGCGTGAAGCAGGCCCTCTCTCTGCCCAGCGGACGACGACAGATACCTCGGCAGTCCGATGGACGAAACACCCACAGCATCCGACGTCACCGATCCGCCATTTTGTCCCCGAATCCAGACTCCGGGACTCAAAAGCTGCTGCTGCTGCTGCTGGTGACGGTGCTGGTGGTGCTGGTGGTGGTGCTGGTGGTGGTGCTTGACGCCGTTGTCGCCGTTGTCGTCGTAGCGACACTCAACGTCGGCGGTTCTCTGCTGGACAGGAAGTGACGTCACAGAAGATGGCGAGCACCGATTGGACGACGGCGACGACGGACATCGTCTGTCCGACGGAATGCATCGCCGGAAGATGAAATAGGCAATTATGCCCAGCAGCAGTACGAGAAGCGTCGAGACGATGGTTCCGACAATCGGCAGAAACTGACCCGCACCGTCGTAATCCAAATGCGCCACATCACCGTCGTTGCTTCCTTTACCTGTACAGGTGAAAAAAACACCTTATAATAATTGATAAAATAATCTTCTAGAATATTTCAGTCCAGTATTGCTTAGAACGAGTACATACATGTACGCAACCATGCAGTGGCGGCTCTAGGATTTGGCAAGTGGGGGGGGGAGCCGTTGGGGTGGCAACTTCTAATCATGGGGGCCAACCATTTGTTGTTTAATGTATGTAGCATTAAGTATAGGGTCCCAACTGGGGGGCCACTGGGGGGCCAGGCACGAGCCCCCTGGCCCCCCCGGTGGAGCCGCCACTGCAGCCATGATCTTTTGAAATATTAAAATATAGTAACCCCACTGTTTCATCAGTTATAACATTACGCAGTGGCGTAGCCAGGGGCTTGGGGGGTCAAAACCCCTTGGCTGGCGACGCAAAATAATTTGTAAGCGCTATAGAATAAAAATGTAAGATGGCGACCTTTTTCTTGCTTGTCAAGATTTTTCTAAGTTGGTCATGATCAAAACCAACTCCCCCTTCCGGAAATCCTGGCTACGCCACTGATATCGCGAACGTTAACCAACGCTAACCGTGCATAACAGCCAGCCGTATTGACTGCAACCATATATAGGCGAAGACTTCTATTAGGCCGCCAGACCGACTCGAGCCCCTCTCCCCGCCCCCAACCTTTTGAGAAGCTGAGCTGGGGTTGACCCCACCCCCACTTTTTCATGCAAGTTCACGCCTCTTGGGAATAAACTTTTTTACTCATCATCAGAATCTGAGAGGAATGTCACAACAAATTTTACGATAAAATAAATTTAACTCTCACACGTATATATAACAAATACAATACTACTACTACTACTACTACTACTACTACTACTACTACTACTACTACTACTACTACTACTACTACTACTACTACTACTACTACTACTACTACTACTACTACTGCCTACTACTACTACTACTACTACTACTACTGCCTACTACTACTACTACTACTACTACTACTACTACTACTACTACTAATAATAATAATGATAATAATAATACCGGTAATAATAATAATAATAATAATAATAATAATAATAATAATAATAATAAAAGTGCCCACAGAAGGGCGTGCCACCCACCCGTGTATTTCTTACCCGATATTACTTTAAGGAAGGCGCTCTGCAGTCGGAAACCGTAGGAGTTGGCCGCAGAGCATACGTACACCCCGGAGTCGTTGATACCAACGGGGTCGATGGTCAGTTTGCTGAGGAATCGGCCCTCCGCCTGGGCCTGGGTTTGTCCTCTCTGTATGACCATGAAATGTTTGTCCTCCATGACTATTGTGTAATTCTGGTTGTGTTTCTCTTTTGAAAACGGAACCTGTCTCATCCACTATACACAAGAATCACGCAGGAAAGGGTTTTCTTTGGTTATTTTTCTTTATTCTTTCGTTTTGATAATTTTAATCTTTTTACTGTGAAAGATCCTGAGAACTATCTACAGAAAGATGCTTTCTACATAGACAAGACTTTATACAAATGTGTGGAAATCAGGACATCGGGACATAACAGTATAATAATAATAATAATAATAATAATAATAATAATAATAATAATAATAATAATAATAATAACAATCAAAATATCTTTAAAACATTATACAGAATCAATATAATGTAAAAATGTACTCTGGCAAATAAAACAAATACTAAAAAGTACCTGTGGTTAAAATTAAAACTGAACCGAAATGTAAAAATTTAGGTGCCATAATTAATTAATTAATTATCGACCTGCTAATCACTCTTATTAGTTTTTCGGCACGTCTTACATCTGCGGTTCCTCATTCTCGCACAGTCATTGGCACTAGTTGTTTCTCAGCATGTGGTCCTGGGCTCTGGAATTTATTCATTAGGCCAATATCAATTCGCATAACTAACACTTTGTCAACTTTCAGATCCGGTCTTAAAACGTTCCTGTTTGGCTTGGCATATACCCCTCAGATCCCCCCACCCCACCCCGCTGTTCTGACTGATCTTTCCGGCTCGGCCTGGCTCTAATTCAGTTCGGATTTTTGGTGCGCCATCGGATGATGCCCTGGGCATTATGACAGTGGCGCCATAGAAGTTTAATGATTGATTGATTGATTGATCGGATGGCAAATGATGACAATTACTACAGGGTGGCGCAAAAAAATCGGACTATATAAAATGCAAACCTAAATGTGACTAGTCCGGTTTTTTGCGCCACCCTGTATGTTTATACCGGCAGCAGTAGGCCTGTGCACCAACTCGTATACGCAAAATACAGTAAGAGTGATTAATAAATAACCTGAATACGCGTTTCGACGTCGCTATGGGCCTCACAGTGAAATGCCGCAACTGAGCCGACCATGGCCGTTACATTCTTCAGAACCGACACCCGAAATTCAGGCGGATTCACAAGTTTACCTGCAACAACATAACAACACACTGCAACTAGTTAAAGAATCCAAACACCTGAATGAAATACAGTAGAACCCCGATATAACGGACTCGGTTTATAACGTATACTCGTTTATAACTTGTAACGTACGGCGACGTATACGGTCCCGTGTGATGCGCTACCGTATTGGATGGTATTGGTTATAACGTACCTCGGATGTAATAACGTACTAAATTTTACAGGCCCCGAGTACGTTATAACGAAGTTCTACTGTAACACACGAAACCATTTATTTCCAATTGACAGTAAAAATGTTTCAACACCGACTGCAGGCGTTTACTGAAAGTCCATTTTGTCTTACACATGTAGATAGCAAAGAAGCGCCGATCAGACCATTTGTAATGGTCTCTGTACCGATGGTCCACGTTGTCTGACTGTATGTGTCAATAATGCGTTACGATGTGGCGCCATAGAAGTTTGCCGATTGAATAAATAAAAATTAAGAAAGAGATCAATATTATAAGTAATATGATATTACACAGACGCAATGATTGGTTTATGGAAAACCAAAATACAACCTAGATTTAGTTTTAGTTTGTCAACATACTCGACACTTTCACGATGTACGTGTAGTTGACGCTTCCGACGCGATTGTAGACGTTGCACGTGTAACGTCCGCTGTCCACAAACGTTACCCGGCTTAACATCAGTAACCAGTTGTTGCCGGCGCTGTTGTGGCTGTGTAGCTTCTCCTTGCCATTCTTAAACCATCGTATTTCCGGTCTCGGTCTGCCCGTTGCTTGGCAGTCAAGCTGAGTTGATTCCCCTTCAAACAACTGAACAAGGCGATCCTTCGATTCGTGAAGGTTCAAAAACGACGGAATTTCTGGCAGAAATCAAATATTAAACATAATTATATTGACAGAAATAATAATAATAATAATAATAATAATAATACTACTAATAATAATAATAATAGTAATAATGATGATGATGATGATAATAATAATAATAATAATAATAATAATAATAATAATAATAATAATGATGATGATGATGATAATAATAATAATAATAATAATAATAATAATAAAGCAGCGTTGAGTGCGGTTAGTACTTGGATGGGTGACCGTGCCGGGATCTGGTCGTGGTGCACGCGGCAATATTCAAGCCGTTCATCGCTTTGGCGTCAATAAATTAATTGGTAGCAGCGTTGAGCTGCGAAGATAAAACGCGGGTCTAGGCAATGCAAATGACAAACTACTCTAGATTAATGGCGCATAAGCCACCTGCGTCGCTGCGTGCTTGCCTAAGAACACGGAGATCAGCGCCGGACCCTACGCTCGTTCGAGTATGGACTACCTTTACCTTAAACCCCTTAACTGGGGATCCCGGATATATCTGTCCATTTTACATTGAGTTACAGTTAAATACGCGGTTAAGGGGTTAACAATAATAAGAGTTTCCCCACAATGACTATCTCTCTAGTCCAAAATACGTCAAATTTGTTAAAACTAAGACTAGGAAAAGTTTAGGGTTAGGGTTAAGTTAGGGAAACGTTTATACTCAACCTCCGTTTCCATTGAAGTTGCAGACAAATTCTTTCGCCCCAAAAGAAGCTCTTGCATTTGTATCATTGCCTACATCATTCGAACACAAACAATAAGAAATATACCACAGTTAAGCTCATTTCAATAAGCAACGCCAGTTTAAGAATACATAATGCGATGAAAGAAAAATCAGTGAAAGATTGAATTATACTGTACAGGGTGGCGCGAAAAAACCAACCCGGACTATATTAAAAGCAAACCTAAATGCATGTGACTAGTCCGGTTTTTTCGCGCCACCCTGTAAATTAGAGATTTAGCGTCACACACACACACACCTGAAATACAGACAGAATGCTGAGCGCTGACGGTTCCGAACCCATTGGTGGCCAGGCAGACGTAGATGCCGGAGTCCCCCGGCTCGACGCTCCTGACCAGAAGCAACTCATTCCGGATCCGAAAGCGCTCCCAACCGACGTGGATGTCGTCGCTGTCTTTTCTCCAGGTGACGATCGGCGCCGGGTCGGACACCACGGGACAGGTAAGGCGCAAGGTGTCGCCGGAGTTGACGCGGTGCTCTTTCTGGTAATTGGGCAAGATCTTCGGCTGTGAACCTGGTTTTTAAAATAAAAACAACTGCGCTGTACTATAAGTTTATGCAAAATACAACGAAATTCGATTTATTTTCAGTCCTAGGTCTTCTAAGACGCGCATTAATTAATTATTGGAGGGGATGGATTCAGTGATATTTTTACAACTCCTAACACCCCCCAAACCCCCCATCTGAGACCGACACCCCACCCCCACCCAAATCCGAGAGCCGGATGACCATTGTTTACTTGTCAGACTTTTTCTGCAGGAGACCCCAGAATATACCAAACCCCCCAATTTGATAATCCTAGAAATAACCTTGGATGGGTTAAACTGTTAAACACCCCAATCTTCCTTCCCTCGCCCCCCACCGCAAATCGGAAATGACTACCTGTCAGATAACAGGCTGTATATACAGGGCGTCTACAAAACACGCGTGAAATTAAAGTAGATTCTAAATTCTAAAATCACAAGTGTCTTGGCAGGCACTCTTCTCTAATCTGGTGGAAGCCAAACAGTAGCGCTCATAAACAATAATGCCCTAATGACGATGGATTCGTGTCGCCAGGGCTTGTTTACTTAAGCCCACGTCGCTCTGTACGGCACCTGGTGTCCTGGGGTACATCCATGGTATAGTATATAGTGTATCCGGTGTATATATAGGTGGCTGCGTACACACTCGAATGCATTCGTTCATCCCAATTAATTCGATTATTCGGCAGATTTCCTGTATATTATATAAGCATCTCCCGTTGACTAAGCATGATCACCGAGTCAAAATCCTGTTTTCCATCGTCAAACGCCAAAGAAATTAAAGATGAATATAGTGACATGTAAGACCTGAAAGTCTTCGCATAGTATATATGCTTTACACAACAACCGTAAATCAGACATGGACATGCATGGGTCCATTTTTAAAATCCAACCCAACCAGGGATATTTTAAACCCCCTAATACCCCAACACCCCCATTTTGAGACCGACACCCCGCCCAACACCCCCAATTTCAGCTATGGGGTGACCTTTTTGCTTGTCAGACTTTTTTGGGCAGGGGACTCCCAGAATAACCGACAGCCCCTAAATTGATATTCCTAGAAATTGCCCTGAACCTACCCCATCATGATTTAGACCAAACCCAACCCACGAAAGCAACAGGGCTACTTGACCCAGTCACCCGACCCAACCCAACTAACTGGATCTAAAACCCACCACGGATGTTCATGTTTGACGTAAATGCTTTAACGTGGGCGAGGAGAAAGATTTGGGATGGAGAAAGATCTGAAAATAAGATTATTGATGCCTCGACTATGCATTCGCGCTGAAATTTCATTATCTGATAACGTCGTCTGCGAGTCACCGGCAAACACTTAATCTTGTGCGCAGCGCCGCGCGATAATGCTAACAACCGTTAATTGATTTGAGAGAGAGAGAGAGAGAGAGAGAGAGAGAGAGAGAGAGAGAGAGAGAGCACAACACTGGAATAATCTTTCTTCCGGAGGCGATCTATTTATAAGAGGCGTTTCACTTACAGTCCTCCTCTCACCAGAGGTCTCATTCATTTTTTCACGACACTCGGTATAAAAATATTATTATAGAAATGAACGTGGGAAAGCGAACGTCTACGTGACAAGTAGGCTAACCGCATAGAATTTCGCAAACTGATAACATATATGTTAAATCAATGAATAAGTGACACGTATACAAGGAGCTATAGAAGCCGAATTTTCTGGGCATATATATTCACGATCACAATGCCAAAAGATAGTATACAGCTATATATATATATATATATATATATATATATATATATATATATATATATATATATATATATATATATATATATATATACTGTCGCAACTTGCAATCTTGTCAAAGCTATTAACTTTTTCTACTGTCAAACCTACTATATTCAGTGGCGTCGCTTCCTTTGCCCGTGCATTCTCGACGCCCTGATAAAAATTTTTCCGATGTATAACAGTTTGGATTCAAAGTGTCTTTTAGTAATCACGTTACAGTTAAGTGTAGTACTATATAGTAAACGCAACAATTAGGCCTGTAAACAACAATTTTTTTCCTTATCAGTAAATTATCATTAATTCGCTGTGCGAGAGAAGGCAATTGAACGCCGGTTGAATAGAGGGTGTATAGGCCCTAGATATGTAAAAATCGATTCGATTTGAAGAAATCCTTCGACAAAATCCACATTTTCCTCTTGTTCCATCTTCATTGCTTTAATCTTTGCAAGAATAATCAATTATATCCTTCTCAATTTCGATCTACATGGTTCGAGATAGAGCACTCCCAGCCATTTCATACTACACACTAACGCCATTGACTGTAATAGAACGAGGCACATCAACTAAATTAAAGTCCTCCTGAATATCTTGTGGAATGGCTAGTAGGGCGATCGAGGGAAGAGCCGCGTGTTATTATAGGCCTACAACAGGTTTTATTGATATCGAATACAAGCTTTATCAAGTTATCACGCAATTCTTGACATCTTTAGACACAAGATTTTTTTTTCGGGGTTGCCTGGTCATCCCCGGGCTTCCATTTTACGCGACACCCCTGCCTACATTTGTAAAATCTGGATCTGTAGAAGGGTTTTCCGCGTATCGCACTTGATCTGTAACTTTTTAGAAGAAAGTGAACGGGGGCCTAAAAATGTAAATCCGTCACTGGCCGGCCATGAGCGTTCGAACATTTATAAGTTTTTATCTGAACATTATCGGCTCTTAATATATATATATATATATATATATATATATATATATATATATATAATTACATGACTAACAAATAAAACCGCGTGCCGTCGACAACTGACAAGATCTTCGAACGTAAAACTTACACTTGTGTTCACGTGTTCAAATGTTCACGCTGCCGTATAGGCCTAGTAACAAATCACACACGTACTACGTAGCGCTTTACCGTAATTGAAGCACTCCAGATATCAAGTATCCACTATAGGACTATCAAGTATCGCCGTCGTTCGAGACTACAGGTCTAATTATATAGGCCTTGGCCTATACCCAAGCAGGTTTCCCCTCCCCCTGCAGCCAACCGCCCGACTTATGTCAGGCATGTCGGTCATTATACCCCGAATTTGTAGTTTTCTTTTAAAACAAAGGGAATTGGAAGGATTTTTTTGAAAGAAAGCAAAACCCGCCAGAATTCAAACGGGCCAATCAGATTGCAGCCGGCAACGACCATATTGTTGCCAACTTGGCGATTTTGTCGCCAGATCTGGCGATTTCTTGGCCCGTCCAGTGACAAATTCGATGATCGCCAGACAAGTCTGACATTTTGAATTCGAAATCTCTTTTTGGCATTTTAAAAATACTTTCGGACAATTTCTCAAATATCTGGCTATCTGCGATCCAAAAAGTGTTGACAACCAAAATAGGCCATCCGCCTTTTCCCTTTATATCTTTGAAATTTTCTGTAGGTCTACGTATAAATCTGTTGATTTTTCATCGTGTTTGACGACATGACCAGATGGCAACACCGATGTCAACAACGGTTAACTACTTGAAAGTTGTCCCACGCTTCAGTAAAATACCGTTAAATAAACGATAACTATCCGTTACTATAGACAGCAGCCCGGTAAACTGTCGATTGTCTCGACTTCCGATGTTTGAAATACAACTCACATTTGGCAAGGATATCCGAATATATGTTGCCAGATCATAGGCGGATTTTATTAAAGGCTAGGGTAGGCTTAAGCCTGCCCAACTAATCCCACCAAAACAAAAAAAATGTTTTTTCCATCAACACCAGGTCTGTCGCGTGCTGGATGGCACCCTCAGACCCCCATGCTAGCCTATCCAAATATTAAACTCTAAATCCGCCCGCCTATGTGCCAGATGCTAAAATATACGAGTCTTTGAACTCACGGTCGTGCGTGCGAACATCGTAAATAAGCGTTTCATATCTTCTTATCCACAAATCATAGGAATTTCATTACTGTCCGCTCTTGTATTAGTATTATTATGAAAGGTCGCTTGCTAATAAAAATCTCTGCTACGAAAGGCGACAACAGTTATTGCGATGGAAATTAATTACCTCGGAGACTACTGTGTAATTGGTATGCGAGTAGTATTTCAACTTTCTGTCTGTCTGTCTGTCTGTCTGTCTGTCTGTCTGTCTGTCTGTCTGTCTGTCTGTCTGTCTGTCTGTCTGTCTGTCTCCCTCTCTCTTACCAGCGGCGGCTCCAGGATTTTGCAGGTAGGAGAGGGGCGGCGCTGTGGTGGCAACTTCTAAGCATGGGGGTCAACTATCTGTCATAAATCAGCAAATACAGGAAAAATATCATCATGGACGGGGGTGTGCTGGGGGTGGGCAGAGAGTCAATAGGGGCACGGGCCGCCTCTTTCTCTCTCACACATAAACAGCCGCGTCAATTTGAACTTCACTACACACTAGTACAAAAATACACAATACAACAACAACAACAACAACAATAACAATAACAATAACAATAATAATAATAATAATAATAATAATAATAATAATAATAATAATAATAATAATGAACAATAGTAATACACTTTGGACTAATACATTATATAATACAGATTGGGCTTTAGTTTTAAAAGATCCTTGGCTATCATTTGCTTCATGTATACAAAGTCCGGTCGAATTCTACTTCGTTACCTCGATCGGCAGCCGCTGAAACGATGGCGAATGCGACGACTGCAAGAAGTTCGTTGATAACGCGTTTCGACATCTTCACCTCACCAGAGAGAGACGCGGTCGGCCGAGGGAAAAGCGAAAGATCGAGTGTCCCTTTTGTTAAGAAACTGTAAATTGAAAGGAAAGAAAAAAAGGCGATAGTTTTATGGGCGATAATAATTAATTCGACGCTATTATTTACGACCGCAGCGCGATACGGCCCACGGCTTGTATAGGCAACACGTGTATATACAGATATAATGATTTTTTTGTGGGGGGGGCGGGCGGGGGTTGGACCGGGTTTTGTAGTTTTGTTTGCTGCGCATTGCGTACAACAAGGAGTCCAGAATATTATCAGAGATATAATTAGGGCGGACAGGGTTTGCAGATGTCGAGCTGTAAATACAGACCACTTATGCCAATAGGGGGGGCGTGCGTGATTTATAAACGTGGGTGTTCTTCCATTTCTTTAATTTTGCATGTAAAAGCGGTTCTTGGATATTTGCATAGTATGCGCTGCATGAAATATTAATGTTTAATTAACGTATACAGCGGAGGACTGTATAGCATAGAAATGCACGCACTCGGCTCAGAGACCAATGCGTTTGTACTTTGCAAGTGGCAACAACGAAAGAAAACAATTCTCCAACGTCTGCATAATTAAGTGCTAAAGTGTATGCAATTTCCCGCCCAAAGTGTCCATATCTAAGATAGTTTGCTACGTCAGAAAAATTGTTTGCACTCTCCGTCCCTAGGTCTATAAATCCTTTGTTTCTTGCACGATCTCCAGGGGCGTAGCGACGGGGGGTATTTCGGTATATATTTACCCCCAAAATCAGGCTACCTTAAAGTTTTTAATGTGTTTTTGAAGATTTTCAAAGTTTTTAAGATTTGTACCCCCCCCCCAATCGCATTATCCCCCCAATCAAATTCCTGGCTACGCCCTGACGATCTCCCAACATATTTAACGTCACTCTCCAGGCAAGGTACCTTTTGAGGTGATAAGGAAACTCCTCTGTTAACTCGTGAACAAGAATTCAGTAGAAAAACATGCACAGCTGGTGTCTAAGCTTAGATAATTATGCAAGATTTGTGCTTTTTGGCGCGACTCGTCAAAAACAGATTGACGATACTGAAGTTTACTGCCAGACAAATTCAAGACTGTCAACCAATTACTAAGCTCTCTCTCACTGCCACGAACGAATGCAACTGCCAAAACGGCTATGACATCTCTCTGTCTCTGTCTCTGTCTCTGTCTCCGTCTGTGTCCGTCTCCGTCTGTCTCCGTCTGTCTCCGTCTGTCTGTCTGTCTGTCTGTCTGTCTGTCTGTCTGTCTCTCTCTCTCTCTCTCTCTCTCTCTCTCTCTGTGTGTGTGTCTCCGTATATTTCTATAGCTCTAAAATAAAAAATCTGCATAATTATGATACTCTCCATATTTTAAAAAATGCACTTCTAAACTCACTACAATTTAAGCCTCCCGCGTTAGTTAGATCACGAACGACATTGACAACATCAGTCTAATCCAATTGTCTTTATGTAGCGCCACCGCGATCGATCATGAGTGATATTTATCCGCGGTAACGAAATATCTTACAGGCGTTCGAGTTGTAGCTTAAATCCTTCAGACGTCCGGATAAACCGTTCGAAGTCCTCGTTACCGTGGCCGCGTTGTGCGACCGTTTACTGTATACTTCGTCAATTCGACGTGGTCTTCTGAGACACGTGACTAGCCGCGTGACCTCAATTAGCATTTAGTTGTCGAAACACGTATATATATATATATATATATATATATATATACACACACACACGAGGAAAAAGACCAACGCAGACGACATACTCGTTCTTATCTAAAAGCATGCATGTGTTTATTGACAATATTATTATCTTGCAAAGTATAGGACTGTGTCGGCAGCAGTAGTGCGTTATGGTTAAAAATATCGGTCGTCTTGTATTGTAGGCCTGCTGACCATTGATCCCTGTCACGGGCCTGACAACTTATGCATGTTGTGACAACGACCAGGAGGTCGTCTTCTTGTCATCACGTTACAAAGTCTCCGATAGTTATCCAAAGCCGCGCGCGCAGAAGTAGAACCTAACAACGTCTTCTGCTGTGCATAGTCAGTCGGCTGTCAGCGCTGACGAAAAAAGTCTGTTCTAACTCGTATAGACCGGAACCAAGTGACAAGTCCAACTTCTCATCACTAACCTCCGTTGACACGCCTGGAATTCTATAACTTCCCGATATGGAGTCATTTCATATACCAACGAATAGAAACAGACAAGATGCACTGTATACAGAATGGCGCGATTTTCCATCGAGTATCTCTCATAATACACATTTACACCAGGGGCGTATCCAGAAATTTGATTTGGTGGTGGGGGGGGGGGTTATAAATCTTTAAAAACGTTGAAAATCTTAAAAAACACATTAAAAACTTTAAAGTAGCATGATTTTGGGGGGTATATATACCGATATACCCCTCCCCCATCGCTACGCCCCTGATTTACACACCCAACGCTGTCCAGATAACTTCTACTAAAGTTATCAATTATAATTACAATTACTATTATCAATAATCGATTACATTTTTGTAATTACTGTACATGGGTCTACGTGTACACGGTATAATACATTGCAGTAACGAAAACTTTCACATTTAGATATTCCTTATGGTTCAGACAACGCTAATAATATATCTAATCAATTGTCTGTTTAAATTAAGCAGTGCTGCTGGAAAGGTGTGCTTACATGTACTACAATAAGTAAGTTAGTAAGTCAAATCTCGTGAATTTATACAGCGCTTTGGAAATAGTATACTACCCAGTACCCACCGTAATAGTTGCTTATTCTTATTCTTGTTCGTCTATAGTCTTTCTTGAAATAGCTATAAATACTATATAGGCAAGTTGCCATTGAGAAATTTTCTGTCAGCATTCTGTTATTGAAAATCTTAACGTCGATGATACAAGTAGCTGTCCAAACAGCCTCAACACGCGAGCCTACAACTGTAGCTGACAGGATAATTGAAATACAAACCTTGACAGGTTTGATTAAAATTAAAGTATGCAGCTGTTTGTTTGGTTAAGAGTTTAATGCTAACCAGTGGCGTAGCCAAGGGAGAGGTTTTGGGAGTTAACCCCCCCCCCCTTGGCCGTCGACGGGAAAAATTTTAATGTGTTTCATGCATTTTTCATTTTTGAACGCGGTTTTGGGGTTAAAAACTCCCCCGCCTTAGCTGGTACGTTGATGCCCTTTTTATGCTTGATTTTTTCAAAGTTGGCCACGACCAAAACCAAACCCCCCACCCTTGTTGAAATCCTGGCTACGCCACTGGTGTTAACCGTATAGAATCTAGTCATTGTTCCGAACCGTTCGGGTTCAACATCCAAAGGAATCCGTATCAAATGACGGTATTATTATTATTGAGGCCAATAGAAGATAATATATGCAAGATTACAAAAGTTGATATTTCAATTAATTTCCATCGCGTACGGCTGGCTCCGTGTGCGTCTTAAGGTATCTTTCGACGGATGCGTCCGTCACTCTCCCTCGTCGCCGTAGAGCGTCGAGTGTAGACAATGGCGGCGGCGTCTGTGCTTTTGCACCGGGCGGCACTTCGCCCTTTTTTTTTAAAACGTCTAAATTGTAAATGAGCTGGCTGCAGTTTCTGGTTTATGTTAATCCGCTAACGATAGGAACGGCGAAAGAGATACGTCAACGAGAGAAAGAGTACGCGGATATATCCGGTGCACCATCTAATTAATGTCTGTCTACAACTCGGCAGACAGCCAGACGGACGTACAGACAGACAGACAGACAAAAAAGACGGATAGACGGATTGCAAGAATAAATTGATACGGGTAACCTATAACACACACACACAGAGACAGAGACAGAGACAGAGAGAGAGAGAGAGAGACAGAGAGAGAGAGAGAGAGAGAGAGAGAGAGAGAGAGAGAGAGAGAGAGAGAGAGAGAGATTAGTACTAATTAAAACAGGACTTTAAAAAGGAAAAGGAAAACATCAGCTTATGATATTCAATTTAGAAATATTGACTCAACCCCAGAGAAAAGGGCACTAATTGCGTCACCCCACCCACCCACCCACCCACCCACCCACCCAGCCTCTGCTCCTCCCTCCACATTCGACTCGGATTACGGATTTTGAAGTTCTCCACCCAGCCACCCTCCCCTCTACCCTCCCCCCATAAAACACGAAAAATACATCCCAGCGAGCGACAGGCAGGCAATCAGTCTATCGCCCTACAGGCTGCTCCTCCTCCCCCTCCTCCCCTCCTCATCCACGCGCCTGGATTTCTGACCTCCGTTGACCTTGTCATTCGCCCCTCTCGTCGACATCTGTCAACCATGCCATAATCATCATCATCGTCGTCACCATCGTCTCTACTCAGTGCGGTATTTTAACGATTCCGGGCTCGAGGGGTTTCTGCTAACTTCCTCAACGCTTGCGCTCCATTCAGTTTTATTTCGCGCTGGAAGCCCCCCACCCCCCACCCCCAGCCCGCTTCGATAAGACGGGGCAGTCCATCAGCGACTGATACCTCTCAGACTCTCACATACCTCTTTTAGTATGTACACAGTAGAACCTCGTTATAACGGACTCGGCATTTGAATACAGTAATGAGCTACTTCGGTGCTTCTTTTGAAAGCGCTATAGAAATTAACGGGATTTTACTTACCTACTCGGTCATAGCATAGTACCATATACCCGTTTATAACGTACCGCAATGTATATTCCTACAGTTCCGTGTGATGCGTTACCATGTCGGATGATAACGGACATATAATTATAATACATACCTCGGATATAGCGTACCCAATTTCTTTACAGACCCGTTAATGTGCGCGATAGCGAAGTTCTACTGTAACTTTGGATTCGTGTTCCATTTCTGGATCGGCGTTGATTTCAACCTGCTCCACCTCCCTTCTCATTTTCAGTTCCACGTCTTTCATCACGTGACTACATTTTCCCAGCGCAATCGACGATAAACCGCGCCCTATTCCATGCTTACAGCTGACATTCCCTGCCATAAAAAACCTCTCGAATTTTGCCTGGCATGCCGAATTCACCAAAGTGGTAATAAATCTGAAATCTTTCAGCCGCCGGGGAGTGGCCGAGTGGGTGGGTGGGTGGGTGGGTGGGAGTGGGATCAGTAGATTCAACTGATTCGCGCCATCTGGCGATTGGCGACGAGATCCAGGCCTTCGACGATACGACTTATTTCAACTTAACTTAGTCGCCAATAATTATTATCAGCCAAACTGACCCTCTTCAGTCACAAAGAACCCCCCCCCCCGGCCCACCTCCCGCTAACCAGCACCGCCGCCCCCACCCCCACCCCACCCCATCCTCCTCGGCTGTCCCTCACGCTAATCCGCTAATCCACTTTTAGACGCCGTTCCAACAACAACGCGAGGAATATAATATATGGCCTACAACATCAAATGCCGCTCACGTTGGCAGATTTACAGCGACCCGGATTTATTTGTGGCCGCTTTGACAATATATATATATATATATATATATATATATATATATATATATATATATATATATACAGTATATCGTATACTCGCTGGCTGTAGTTAGAGTAGACCTATACCATAATCTATAAACACTGGCTGGCTGACAGGGCGAACAAGTGGCTAATATATGGCATCGCCGGAGACAATGGCGAACGAACGGAAGACTAGCAATGAAAACAAATAGAAAAAAAGACGGCGTACAACTGGACAAAGCAAGCCAGACACTATACAGTAGTTACACAAAACGAAGAGAGAACAACGCAAATATATACGCAGAAAGAGAAACAGACCCGTTGTAACAGGTACTTTTCCCCAAAGTTACTCTCTCTCTCTCTCTCTCTCTCTCTCTCTCTCTCTCTCTCTCTCTCTCTCTCTCTCTCTCTCTCTCTCTCTCTATAGCGTGTGGCGCGTATACAGTACGCTATATACGAAACTGATCGATGATAAGGCTAAGTAAAATCTTGTGAATTTATATAGCGCTTTGGAAAGTAGTGCAGTTCTAGTGCGTAGTCCCGAAAAACTACAAGATAATATAATTTGCAGTGTTTCTCACGCAAGACTATCGCTATCAGTTCTAGGAATAGCCTATAGGTTTGACAAGAAAATGCGTCTGTTAACCGTGTGCCTAATGTATAATATATAAGTGATAACCAGCTCTTTTTTAAAACTAAATTGTCAAGGCCTAGCGTTTTTTGTAACGTTTTGGTGAATATAAGAAACTCTAGTCGTTCCTTTCTCAGTCAGCTGCTGATAAACTATTTAAGTAGTCTCACGTGATCAGGAATTGTCGTCTCCAAGGGCAACGCATCATAACAACGAACGGGTGCTAACTTAAAATGAGAACATGTTACGGCAGCGTTCAACTTACCCGCCTTTCGAAGAGCAAGCCAGAGACGACGGTTAGTTACCCCGATGGCAGACGACGGCGCGAGATGTCTGTCGTTTGGCGCGCGCGTGTTATTACGGGGACAGTTCCGCGGTTAATAGGCCTATCTCAGGCCGATTTCTTCCGCGGCGAACGGTGACCGGGACACGGCCACAGCACGACGGCGGCGGCGCTAATGGGCGGGCAGCGTAAATTACTACCTCTGGCGGAGGAAGGCTGTGACATGTTTCTTATCTTCTGTCAACTTTGCCAAAGTGATTTACACCCCCGGCACTAGGCATTATTACGAACAGCCCGTCGGAAAAGCAGCATTGTGGCGACCCAATTTACTCCGACGGCGTCGTCTGATTGGTCGACGACGGACCGATCCATTGTGGAACCTGGGGGGAGATCGGGTCAGTGCTGTTTCTCTGGAAATAATGTTGATAATTGTAGAAATCGCGGTATGATTACTGGCAACCCGGACATTTTTAATGATATTTTTCTAAGCAATTGTGAAATTTCTATGCGGGAACAGAAGCTTAAGTTCTGTAGAAATGTCGACGTTTTCCATTTAGACTTAAGCCCCACCGGTCAAAGAATCCAATATTCAAGTATATGGTTCCGGACCTACGGTCAAAGGTCAAAGTTAAGACGATATCTATTTGGAACTGCTGCTACTATTCCAACGCCTAGTTACCCCAGCACAAACCTAGTTCATCTAATTGGTTTGCAAAATTTAAATTGAAATATCATCGTGAGCAACAGGGGCGTAGCCAGGAATTTGATTTGGGAGGGTATAAATATTTTGGGTGGGTATAAGTCTTAACTATAAACTGCATAAACCATATAAACCACATGATTTGGGAGGGTGTAAAAATGTCACATAAAAACTTTAAGGCAGACTGATTAAATTTTTTAAGGTAGACTGATTTGGGGGGCATATACACCGATATACCCCGCGTCGCTACGCCCCTGGTGTGCAATGAAACCTACCATTCAGGGACGTAGCGACGGGGAGTATATCGGTATATATACCAAAAAAAAAAATCAGTCTACCTTAAAGTTTTTTATGTGATTTGCATGTGGTTTTATATGTGGTTTATATGGTTTATGTGGTTTATAGTTAAGATTCATACCCACCCAAAATATTAATACCCTCCCAAATCATATTCCTGGCTACGCCCCTGCTACCATTGCTCAAACAGCCATTTCTGCGCGCGTTGATAATAATCTCCACGTTGATTTTTGTCTTCTGTTTTACATTAAAATCCAAAGAGATGCCTAGTACTGTAGATTGAAACTTGAGTTTAATTTTGCTGGATACCGATTCCTGATAACAATTCCCAAATGTTCAGCACGTGTAAATTATGTAATAATCCCTTTTCAACGATTATGATAAGGCGAAGAAAATAGGTAATCACATCGTCATCATCATCATTGAACTTCTATAGAGCCATTTTTAGTAATGTTCTTCATCTGAGTCGTAATTCCACACTACACTCGCCATGCATTTGCGTGGAGGGGAGGGAGGGATGAGCCGATGACGTCATATGCATTTACAATTTGTATGACAATTTACATGAACATGAAATAAATATAAATTACGTTTAATTTATAATTCTTGCAAAATTTTCCTTTGAGACCATTTAGAAACGAAAAGACCTTCTAGACGTTCTAGAAACGAAAAGAGAAACTACTTGAAGGACTATTTACATGTATTTATGTCCACACTCGAAAGAACGCAACGACAAGCAGGAAAGAAGTAGGTAAACTTGGCTTCACTCGAATTCTAACGCTTAGAAGTTTAACCCCTTAACTGTGTATTTAACTGTAGCTCAATGTAAAATGGACAGATATATCCGGGATCCCGAGTTAAGGGGTTAAGGCGGCCTTCAAATTTTACTGACGAAAGTAATACATGCGGTCTCTATAGACAGATTTATTTCTAGGATAATAAATTTGGGGGTCGGTATATTTTGGAGTGCATCTTTGCCAAAAAAGCCTGACAAGCAAAAAAGGTTATCACAGGCTCAGATTGGGGAGGGGGCGTTGGGGGTGTCGGTCTCAAATGGGGGGTGTTAGGGGGTGTAAAAATATTCCTGTCTATAGGCCTAATCAAGTCATGACGAAGTTGGCAGGCCTTTGTTAATGACGGCCATCCATATTTCATTCAGTCGATCAGTGTAAATATAGTTAAATATAGAACGCACTTTCTCACGTATTCAGCTAAATAATTATAAATGGCCAATAGGTGCGTTGGTAGGTTTTTTCAATAAGGCAGTATGGGGCCGGAATGGCCATTACCTATAAGAAAGATGTCAAATGATCTTCAAAATGCAGCGAAAAAGTGAAGGAGGAGGAGGAGGAGGAGGGGGGAAGAAGAAGAAAAAAAGAAGAGGAAAAAGAAGAGGATGATGAAGAAGAAGGTGATGATGATGATGATGATGATGATGATGATGAATCTTATATGTAAGTTTTTTAAATAAAGGATTTTGTAAAAATTGTTACAATAAGTGTCTATAACAACTATCGCCATCTAGTGAAAGCAACTTTCTCCTGCCTAAAATCTTCATAGACAGAACTTCAACTCTGCAAAGTCCGTTTTCAAGAGCTTTGAGGCTACGGGCCTATATATAGTAAAGTAGCATCGTAGGCTTAGACAAGCTCACAATGCATGCAGCACGAGAGAATTTATATAGCGCCACTTTAGTCTACACATGATTTATTCTGGGCGAATCGAACTTAGGCTATGTTAGGCCCTACATATTGTATTCTGTCGAGAAAGATTGCTTTAAAATGATTGGCCAAACTATTCGTTGCCAAAAATATTCCAACAAATGTGACGTTTTTGCAGTCATCGGTTACGTCACTGAGCGAGTTTCTCTTGATCTGTTCTGACGTTTTCGTTTTCCGGAGGAGCTGACTTATAGTCAGGTCCGAGTAGGGAACGGAGCCGATTTCTTGGTCTGACTTATCCGCCGGGCAATTTGCATCCACTACAATAGTCAGTCAATAGATTAATTAAAAGCTCGATTCTAAAGTTAGTCTTTCTTTATTTCCGTCTGAGCGTCAAACACACAGGGACCAAAGGGTCCGACTTCATCGGGGGCGACGGCTCTCCCCCGGCCCCCGTTAGCATCGGCGAAAGAGGGAGTAGTCTCCTTGGCAGATGCATAACATATTGCAGGATTTCAACCCCCCCCTCAATAAAGAGACATGCCAGTCGCGGTACATCATAGCAGAGGAGAGAAACCAATTGAAGACATGTTGAATAGAGGGTGTATAGGATCTAGACATGCAAAAAACTAATCGATTTGAAGAAATTCTCCGCCAAAATCCACATTTTCCTCTTGTTCCTTCTTCATTGCTTTAATTTTTGCAAGAATAACCAACAATATCATTCTAAGTTTCGATATAGAGGGTTCGAAATAGAGCACACCCATCTATTTCATACTACACAATAATGCCATTGACTGTACGAGAACGAGGGATATCAACTGAACGAAAGTCCTGCCGAATATCTTGCGGAATGACCAGTAGGGCGATCGAGGGAAGAGCCGCGTATTAAGATATCTGGTTCTTTATACAACAGGTTTTATAGACATCAAAAACAAGTTTTATAATTAATTCGCTGTGTGAGAGAAGCCAATTGAAGGCCTGTTGAATAGAGGGTTTATTGGGCCTTGATATTAAAAAAATCTAATAGATTTGAAGATATTCTCCTCCAAAATTCACATTTTCCTGTTGTTCCTTCTTCATTGCTTTAATCTTTGCAAGAATAATCAACAATATCATTCCCAATTTCGATCTACAGGGTTCGAAATAGAGCACTCTCTTAAGATTGTGGTTTCTTGTATCACAGGTTTTATAGACCAGAAAAATATCTTAAAATCGATACTCTGTTTGACATTTATTTATTTTATTTTAGCAAAGACGACTTCTATAGCGCCGTAACAAAGCGAAGGCCAAAGTCAAAGGCGCTTTGACATCATTGGCATATCGAAGAAGGACATTGGACTGTGGAAGTAGACTACAGTAGGCTATAGATATGCAAAAATTCAGAGGAGTGTTGAAACGAATTTTATCCACATTTTCTTGTGTCCCCATCTTCATTGCATCAAACCATACTAGAATAGTCAGTATATTATGCCTCAGTTTTATTCTAGAGCGTTCGAAATGCCGCGAAAAATGATGAGCTGTCAATCGACACTATACAAAATCTTCCAGAAATCTATTATCTGTCAAATGTCTACAAAGTTGATCGAGAGATAAGAGGGGTCTTAAGATAGCTGGTTTCTTGTATCACAGGTTTTATCGACTAGAAAAATATCTTAAAATTGATACTCTGTTTGATATTGGACTGTGGAAGGACTATTGCAACAGCAGGCTATAGATATTGAAAAATTCAGAAGAGTGATAAAACGAATTTTATCCACATTTTCTTGTGTCCCCATCTTCATTGCATCAAACCAAACCATACTAGAACAGTCAATATATTCTGCCTCAATTTTAGTTTAGAGTGTTCGAAATGCCACGAAAAATGGTAAACCGTTTGAATTTGTGCATATCTAAGCCTACTGTAGCAATAGTCCTTCCACAGTCCAATGTCATAAATACGCGTACGCATACTTGGCCTATAGGCCTACTCCGAAGGTCAGCACAGTTCAATTCGCAAGGCGGTCTTCGAGCGATTTCAGTAACATTCGCTAGAGTGAGCCACTCTACGCCATAGCAATGGGCCTATTATATCTTTCTGCTGAAAGAACTAATTTCACACAATGACACGTTTATAATATTTGTTCTAAGGTACTATACATGCCAAGCGTAATTCAAGGAATTAGGCCTGCAAATGAATTATTCGCTGCAAATTCATATACAGGGTGGCGCAAAAAACCGGACTATATTTTAAATGCAAACCTAAATGCGACTAGTCCGGTTTTTGCGCCACCCTGTATATTTACAAATTGTTGGCCTATTGCCAGTGCCTCTAACTCATAGAATCAGCTGGCCCATAATTATTAACCTACTGCTAAGGTGTTTTAGTTTTTATTATTTTTATTTATTGTTTTAATAGGTTGAGAATTGACCCTGTTGGTATTTGTAGCCAAAGTATTTCTTCGTCAGACAGCCTTTGATGTTTCATTGCATTAATCTATGCGGAGCTTGCTTCCTTCGATCGAAAAACATCCATCGAAAAACATCCACAGCGTGAGAAAATATTTGCTAATTATTATTATTATTATTATTATTAGAAGTAGTAGTAGTAGTAGTAGTAGTAGTAGTAGTAGTAGTAGTAGTAGTAGTAGTAGTAGTAGTAGTAGTAGTAGTAGTAGTAGTAGTAGTAGTAGTAGTAGTTATTATTATTATTATTATTATTATTATTATTATTATTATTATTATTATTGATTTAGCAGTGATTGTCATCGCCCCAGACTTTCAATTTCCGGCTCGTCCTCCCCCTAAAAATCCCAAAATGAACACAGCCTCGAGTTTTCTTTACTCTGGAATCTCTGTAACCGCAATTTCAAGCATTTCAGATCTTCTCATAATAGGACGCCATTTCGAGTAATTAGTTTTCTCTCCAAGAGTTTCCGCAGTCTTGACCACGACCTCTTTTGTCTATGCAAGGTAAAATGTGGGGCGGTCGGGGTGGGGTAAGAGGGAGAGTGTAGGGGAAGAAGGGAGACAAGGTGGATCGCTTCATCTTTCGCCGTCGGCGTTCTCTCGGAAATCAAATCAACCGGCCGCCCCCGCCCCCCCCCCCCCGCCCCCGCCCCGGATCCTCGTCGCCATCGGTCGGTCCGCCGCCGGTCGTCAAAGTCTCGCGCTCCGGTCTCGCGACCGGCGGTCGAGAGGACGAGATCTCGTTCTCGTCGAAGGACGAGGAAGGTAGGCCGCCATTTTCTCCGCGTAATTCAATTAAGCAGAAATATCTTTTAAAGTCGACGGCACGGACGGAAGATTAGCGCCACCGGCGACCGATGGGAGGGGAGGAGGAGGAGGAGGAGGAGGAGGAGGAGGGGAGGAGGAGGAGGAGGAGGAAGAGACATCCGCCACAACTGCTCCCTCCCCCCATTAGCCAATGCGCACCACCCACGTAGCGAAACACCGTTCACTTAGTCATTTATTTATTTATTTATTCATTCATTCATTCATTCATTCGCTCGTTCGTTCATTCGTTCATTCGTTCATTGTTTTTGTCATCGGATGATCATCATCGTGGTTACCATCGCGACCACTTCACCAGCAGCAGCAGCAGCAGTATCATTGTCATTATGATTATCTTCACCGTATTATAGCCATCACCGCTAACACCATTGTCACAACAGTCGTCGTCGTCGTCGTCGTCGTCGTCGTCGTCGTCGTCAAGGACTTCTCTTATTGAGTTTGGAATTCAATCGACAAAATACCGGCGATCAGACGACCGGAGCTTCTTCTTTCGTCGACGCTTTTTTCATTACGTTATTGCGCTTCGTTCGTCGTCCGAAAGTAGTTCCGTCGTCGTCGTCGTCGCCGACGCCGAATCACGCACCGCATATCCCTCCTCCGCCGCCGGCGGTCGTCAAACAGTTTGCTTACGCCGCGCGTGCACGTGGGCGCGCATGCGATTCTTCGATGGAGCTCGAGAGAGAGAGAGAGAGAGAGAGATGGAAGAGAGAGATAGAGAGATATATATATATATAGATAGAGACAGAGACAGAGAGAGAGAGAGAGAGAGAGAGAGAGAGAGAGAGAGAAACTGCATTATTTAGTTAATCTATGCTGCTTCTGGCTATTACATACCGCTGGTTGTTGTTTCACTGTAAATTGATGAGTTTTCTGTCTAGGTCCGGTCTTGGTTTCATGGCATGGGTCGGGTCCAACCATTGGTTGGGTCAGAGGTTTCCATGTTTATGGTCGATTGGTTGTGCTGGTTAAGAAAATTCGTGTTTTTCGACGGTCAGCGACTGGTTTAAGAAATGGTAATGTTTTGCGGTGGGTTCGGTCGGGTCACGTAAACTTTTTGCTTTCGTGGGTTGGGTTGGGTCGGATCCGAACCGTGATAGGTTGGGTTTGCTGGCGTTTAGAGTAAATAGAAACTCGTGAAATCGCATAAAACGGCAAATAATTATGAATCGTGAATTATGAAACCAACGTTGTCACTCTGGTAATGGTCTAATACCCCAAAATTGCTTAGCCCCCCCCACGAAAGAAGGTTTAGATTTCTGTCGGATATGTTTGAATTCCACAGCGTTTTGCCAAGTAGAAACGATATTGCACGGCAACCGCTTTTTTCTTATCAGAAAACTCTAATTCTTAACAGATTTATAAATCTCATTAGAAAATGGCAACGAAGGCAAACGGGAAATCAAATCACGTCACCCGACGTCAGTCAACGTGACGTCAGTCAACGTGACGTCAGTCAACGTGACGTCAGTCAACGTGACGTCAGTCGCTGCTGCTCTCCGTTGAACTCAGGCTTTCATTTCAGATCGAAGTCTACAGATATTCTCTGATAAACTATTACACATTAAATATTCTGGAATTTTAAAAAAATAATCCACGAATTTCGCAGATAAACAATTAAAAAAGACCATTAACACTCGACTGCCTGGAAGGGCGATATAAAAATTATCCCATTCAATGAGAGAGAGAGAGAGAGAGAGAGAGAGAGAGAGAGAGAGAGAGAGAGAGAGAGGGAGGGAGAGGGAGAGAGAGAAGGGAGCGGAGAGGATAGAGACGAGGGAAGGAGGAGAGGTGAGACTCCTGGAGCCTCTTGTTGCGCCATATTTCGCAAGAGAGAGAGAGAGAGAGGGGGAGGGGGTTTGGTCGGCGTCGGCAGCTGTTGGGCGGTGCGTCTGGTCTCTGATTCGTCGGTCGACGCGTTGAGTGACCAACGGGTGTCCAGTGCACCGGAGCGTCCGTCTTCTTCCCCCCCTCCCCCTCTGCTCCGGAGTCCGGACGACCATTCGCCGCGTCTATAGCGGGTTTCGTCTTCTCCGCCGTCGCCGCCGTCGCCGCCGTCGCCGCCGCCGTCGTCGTCGCCTGCGATGCTCGGTCCTTTCGGTGCCTCTTGGGCGCCTCTGGTGGAACAGCGAAGGGGGCCCTCCGCCACCGGCAAAATCGCCTCCACAGTGACAACAATGCGAATTGTCATCGTCGTGAGTCGGTAAAACGAAAAGCGAGAGAGAGAGAGTCAAATTTTTGGGGAATTCAAATTGCTAGGATTTTCGGAGGACATCGTCGAGTCAAGGTCACTGGGCGCGTCCTTGACCTTGACCGAGGAGGGAAAAGACCGATCGCGGAAAGTCGTTGATTATCCAGATGGCAATGTTTTACCTGCAAAGAATCAAATGGGTCGTCACGGACGCGTGGAGGAGGTGAGACATTTTCCGTGTCTTATGGATTTCCAGTTCCGTCTCTTTACCGCATATAGATCGACTCTTTATATATATATATATATATATATATATATATATATATATATATATATATATATAGTATAAATATATTTATATAAATACATTTATATAAATGTCTGTAAATGTAAATGTATGTATATATACATTTACGTTTGCATAAACATTTACATATAAAGACAACATCAGAAGAGTTTATGAATGGGATATTTCTTCGTTATTTCTCTAATTCTATTATACATGTTACAACATTTTGAAAAGCGTTTTGTATTTAAAAGAAGCGGCGACAATTGTCTGAACTGTTCAACTGGATGGATATTAGGTTTTTACTGTAATTGCTGTAACAGCAGCGTTAGGTGATCTATAATATACATATATATAATTCGATCATCGATATCCTTATTAGCTCCGGCGTCTGTAGGCGGCCATGTTTGTCAACGAATACATGTAGTAGAATGAATAGAATATCCAATATATATAGACATAGTCTTAAGTTCTTAACTTGTTGTATCTTGCTGTCCATTTGGTCTTGGTCTTCTAGATATCTACACCAGCATACAAACAGGACCTAACCAGTCGGCTGTCTCTCTCTCTCTCTCTCTCTCTCTCTCTCTCTCTCTCTCTCTCTCTCATACAAAAATTGTTTTTCCATCAACACCAGGTCTATATATATATATATATATATATACCCAAATATTCAATAAAGAACTTCTTTATAAGTCAATGCTAATTAGTTATAATATATATATATATTACTATATAATGATATACGGTCCCGTGTGATGTACTACTTTATTGGATGGTATTGGATAACTGACTTATAAAGTCCCATGTGATGTCGGATGTAAAGTACTCAATTTTACAGACCCGCTAAGTACGTTACAACGAAGTTCTACTGTACATAGTAGATATAGACGTATAGTTGATGGACCAAGAATAGCGGTCTACCTATAGTATATATATATATATATATATATATATATATATATATATATTACAATTCAGTGTTGCGATGGTAACGCTCAAGTCTATGGAAATATTGGGAGTTTAGAGCTATAATCGGACCCAGGAGGGACGGGGTGGGGGGGTGGGGTGGGGGTGGGGACTCGGCCACACGACAGTTGAGTCATCATAACATAAACACGAATAATAATAATAATAATAATAATAATAATGATAATAATAATAATAATAATAATAATAATAATAATTCTATTTGGTCATCAGAGCCTATAGCCTATATGAACTTCCTCGTTTGCCATTCGAATTTGTATAGCGCCAATCGCGGTGAAATCTGGAGGGTGCAAGCGGACTGGGAGGGAGGACGCATCGACATGGAGACGACCTTTGAACTTTGAACTTTCGCCAGGTACATGGTCCCAGGCTTTCCTCTGTCGCATAATATAGTCTGTGATCAGAAGTTGCCGATAGGTTGTTAACCTGTGCACTTTGTCATTCAGCTTTTCATGGTCAAAGAATGGCAGTAATTGACAAGAAATTGAAACAGTTTCAGCGAAAGAAAATGGCGCTAATTAAAATGAAACACACGACATCAAAACACCCCAAATAATTAATTAATCAGAGTATAATTTATATATAATAATAACCGTAGGTTACTTCTATACTTGTACCGCCCCCCTTCAACGGAGCCACAAAATATTTTTGTTACTTTGCCTACTCTTTGACTGGTACTGAAAATGGGCGGCTTTTTGTCTGTCTGTATGTCTGTCTGTCTGTCTGTGTGTCTGCCTGTCTGGTGTAATCAGTCTTTCACGGGATCTTTATATTCGTCCAGATGTTAATGCTGTCGCTTAACGCTAAGTAATGCGATTAGCTGCTGGACAATGCATTCCCTGCATCGTCTGGATCTTCTGGATCGTCCGGATAGTGGGTCCCGGCGCAGGTGGGTCCGGCCAGTATACTGGCGCCCTCTGTGAGCGAAGGGGGGGGGACACCGCCTTTTACCCAGGAGACACCGCGGCCGACGAACGAGCGAGCGGCGCTCTAATGATGATTGGTGACGTCACAGCTCTAAATTGTCTGACGTCAGAGTAACGATGACGTATTTCCTGAAGGTCCATCGGTACGATCACGTGACGTTCAAGCGACGCTGTAAATCATTGCATTGCTGCGAATCGATGCAATGTACGCAAATGCGAAGGCAATGCAGACCCTGTGCAATGTAAATCCCGGACAAATAAAGCCTCTTCTAAGACTAAACGTGAATAAGGCTATAGACAGTTGTTGTCTGTGCGTCTGTTAGTGTAGCCTTGTGTAACTGAGCGAGTGTCCTAATCATAACCCTTGCCTTAACGCCATGACCTTCTCTCCCTCTTCTTGTTCTTTGCTCTTCTTGTTCTTGTTCTTTCTTGTTCTTGTTCATCATCATCATTGTTCTTCTTCATCTTCATCATCATCATCATCATCATCATCATCATCATCATCATCATCATCATCATCATCATCATCATCATCATCATCATCATCATCATCATCATCATCATCATCATCATCATCATCATCATCATCATCATCATCATCATCATCATTTTATTATTATTATTCTTATTCTACTACTACTACTACTACTACTACTACTACTACTACTACTACTACTACTACTACTACTACTACTACTACTACTACTACTACTACTACTACTACTACTACTACTACTACTACTACTACTACTACTACCACTACTACTACTTCTTGTACTCATCCTTTATTTCCTTCTTTCCTTCCTTCTTTTTTATCTACCTTTCCTTTTTCCTTTTCCTTTTCGTTTTTCTGTCTGTCTTTCTTTCTTTTGTACTTTCTATTTTTCCATCCTCCTTCCGTTCATTCCTCTTTTCCAGGCTTTCCAGGCGTTTAACCAACATCGCTGTCTAAGCTCTAATCCGGGTCCTACGGTCTGCGACCGATTTTAGATCCGGAAATGAAGACGGCTTAGATCCGGAAGCGGTTTACCGGGTGTCGGTGCGGTCACTTCCGGGCCTTATCAAAAGCGCCATCTGCAGTCCCGCGGAGGAAATGAAAAAGTGAGAAACGGGGAGGGGCCTGGGTCCTCGCTCGGATCGCTAACTCCATAATATTAGCTCTTCTGCCCTAATGAAATTTTCGCCACACTGATGTACAGTTAAGTCTGCTTATATTTATATTTATACTTACAGTATACGTGACGCCATCTTTATAGACGTGTTCTTTTCTCTCCGCGCGCTTCGTTCCCACCATAGAATTTAATTATCACCAGAACCAGAAGGAATCTACGATGTATATAAAAGTTAAACCATTTTCCCCATCACTTTGTTAGGTGTCATCACATTGCCGTATTACTCCTATCAGAAGCCACACCTCAGACAGTAGGGCTATAAGGTCATTTGATTTTGTAGAAGCCGGGGCTTGTATTAGAAGCATTACGGTAATTACTATGGTAATTGTCTAAAATTCATTGTCTAAAATTCATCAAAAATGGTGGAAGAGTTGCGTCAACTTTCCCAGTATTGATTTCTATGATTACCACAGCCATTTTTTGCCGTTTATCTATGCGTACGCACTTACGATCAAAAACTTTACGATCTGTAAAAGGCGCCATTGCTAAGGGCGTGGCGATGGGGGTTATCGGTATAAATACCCCTCAAAATCAGGCTGCCTTAAAATTTTTAATGTTTTTTTTAGATTTATACCCCCTCCCCCATCCCCAAATCACATTATACCCCCTAAATTAAATTTCTGGCTAAGTCCCTGGCCACCGCAGCGTTTTGCAGCGGTAACACACTCTGTAAGAGAACGTAACAGATACAGTACATTGCGGTGAGTAGAGTCTGTTGAGAGCGAGAGCGAATTTCTGGTTCTATCGATTTCTCTGCAGTGGCGCTAACATAATTTCATTTACTTTCGGAAGCCAATCCGCCGAAACTGGACTCAACAGCAGGTCGACACTCAGGAAGAATCAAAAGAGGGAGAGAGGGGGAGGAGGGGAGCAGAGAAAATTAATGACTGGAAGACGCGATGGAGAGAGAACGGAAAAAAATCGCGGCGATTGAATGAATTGAATGACTGACCGAATGGAATGAATTAATGGATGGACGGAGAGAAGAATGAAAGGAAGAGGATGAAGGAAAGGCCACAAATAATGGACTGACTGATTGAAGGAAAGAAGAAAAGAAAAAGGACTGAAAGAGCTGGAGAGAGAGAGACAGAGAGAGAGAGAGAGAGAGAGAGAGAGAGAGAGAGAGAGAGAGAGACAGAGACAGAGACAGAGACAGACAGAGACAGAGACAGACAGACAAACAGACTGACAGGCAGATGCGTGAGTAAGCAATTCGAATGATTAATATTAAGCCTAACAGTTAGCGTTGATCTGGTTCACCACAACGTCTGTCGTCTGCTTCCAACGTGACGTCATCGCGAGGAGCGCATGCGCACTGGACGACGACGGCGACGGAGAGAAGAAGAAGAAGAAGAAGAAGAAGAAGAAGAAGAAGAAGAAGAAGGCGATGGAGACACGTGACAACTCTGGACCCGCTCTCATACATCGCTCGCGATAACTGTGTGAAAGTGAGGCCAGTGTGGTCTAATGTCTCTCCGTGATCCACCGACCTCTACCATCGCCTGGAAAACCTGGAAAACGAAGAGGAAGACCATGCAGTCGCGTGCCAATCTTTTAGTGTGTTCTATAGGCTGGTCAGTGTTCGACAGATCCTCCCTCTTCTATTAATGATTTTCGGTCTGCATTGACTGCATTCACGGGGTGGGGGCTGGGGGCGGGGGGCACGGGTCCGGGTCCCCCCATATGACTGGAACTTGTCGCTGGATTTCTGCAAATAGTTCGGAAATTGGGGGTGGGAGTGGGTGGGTGTGGGGGTAGGTAGCATGATGGAAGAGGATACTAGGTGAATGGATGTGTGAATAACTCATTGACATTGACTATTTTTTGGCTCGTTGGAGACTTTCTAGTTTTACCAGAAACTGTCGATGCACCCCCTTCCGCTCCGCCCCCCAATTCCGGAACCCTGGCTACGCCACAGGTGGCCTGCAATTAATCTATTAATGTATTAAATAGTAAATATAATACATTAAAATATTTTATCGATAATTGTATACAAAATAGAATCTCCAGCAAAATGCTCAGACCGGTTTTCAAAATTTTATCATGAAAAGATCTTTCTGTCTGTCTGTCTGTCTGCTTCGCGATCGAGCAGTTCTTACAGAAGAGCTCCGGTCGGAAAATGCAAGCGGCTAGATTTACTTTATTCCCGACTTCTGCGTTCGGCAAAGTCCGGATTATCTCGGGAATCATCGGAACGACGGACTTCGTCTTAATTATCCGGAGTGTCTCAGGGAGTGGCACCTCGCCGGTCGACGAGAAAATCGAATTTCCACGTCCACGTGCGCCGATCAGTGCGGCACTTGGGAAGAGGAGGGAGAGAGAGAGACACATAGATAGAGACAGAGACAGAGACAGACAGACAGAGAAAGAGAGAGAGAGAGAAAGCGAGAGAGAGAGAGAGAGAGAGAGGCAGAGAGAGAGAGGCAGACAGACAGACAGACAGACAGGTTGACATAGAAAGAAACAGGGACAGACAGCGAGAGACAGAGATAGACAGAGACTGATCGGAAGAGGGATGGAAAGAAAAAGAAAAAACCAACGAAGAAACGACGACCCAGACAATGGTAGACACTTTAGAGTGAGGCAGAGACAGACAGACAGACAGACAGACAGACAGACAGACAGACAGAGGCGAACAGCTTTTTCACCTCCGTTAAGACGAATGAATGTCTCGAGAGCGTCATCTTTACTTTCTCACGAGATTTTCTCCTAAAGCCGCGTTCACAATCGTCGGTCGTCCGCAGACGAGAATCCGACGCAGCTTAACTTCAACACTGACCGCCGTCTGTCGTCGTCGTCGACCAGTCTGAACGCAGATTAAGTGTTCGAATGAAGTTTTGTGGCGGACGTGCCATCGAAACAGATTGATTTGGAAATTATTCACAACAATCAACTAAGAGCAGTCTTTCGATTTTAAAAAACCCATTGCATTCGTACATTACACCCAGGGGCGTAGCCAGGAATTTGATTTGGGTGGAGGGGAGTATAATGTGATTGGGGGAGTATAAATCTTTGAAAAGGTTGAAAATCTTTAAAAACACATTAAAAATTTTAAGGAGCCTGATTTTTATGTGGGGGGGGGGTGGTTATATATACCGATTTACCTCCCCGTCGCTACGCCCCTGATTACATCATAAGTTCAATTCATACTTGCGGCACATAAATTTCAAAATGACGATCACATGGTGGTAGCTCCAGGCAGATATTTCTACTAACCGCTTCTCAAATATATTTCATTTGCGGAGGAGGAAGAGGAGGAGGAAGAAGAAGAAGAAGAAGAAGAAGAAGAGAAGGAGGAGGCGGAGGAGGAGGAGGTGGATCAAGAGGACAGATTTTAAACTTACTCGAAAACACGCCATGAATATAATTATCATTCTCGGGAGTTTTCAGTTTTCTCGATCCATTGATCTTCGAGGTTGACCGTCGGCTGAACAGTCGAACGATCCGTTCGACCACAAATCACGGCCCCCGACGACGACGTCAGAACGGATCGTTCCTTTACGGCTTCCCGGGATTAAGCGGCCGCCGCCCGCAGACTGCCGCCGCCGCCCGCAGACTGACACAGTGGCAGCGGGGAAGGGCAACCCCCTCCCTCCCCCCCACCGGTCGGGTGGGTGGGGGGGGGCTGTGTGTGGCTGCCAACGCCTCGAACTCTTTAAGAGTCACTGACAGCGGCGGCGTTTGCATTTATTTTGTGTGCCCGGGGGTGGGGGTGGGGGTGGGGTGGGTGGGTGGGGGTGATGGACGGACGGAAGGGCAAAGCTGAGAAAGAGATTCCTCTGAATGAAAGCGAGGCTTAAGCGACGCACGGAGAGCAGGTGACGTAGACGCCAAAAGACGCCGGTCGACTTCAGTAATTAACCCCCGACGAAGACTCGTTCTCGCGCCGTCCCCGCTAAGACGCGGCTTTAATTTAGTGCCTCTCGGGTTATATACCCCCCCCAGACACGGGCAAGGGCTGGGTCCACCCGTGGGTGGGTTGGACTGGGCTGGGTTGGGTCAGAAATTGTCATGTTTATGGTGAGTTTGGTCGGGTTGGCAACCGAACTTATTCTATTGATTAATTTTCTACGGTCAATAACAGGTCTAAGAAATTGTATTGTATCGCGGTGGGTTGGGTTGGGTACCATACTGCTTTCGTGGGTTGGGTTGGGTTGGGTCGGAATCATGATAGGTTGGGTTTAAAAAATGAACCCATGTCGTGTCTGCTTACAAAACCTGCAGTAGTCGGCCACCTGCTGCGATTTCCCGATTACTGCACTGCCCTGCTGTTCCCGAAGGTACTTAACCTGCAACTATACTGTACACTATACTTTTCGTTCGATAGAACCGTGCTCGTTCGACTTCTGTAGCGCCATCATTCAGGTTGATAGCAACCCGCGTGTTTTCTTCACCCCCCCCCCAACCCCACCCCACAAATGCGCCTGTGCAGAGGCGGGGGGGAGGGTGTCCGAAAATGAAATCTTCACAATTCACAGGTAGGAAAGACATCGCTGGGCAGAGAAATATGGCCGCCGTTTTTGATAAAAAGGTCTGCAGTTCATCTCCGGCCACGAGATTGTCCATTTTCCGGCGTTCTCTCGATGGCGTCGATGCATTATTCAACGTACAAATGGACCTCCTCCTCATCATCCTCCTCCTCCTCCTTCTTCTACTCCTCCTCCTTCGTCGCTCGCGTCTCAATTATGCATGATGCGAATTTAGCGCTGTCGCGCGGCGCTTCCGTAGAAATCGTAAGGTCGTCACGTGACCGAACATTTATCCGCTTAGTCTCTGCTCGCCAACTGCTCAGAACTTGAGCAATTTGGAAATAGATAGATAGACAAATAGATGGACGGATGAATGGATGGATGGATGGATAGATAGACAGACAGGCAGAGACAGATACGCCTTTCAATGATTGCAGTGAGTTGAAATGGATTTTTTGAGGGGGGCAAAAGAGGGGGGCAATGCCTGTGTGCTCCGTGCTTTCATCAGGAAAATATAACTTTTACCGCCCCTAAAAACGATTGGTTCTCTTTAATCCGAAATATTCGGTCGATGTTTTTTATTTTTCTTGTCAGCGCCCACACACACACATTTGAATTTAAAATTAACAGAACAATCGAGCGCTATATAAGTAACGGAAATGGGATAGAGTAAAGCATATAGGATCAACGTGGACTCAAATTGTACAACTGAGAAGAATAAAGTAAACTATAGAACATACTATACTTGAATTTAAAATTAACAGAACAATCGAGCGCTATATAAGTAACGGAAATGGGATAGAGTAAAGCATATAGGATCAACGTGGACTCAAATTGAACAACTGAGAAGAATAAAGTAAACTATAGAACATACTATAAACCATACGCAGATAGATTGGGCTATTTTTAGCTGACCAAAGAGTGACGTCATTTGAAAGGAAACCGGAAGGAAGGAAGGAAGGAAGGAAGGAAAGAGCGAGCGATGAATGAGTGAATGCCGGAAAATTCTTCTGCGAACCTTATATGGCAGATGATTTGCGCGGGAATGAAAATAGAAAGAAATGGAGACACTCAGGCACACACACACACAGAGACAGACACACACAGACAGACACACACACACACACAAACACAAGCCAGCAGACATTTAATCAAACAAAACTGTCCGTGCGCCGATATCATCTCGCTAATGTTTTCCCAAATAGGAACGTCGATGGGGGCGTGTGGAGGGGGTGGGGGGTTCGCGTGGGACGTCGGAGCGGTATAGCGGCGCTACATAAAGCAGATTATGTATTCATTGTCGGGAATTTATCGCAGGCGGTCTGATCGTCCCTCGCGTAATGCATAAACAAAATTTGCGGCAATGATACGCGCGGGAAGTCCCCCACCCCACCCCACCCCACCCCCGCCAGAAATTCGTCAAAAGGGTCACGCCACCCGTTCAATATTGATGTCGGATTGGTGCCCAGGGGAGGGGGCAGAGACACGGCATGGCGGTGTCCTCCTCCTCCTCCTCCTCTGCCTGATTTTGTCAGCGTTCCGGAATTGAGAAGAATCTCTCTCTCTCTCTCTCTCTCTCTCTCTCTCTCTCTCTCTCTCGGTATGTCTCTGTCTCTCTGTGCACCTGTTTCTCTGTCTATCGCTCCTCTCTGTATGTTTTTCCAGCAGCGCAGTGCTTGGCCAAGGGGAAGACCTCGCCTACTTCTGAAGCATCAAAAATCTCGTATCACTCTCTTCTAGTTCGTTGCAAATTTTTTTCTTTCACAAACTCTGGGTTAAATTATAACGTATTAGATCCCGAAAGCAGCCATCTAAGCCTTTCTTTCAAATTCTAAAGTTCGGCGGGCGCCACATAACGAAACCAGGCAGGGGGTAGGGAGGGAGCGTTCATAAATATACGGTTGTTGAAATTAGTGGTTGTTGAAATTAGGGCCTAGTAACTGGTGCAAGAGTGAGAAATGTCAGCCTGTCGTACAATTTTGCGTGTAATTGTGTATGCCTGTTGCTTGTATTCCAGACTGCACATTAATTCCTTAAAAACTAGACAGATATCGCGTTTAGCGCAGAGATGACCATCGGTTTGGTTAACCCATGGGTTGCGTTGGAGATACATCTCCAGTGGCGGTTCCACGTGTGGGGGATGAGTGGGGATGCATCCCCCCACCGGACTCTTTTTGCTTTTGACACTTATTTTTGAGTAAAAGACTAGTAAGACTACGGGGAAAAAATTGCGGATGGCCTTTTTTGCTTGGCGACCTATTTTTCGGTGAAAGTGTAGTAAAATTAGCGATAAAATTCCCTTTTGTCAGCATTTTTCGGCAAAGTTAATAGATTTTCTTCTTCTCTTTTCAACCCCACCAACTTCCTATGAATTCATTTCATCCCCTTCGCAAAGAAAACCTGGAACCGCCACTGTTGATGGGGGTGGGGTGGGGGTTGAATTGGAGATTTGATGTTTCGGTTGATGATTGGGTTCTTTAAAACGGAACAATGGACATCTCTGTTTTAACGTTTTAAGAGTTGT
>CM030843.1:2531304-2698804 GCA_018105865.1 Metaphire vulgaris
ATTTACTGTTTTTTTGTAATATACCTACTGTAGTTCGTGTTAATGTTTTGTACAAATCCACCTCGCGAAAACCACAACGACTTTCACGTGACCCGTTGTATGAAATTAGTTTGACACCCCTACTAGTTACAATTTCCGGTCTACCTTTTACTACCGGTTTTTGGGGAGGGACGCACCCCTCCCGGTGGAGGGGGAAACTATATTGGTCACGTGTTTCTAAGAATCTACCGGTTTTTCTGTGCTTTTCCAGGATTTTCGGTACAGCAATAGCGGTGTCAGCATTTCTGAACCTGTTGATTCCCGGCGCCTGCAAGGTTCACTTCGTGTTGGTCATGTTCGTTCGAATTCTTCAAGGTCTCGTCGAGGTGAGTACGGTTGCAAGTAGCAGAAAATACCGACAAGTATGCCATACATGATGATCCGAACCGTCCTGTAAACGCCCATCTATACAGTGTGCACTTTTGCACTCATTCAAGAATGAATGACGTTAATTTCGTGTTTCTATCTATCTATTTTTAGATGTTTGACTTATTGATTCTCTCTTGGATTTCATTTTCTTGGCTATTTCTGTAGTTACTTATACGATGTCGTTTTAAAATATTTATTTAGAAAACTGCTGACTGTGCAAAAGTCAATTTGACACGTTTCGTGTCTTCACCCGACACAGTAGGCCTGCAGTGTCGGGGTAAATAGGTATTTTCGTAGTTTAAGACTATCGCCCCAAATTGAACCCTCATAATCGCCGCATCTACAAGATTCTACAGGTTCTTTGAACAGTCGTCTACGAGCTTTTATGAAAAACTAGTGACAACACAGACTGCTATAAACCTACAGAATTACTAATATGCTACCAAACCGAACAATGTCTGTTGCTTAGGTGTTGCTATCTTAATCTGATCTGTTATTTGGTATGGGGGAGGGGGTCATCTGAGATGAGATTCGGGGGAACAACTAAATCCTTTTAGATCCTTAGGGCATTGCGTCTGGTTTTTATAGAGTCGTTTCAATCTCTTCAATCAGTTGATTAACTAACATTCACGATTTGAATGGAAGAGGAGGAAGAAAGAACGAGAAAAAGAGGAAAATGCCGGATTAAATTTTGTGACGCTGCTACGTGATTGTCATTCTTGCTCTCGCAGACAAATATATCGGTACCGTTGAGTCACATTGGACGAGACGCACTTTATACGGCGTGTCGTTTGCCTCTTCCTTACCGACGTTTGAGACTAACTGCACCCGACAGGAAGACCTAAAGGTGAACAGAACAAAGGCAGCGGATACTCAGAGAAGATTTCATCCCATGCAGAGAGAGAGAGAGAGAGAGAGAGAGAGAGAGAGAGAGAGAGAGAGAGAGAGAGAGACAGACAGACAGACAGACAGACAGACAGAGAGAGAGAGAGACAGAGACAGAGACAGAGGCAGAGAAAGAGACAGAGACAGAGAGACAGAGACAGACAGACAGACAGAGACAGAGATAGAAATAGAGACAGAGACAGAGACAGACAGACAGACAGACCGTAAATATTATGCATAATTTAAGTGGATTAGCGTCTTGGGTGGCCGTTCGGCTTTCTTCGACTTTCTTCGGTCGCCGCCGGATCCGTTAAGAGCAGAATGATAAAAGAAATCGCGGCTTAGGTTTTGCCTCTCGCAAAAATAAAGAGCTTACCCGTCTCCTCCTCCTCCCTCATCATCCGACCTCTGCGACCCCACCTGGCCCCCACCCCCACCCCGCCCGCCCCCGTCACCCACCTCCTCTCACGTCGATCTCAGAGGGACCAAACGCATTGCACGTGATCACAGCATAGATTTCACCGTAGATATCCATTCTGTATGCGTACTTATTTACCCACATTTATATACCTATGGTTACCTTCTTCCCAATGCTGCCATTTCTACTCATGTTACCACTGCAATTGAGTGAAGGCTTAGTCAACACCAGGCTCCTGACAGTCCAATAATACTACCATGCACTTTTCCATCTTCCCGCAACTATATACAGTATATATGTATATATATATACATATATACTGTATATAATTATATCCCCCGAAGAATTTAATATTTATATTGCTTTTATCATTTGTCTTCCCCTCCCCCCCCCCCACCAGCACCGAAGGCGTCTTCAACAGCCTATTATATACAGGCATTTGGCACGCAAAAACATCGTTGGCTTTCAATTGTATGCATATATATATATATATATATATATATATATATATATATATATAACAGGTTTTGGTACGATTAATGGATTTGGATTTAGTCGTTATATAGTGTAAATGACTATCGTTTCAGTCATTTAGTCATTTTAGTGGCTTGTTTCGCACTTTCAGGTTATAGTATCTGGTTTAAATAAATTCTCAGGTTGCAGCAGTGGTAGTAGTAATAGTAATAATAATAATAATAATAATAATAATAATAATAATAATAACGATGATGATGATGATGATGTTGTTGATGATGATGATGATGATGACGATAATGATGATGATGATGATGACGATAATGACGATAATGATGATGATGATTCGTGACCATCGCGGATAAATCTTAACACCGTCATAAGCATTGGAAGCCGTCGTCGTCGTCGTCGTCGTCGTCGTCGTCATCATCATTGTCGCCGTTGGTCGCAGCAGATGAAGATAGCTTTTAGCATCAATTGGTTTTTCCCTGTATACCTGTGTCTTGTGGTATTTGTTCCACAGCGTGTCTTCGTCTCTCTCTCCCTCCCTCTCTGTGCCTGTCTCTGTGCGTGTTTCTTTCTTTGTCTGTGTTTCTGCCTGTTTCTGCTTCTGTCTCTTTGGTTGTCTTCTTTCTATATATGATAATATGTTATTATTATTACGACGAATTCTATAACTTAGCTTACGGAAAATTCAATTGATTCTCATGGCATTCATATAGCGCCATCATGACTGCACTCACTGTAGTTTTGATTAGAATGCTTTATTAGAGTCTTGTATGAAGCGCAGTAGGAATTTGACACGATTTATATAGCGCCAAATCATTCAATGGCCGCACACAAGACTCCCCCCCCCAAAAAAAAAAAAAGAAAACTGCATGCGTCACATTAGCCTATGAAACATTGCTAATGACTTGGAAGGTGAAGAGTTGAGAGGAAATTCGATCCCTCTTCATCACTCCTCCTCCTCCGCAGAAACAGGAAGTGGTCTTTATGAAAGAACTGGCACAAGAGTCCCGGGGAACGGTCGAAACAAGGAACCAGTAACAAGAAGAGCCGGTGGGCAGTCGCCGTAATGAGCTCATTAGCGGGTGTCGAGAATTGTTTGCCCCGCGATACAATGCCCCCCCCCCATCCTCTCGGCGCTACGGAGAGCAAGTGAGACCTCCCACCTTTGCCGATATCGGATCACGTGACATAACACAGGTATATTTGCGGATCAGTCCCAAAGGACCGGATATCCGGTCGGGGGATTTGAGCCAGTCTCTTGCGGCGACTCATTGTGGGTCTTCCGCTGTTAAAATTCTCTAAAAGTATAATGGACAGGCGTTTGCATAATATATCATAATAACCTTATACAGGTGATAATCATCATATGCAATACAGGTAAAGGTAGGTCCCGTACTCGAGGAGTTCGAGCGTTGGGTTCCGGCGCTTGTCTCCGGTCTATAGGCAATCGGCGACGTAGGTGGCATAAGCCATTAATCTGGAGTAGGTTGCCATTGCTTTCCCCAGACCCACGTTTTACTTCGCAGCTTAACGCTGCTCCTCAGTTTACCACCGCCCTCTAACAAGGCTGATTCGACCTTATGGCTGCTGCGGGTATCGAACCCGCGACCTTCTGCTCTATCGTCCAGTCTTGTTGCCACTCTGCTAACTTCCCGCACAATAATAATGCCATAGGAATGATATTAATTAATAGATATGCATAGCTAAATAAATTATATATGCTGTATATGCTGTATATATATACATATGGGGTGGCGCAAAAAACCGGACTAGTCACATTTAGGTTTGCATTTAATAATGTCCGTTTTTTTGCGCCACCATGTATATATATATATGACGTATTTTGTATTTTTCTGCCTTTGTAGGGTGTCACCTACCCCGCATGCCACGGAATTTGGCGACATTGGGCGCCGCCCCTCGAAAGATCTCGACTGGCCACGATGTCATTTTGCGGTAAGAATACCCATTCGTGACACACACACACACACACACACAAACACCCACACCCAGAAACTTTCCGTTTCAATGCATTGGTCCAGAAACTTTCGCCTACCCTGTATTTTTTCGTGGTCCAAACATAATTATCTATGCAATGAGATCTTCCGACAGAATTCCGGAGAACGAAGGGACATGTCCCCCAAATAAATATTAGTCTCGTCTTTTAAGTGACACTGGTTGATGACGTTTGACGCGCCACTACGTCATCAAAATCGCAGATCAGAGGCGTAGACAGGATTCCAGAAGAGGGAGGGGGTACGTCGACATTTTCGGATAAAAAGTCTTGACGTGCATAAAAACATAGATGTACAAAAACGTTGGAAAATAATTTTTTAAAAACGTTAATAAACGTAAAACCGTTACATAAACGTAGAAGACGTGTGAAAAATATAAAAAACGTAAAAAACGTTTATTACATCTATATGCATAAAAACGTCGTCCAGCGTATGTAGCCCTGTCATGTCTAGGCTATGTTAGCGTTTATCTCATGCACGCATGTTGAATGCAACAGCCGCTTTTCTCGGCTACGTTAGAGAAAGCAATGATTAAGCCTGCAGCCCGGCGGAGCCCTGCAGAACGCCTTTCGTTCCGGGGGCCGGCCGCGATCAAAATTCCCGACACGTTGGTCCACGGCAAACACACGGACGACCAGTGTGGATCCTGCGACCTCTGGCGATTGACGAGAGATTCCGAGGAACGAATATATATATTCGATCGCACGAATAGGGGGGGGGCGAACGCGGCGCCACAGAAATTCGCCGGCAGTAATTACATCTCGCCGAAATTACGTTACGCAGACGCGAATATCAATTAGGAAGTGGAGGCGCTGCTTGTGAAAGGATGGGGGTGGGAGTAGGGGGCGGGGGGGGGCGGGGAGGGGGTGAGTGGTGGGTGGGGACGATGAAAACATAATAAGGTAAGGTGGACAAAAAGTCGGTGACAAAAACGTCGGTGAGTAGGCAAAAGATACGACTATACCTATCAAATGGGTCCTACGTCGAGAGAATATGTACGTAGACAGACAGACAGACATACGGACACACATACAGGCAGACACAGGTGCACAGGCAGAAAGATGCTGCATTTTTACGATACGCTGAAATCGAAGATGATGTACAGTAGAACTTCGTTATAACGTATACTTAGCGGCGGGTCTGTAAAATTGACTACGTTATATCTGAGGTGCGTTATATTCATTACCATCCAATACGGTAGCGCATCACACGGGACCGTACGTTATAGTGCGCTATAACCGAGTATTCGTTATAGCCGAGTCCGTTATATCGAAGTTCCACTGTAGAGGCTAAGTGAGCAGGGGCTCGTAGCAGGTAGGTTAGCGCTGATTACGCGTTGCCCACTGATATTCGACTCATCCGGTGGGACATCGAGGCCCGAGACGGCGCCTAAGCCTAGCCGCGCGACCTGCTTCCGTCTTGTTTCCTTCCGGCGGCTGAGCGTTGACCGGCGGGGGACGCCTCAATCAGCCCCGCCAGCGACTGCAGGGAGACGGGAAAGTCGGACGCCGTCGCCGCCGCCGTCGCCGCCGCCGTCGCCGCCGCCGCCGTCGTCGACAGCGGCGCGGTGGATGGAAGAGCGGAGGAGGTCGCTAAGAGGCTTTTTTCCACCGAGAGGTTAATTGGATAAGTGTGTGGGGGGGGGGTTGGGGATGGACGGGGTCAGAGGATGGGGAGAAGGATTTGCTATAGTGTTGTCCTCACCAATCGCTCACAAGAATTTATTTATTTATATATATATATATATATATATATATATATATATATATATATATATAGTAGTGTTGGCCAGTTCCAAGAAAGGGGGCTGCTTCAGAGAGAGAGAGAGAGAGAGAGAGAGAGAGAGAGAGAGAGAGAGAGAGAGAGAGAGAGAGAGAGAGTGAGACGGACAGACAGAAGGAGAGAGACAGGCAATGGCAGTCCCAGGAATTTTTGGTGGGGGGATAAAACATTTTTGAAAGTTGGTGATGGGGATGCAAAGTGAAGAATAAAACAAGAAAAAAAGAGAAAAAAGGTAATTGTTAGTAGTGTTTTGCTCACTAAATGTTAAGAAACCTTGCCAAAAAAGGCCGACAACCAAGAAAAAGAAGGTCATTTACAGTATTTTTCACTTTTAAAAAACTCACCGGAAAATAGGTTGACAAGCAAGAAAAGGTCATCCGGAACCCCGGTGGGGATGCATCCCCAGTCATCAACATGGTGGAACCGCCACTGGAGACAGGCAGAGACAGTAAGACAGAGAGACTGAGACTGAGAGACAGAAAGAAAGAAAGAAAGAGACAGAGACAAGTTGTTGTAACTTGTAACGTTTACAGAGATTGAAGTGTAAATGGGAAGCTTACGCGGACTTGCCAGCCTCAAAAGTTACAGTAAATTGAAAAGACGAATGTTTCTCAAACAGGAGACCTCGGCCCAAACGTCTGAGGCAGTGGCGGCTCTAGGATTTGGCATGTGGGGGCCGTTGGGGTGGCAATGTCTAATCATGGGGGCAACCATTTGTTGTTTAATGTATGTAGCATTAAGTATAGGGTCCCAACTGGGGGGACTGGGAGGAGGGCAGGCATTCAATAGGAGGGGCACGGGCCCCTGGTCAGCCCGGTGGAGCCGCCACTGGTGTGAGGGAGCCTCGCTGGCCACGCTGCAGTCTCAGAAAGCAGGCAAAATAGAGAAACCAATACAGTCAATATTAAAATCAAAGTAACTAATAAGAATTATATCTCGCATATGATTAGTTTCTTGACTTTTCTTTCGCGTTCTTTCATCGGCATAGTCACGTGATTGTTGTTGCAGGCAGTTACGCCGGAGCGGTGCTCGGGATGCCCCTATCCGGAATCATGACGGACTATCTCGGATGGGAGGCCTGTTTTTATTTCTACGGTAATTTTAGAGTTACTATCGGTCGATTGTCAAAGTAACGGTAACTTTTGGCGATTCTCTATTTCGAATGCCATCGCCCAGTTCAACTGTACATTTCGTCAACATCGGCCATGTGTTTCTTCTCAACTCTCCCATACCACAATTTCAGAACTCAGGCGGGAGGGGGGATCTGTTAGGAGGGGAGATTTATCCCTCCAAAACCTCAAAATCCCCCCCCAAATCGCAGCAGAAAGTTTTTTTGCACTGAACTGTTCCTCTTCCTTTCCAGCCGAGTCAATCCCACCCCCCAAAGGCCTGGAGTCTGGATAAAACACTGGATGGAGGGTTAACCCCCCCCCCAGAGAGTCGTTGGCAAACTAAGATTGCATATGACGCCACATCGGTTCATCGGCGAGTGAACGATCATCGGTCGCTATGGCAACGAAGACCGATGACGTCATAGTCGATTAAGTAAGCGGTTCACTGTGTGTGTTGCTTTATGAACGAGTAGGTGTTTTCGGCATGCTTTGGTTCATCGGATGGATCTACTATTCGTCGGAGAGTCCGACCACGCACGCGTTCATCTCACAGGAGGAACGAGTCTACATCATAAACGCCATCGGAGAGAATACCTCCAGTGCCTCTCACAAGGTCAGTGCTTGCTCAAGGTCACGACCCTCGTGACCCTTAAACACAGGTACGTGACCTTGACCTCTGAGATTCGAATCGATTCAGTTTCCTCTACTGATTAACCTCCGGATTTCGAACCTGACCGGAAATAAAGCCTACCGGAAGTTCTTTTCGCAATTTCTGGACCTCTACTCGAACCCCCCCACCCTCATCCAAACTCTATAAAGGTCGGACTGATATTTTGATTTTTCAAAGAAAAAATTAATAAATCAAAAGGTGAGACTTCAATTACATTACCAGCGAAGGAGTTCTCTCGCATTGACCTTTGACATCTAAGTACAAATAGTACATCCATCTTATACAGTACGTCCAATTCATATTCCAGTTTAAGCCCAATTCTATGTTAATATTAAAATTTTCCTACTTGTCCTCCAGCCCAAAAAAATAAAAATCTCCTGAAAAGTCAAATTGTTACCGTTCCCCCCTTCCTCCCCCATGGGGGCCCAGTAGGCCCGTGCCCTATTGAATGCCTGGCCCCCAGTGTTCCTCTGTTGTGACGCTATACCCCTAACCCATCAACAAATGGTTGGCCCTCTTCACCCCACCGGCCCCCACTTGCCAAATTCCGGAGCCGCCACTGCCTCTCTCCCACACCCCACTCTGACAGCCTTTAAGCCAATTTTAGAGTAGTACAGGCCGAAGTTGCGCCTAAAAGCAGTACCGTGCTGTATTAGTGGGCGCATCCAGGTCGTGTCCTGTATTGCGCAGGATGTGGCCACTCCTTGGAGATGCTTTCTCACGTCGGCTCCTGTCTACGCCATCATCGTCGCCAATTTCTGTCGCAGTTGGAGCTTCTACCTGATGATCATCACCCAGCCGAAGTACTTTCTCGACGCGTTCCATTTCGAAATCGCAAAGGTGAACCATTTACCTGTGCATGGCACTACAGTCGAACTTCGTTAAAACGCCGCACTTAACGGATCTGCAAAATAATAGAATCGAGTACGTTCTATATCCGAGGCACCACGTCATGTTCAACATATACCATCCAATGCGCGCGCATCACACGGGGATCGTACATTGCCGTGCGCTGTAGCCGAGTATGCGTTATGCGTTATAATCGAGTCCGTTATAACGAAGTTCAACTGTAGTACTATTTTTTTTAATAAAGGAGAATTTGTTTAGAAAAAGTGGCAGCGTGGGCAGCTGCGCTCTAATTCTGTCGCTATTATGTTGCCGTTATTATGTTGCCGACGCGCCTTTTAAAAGTAACTGTTGACGTCATCGATGACGTCACGACGACAGCGTCGTCGTCAAGAGTTTGTTCAATAAAACCGGGGGAGGGGAGGGGAGGGAGAAAGTGCTGTTGGGGTTTGAAAGTTTTGAAATTTCCCTCTTGTTTTTCAATCGCTCTTATCGTAAACTGAATCAGAGAGGCACGCATTCGAAACGACCAGTAAATTTACCGCGAGTAAAAACTTAAGAAACTCACGAAAATGACCAGTTTGATGAATTTAGTAATGTAATGTAAATGTAGCAGAATTTTTGTACAGACGTCGCTTTTTCTGAAAGATCTTTTATCTCTCTTATAAAAAAGGGTCACTGCCCCCAGATCCATTCATCACGTCTGCGATGTTTCTAATCTGCCGTGTAACAAAGGTGACACGGAGAACTCTTCCATTACCCTCCCAACCCTTCCACTCGCTTCCCGTCGTACCATCCTCCTCCTCCTCCTCCTCCTCCTCCCCTCACCATGTCATCTGCACCTGTACACGCCAGCCACTCCTCCTCCTCCTCCTTCTCCTTCTCCGAGATGAAAGTCGCGCTACTCCCCTCCCCACCCCATCCCTGGCAAATGGACCCGACGTTACATAACACACACACACACACACACATACGGTTCCGTCTTAATTGGCGCCGGAGCTCTCCAGGCGGCGCCACAGTAGAAGAAGAAGAAGAATCGATGACGTCACGATGACGTCACGCGAGCAGAGAATGGCGGCATTCGAAATACAGTCTCAGTAAACCGGCTGCCGACATCGACGACGACGACGACGACGACGTCATTTCCGGTGCAGACGATGATAATTAAGTCGGCAAGTAAGTAAGTAAGCCTCTCTGATCATCTCTCGGAAGAGGGGTGGGTGGGGGGAGGGAATTAGAGGCGATTCTATCACGCAGACCGATTCACCCTCTTCTTACTCGCCCGGGGAGGGGAGGGGAGGGGAAGGGGACGGCCGGTGTCCGACTAATTACCTATCAGGCGTAATCGTCGTCGTCGTCGTCGTCGTCGTCGTCGTCGTCGTCGTCGTCACAGGTGCAACGGATTTCCAAAGTCGCGTCGCCGGAAAATTGCTATCCGGAACGTCCGACGGACCAGAAAAGATACGGATTTCGACGCCTCTCTAATCATCTCTCCGAGTCCCTTCCTTCGGCCTCCCTCCTTCCATCGGCTTCCACATGGAAGCGTCAACTTCTCCGGCCTTTCCATCCCTCTTCCCACCCCCCCGGACTAAAGCGCCTCCTGGCGAGTGTTGCGCCTGGCGCGCTCAATTATATTATTACTTCGTGGACATCAGAGTTCGAATAAAAATATAATTATCAAGGGATTTGCCAATACTGGAGCAGTCGCTAGTCTGCGTCTATCAATCACGCCACCTAGCGAATAAACTATACATTGTTGTTACAACAACTTTCTATAAGATAGTAAGTAAAATCTCGTGTATTTCTTTATATAGCGCATTCGGTGTAGTAACGTAGTAGCTCTTCATTCCTAGGCGCTAAATCTCTCTGGAAAATTGAAATAGCTATAGGCAAGGCAGAAATAGGTATAGGCATTGTACATAGTGCAAATTGTAGGCTAACTGTAAATGGTACATAGTGTAAATTGTAAATAGCGAAAATCTATTTCAGATCAATTTATAGAACAATATAAAGTAAATTGATTCAAACGCTCGACGTAAAAATAACGTCAACTAATGCAGTTGGTTATTCGTACGTCCCTTGTAGACTGGAACCCTGTTTTAAGATTGCGTGTTTTCACTTTTCACGGTGTAGACTGGAACCCTGTCTGCGTTGCCACATCTGGTTATGACCATCATAGTTCCCATCGGCGGTCACATGGCGGACACTCTCCGGAAGAGAAGAATTCTCTCGACCACTTCCGTCAGAAAGATCTTCAACTGCGGAGGTACTACTGACAACCGCACCGAGTAGAGTAACACGCGACAATCGCACCGAGTAGAGTAACACGCGACGATCGCGAGAAAAAAGTAAAATCGCACCGATTTCTGTCACTCGATCGCATAGGGCGTAAGGACCCCTTCTACTAGGACCCTAGGCTCCAGCCGTCCCAACTTCAACTCCAGATTCCTTGTAGACATCGACGGGCTTCAATCGGTGCAAATATGAAATCTCTACGACACCACACATTTTCGCTCAAATTTCGAAAAAAAACCATGAAAAATTTTCGGGCGACCCAAAAATTCATGTCGATGTTTCACCCAAATTTCTATCTAGAACCTTCAAACACCTTGCAGTGATGTCAGTGGAGTAGAAAAATCCGTCACTTTCCACCCTATTAATGTGTCTATATTGCAAAATATAATAATGGTGGCTATACATTTTATAGATTTTCAAACCTTTAAAGCAGTCAGATATCTGATAGATATCCAAAATGCGGGTCCAGAACTCCCAAGTGTTTTGAGAGGCTACCTAGGGAAGGAGTAAGATATGGGGTTGGACCCCACACTTTTCTTCCTAGTTTACGCCAATGCAAGTCGATCCCTTAAATTTTAGACAGGTTTTAATCTAGTTTCGAGTTCACTACTTTTATCTAGGAGTCTAGGACTCTTTGTGCCTTGTTTTTAGACTTTAGCTTTAGCAGTTAAACGTTGATGTTTTGAGAGAATGGATGCCTTTCTTTAGGTTTTGGACTGGAAGCGCTGTTCCTGCTTGGCGTAGGGTATACAAAAGATTCGGCTACGGCCATCACATGCCTAACTATAGCAGTTGGTTTCAGCGGGTTCGCTATATCAGGTTAGAAACTGTTATTATCCTAAAAGGAAACCGTCCATTATACAGTACATTATACCCACAAATCAAATTCCTGGCTACACCCCTGTTAATTATGTATGCATCTTAATCTCATTAATATTCATAATTATAGATTGCTAATTGATTATGCATACGAACTGCCTTCTGAATATTCATGAGGTGACAACTATATTGTACAGTATGCAAGCTTATATATCATTTTCTGAAAAGGTTTCAATGTGAACCATTTGGATGTTGCTCCTCGCTACGCCAGCATTCTAATGGGAATGTCGAACGGAGTGGGTACCATTGCTGGAATGACATGTCCCATTGTAACGGAAATGTTAACCAAACATAGGGTAAGGTTAATTATTATTAACAATAGCAAAGTCGTTGTCGTTGTCATCATCATCTTTATCGTAGTCGTCGTCGTCATCATCATCGTCAACTGTCATCTACTAAATAACGTCCCAGTTGAAACGAGAGTTCGGTCGAATAACTGACAAAGTTATTCTGGTTAATCACACATCTAATTAAAGTTCTTGTTCTTGTTGTATTTGTTCTTATTTTCTTGTTCTTCTTGTTCTTCTTCTTGTTCTTCTTCTTGTTCTTGTTCTTGTTGTTGTTGTTGTTCTTCTTCTTCTTCTTCCTCTTCTTCTTCTTGCTGTTCTTGCACTTGTTCTTCTTGTTCTTGTTCTTCTTGTTCTTGTTCTTCTAATTCTTGTTCTTATTCTTGTTGCTCAGCCTTTCAGCACTCCATAGATATAGATTGACAAGATCTTTTCATGCCAATTAACATTAATTCCAATTAAATCTATCTTGCAAAAAACATCTCATGAATATTCATGCGACGACATCACGTGACGCCCTCCATCGTCACCGCGATGGTTACCTGTGCTACCTGTATATATATATATATATATATATATATATATATATATATACAGACGATCCAGGAATGGGAGAACGTTTACCTGATCGCCGCCATCATCCACTTCGGCGGCGTTCTCTTCTACGGGATCTTCGCTTCCGGCGAGAAGCAGCCGTGGGCGGATCCGCCGGAAGCGGACCGGGAGGACGGCGTACCGGAACCGGAAGCGGTGGCCGACAACGCCCTGAAGGGGGCGAAGGAGGTGTTCACCCTCCAGGACAGATCCTACGGAACGGCGACCGGATATGACGTCAGCGACGTCTACAGGACGACGACGGAGACGGTGCAGGAACCGAACGCCGATTCGTACGTCAACGGCATCCTCAAGGAGTAGAGCACGCCTGTGACGTCATTTCCGGTGTATATATATACATGTATAGACAATAATAGACATTCCCTATATATATGCTGCATGTATAATGTACTGTATATATATATATAGAGAATGATGGGAAATGGAAGATTGGGTATATTTTCAAAATTTTTGTCTAAAACTCCAATGGCGAAATTTGTGGAGTGGGGGGGGTAGAATGGGTGAGGTCAGAGATGGCAGTGGGTTATGGGTAAAGGGCTGGGTGGGTATGGGTAATTTTCAGTGACCCATTTTACCGACTCTGGGTGAGATGGAAATGATATTGTAACACCTTGAGACGTTGGACATATCGATGGAAGAATGCTAAATTCAAAACAGTATGATGATGATGATGATGATGTTGATGATGATGATGATGATGATGATGATGATGATGATGACGATGATGATGATTATAGAGGCTAGGTTAATTAATTATATGAATAACCAAGAATTAGACTAAAACCACTAAAATCCACCTGTGTGCGTGTATGAGTGTCTCTGTGTATGTGTATGTGTGTGTGTGTGTGTGTGTGTTTGTGCTCAGAGCAGATGACGTCACATAGTCTTAGCCTATTAGGACTTCGTTAAAATGCATTCATTGCCAAATTGCACATCTACGAATAACTGCTACTGGACTGCCATTGAAAAAACTCCGCTGTCACGTGACCGATAATTAATATAGCGCCCGCACATCATAAATACACTGTACACGCAAACGGAGAATTATTTGATATTAGCCAAATCTGAAGCAAAGTTTGACACGTAGTGGAGTAGCCTAAGCAAGTAAGTAAGTAAGTAAGAGAACGTCAAGATTAGAGTGGTAACTCGTCAGAAAGACTGCGCGAACACTTTATTAAACAGAATTAACCAAGTAGCTAGTCTTTTAAAAAAAGCCACGACTTCGGTCGATTCCCGAAGATATCCAACGACGGTGACTCCCGTACGTCGGCAGGGAGCGAGTTCCAAGTACGCGCGGCAGCCACCGGGAAGGCACGACCTCCGACGGTGAGTGAGGCCTTATCTCATACACTGAAAGACTGATTACACGAGGGGGTGATGGGTGGAGGGGAAGGAGGGTATTAGGTAAACCTTTGAAGCGCTAGCAAACAACAGGTTAGAATCGAATGTATATATACTGCTAGCTTTCAATTTTATATTACTGTTATAAAGCAGCACGCTGGTTGGGCTGTGTACATTATGAAGAAACAATACAGACGACAAAAGACAATAACAGTGGCGGTTCTACCATGTTGATGACTGGGGATGCATCCTCCACCCGGGGTTCCGGATGACGTTTTTTTGCTTCTCAACCTATTTTCCGGTGAGTTTAAAAAAATTAGTGAAAAATACTGCAAATGACCTTCTTTTTCTTGCTTGTCGGCCATTTTTTAAAGCAAGGTTTCTTAACATTTAGTGAGCAAAACACTACTAACAATTAACTTTTTTCTATTTTTTTCTTGTTTTTCTTCTTCACACTTTGCATCCCCATCACCAACTTCCCAAAAAAATTTCACCCCCCCCACCAAGAATTCCTGGAACCGCCACTGGACAATAATACTATTATGTATACAAAGTAGTCGTATTCCGTCTGCGTTTTTAAGATTAATTTAATTAACCCCTTAACCGTGTATTTAACTGTAACTCAATGTAAAATGGACAGATATATCCGGGATCTCCAGTTAAGGGGTTAATATGCGATTCTAGTCGCGATGCTTATAGAACAGCGTTCAGTACATGCGTGTACTAATTTCCATGTACATTGTTGTACACAGAAAACGTTCATGAAATTACATACACTGGTTTGTATATACACAGTATGATGTCATATAGTTTAGTTTTTTGAATTAGTTTTAGGGCGCGTTGAATTACTTCGCTCTGCCAATGTATTTGTTATTAGTCAAGCATTATTATTATAATTTATTAGTAGTAATTTATTCTTCAGTAAATAAAACTTTTTGCTGCGTTTAAGTTGTTGTTCCATCGAGGTTCTAACGAGGTGACGATATAGCGTGAAACTGTAGGCATACTGCAGCGATTTATGAAGCGAATTTTACTTGCGTAGGGCGAAAACTCCATGACTAAAGACGATTAGTTAATGTGCGCTTGAGAAAAAAACAAAAATTCGAAGCAATTTTCGAAAAAATTGTCTCCATGAAGTTGTTCAAATTTGTAAAACGATGGTTTTGCAACTGCTCTCCTGTTCCTGTAACCCTGTTGGCAATTCTAATTCGTATTAATATATATATATATATATATATATATATATATATATATATATATACAATTATACATATATATATATATATATATATATTATAGATATTATATATATTATAAATATTATATATCTATATATATATATATATATATATATATATATATATATATATACAGTCATGCTCTTCAGACCATAATTATATTAACCATTATTTTGTGAGACTATAGAGAAACGTTTTCAAAACTTCTGCGGAAAATGTTTGATCTAGCATATATATATACTTGCCATAGTGTTTGCATTAGAGATATATACATAGTTTACTGAAATAGGTCTACCAATACTAGCAGGCATGTAGCCTATTGGTATAGTCATTACAATATTATCTATTGTAGATAGCAGAATATACTTGTGCAAACATATAATAAACGTATGATTTTTATAAGTATATTTGTTGCGTAAGCTTTTTATATACTGTATATATTTTGTCTACGCTGCATGGTTTCAGCTGCTCTTGAAGATGATGTGCTGAAAGATGTCATGTTAAGCTGCTTTCAGTTGATTACATCAGTAAAAATAAAATTGTTTATTTGACATATAATGGTTAAACTTGCGTTGCCGCAAACACTTTTTTACTCGCGTGTTTTAGTCTGAAGATTTTCCGTTTTCTCACGTTTGTCGTTAAAGTCTCCTAGATTCTTCTGGATTTTTGACATCGTGGTTCAATCGGCTACTGAATTTCAGTAGAAATATTCGGCCTCTTTCGAAAGATCATGCAGTTACGAAATATTTTGAGTATATAAGGACGCTTGCAAAAGGTGAAATGTTGTGTCATTGATTGCTGTAACAATTTTGGTAAATTAATTTGACTAAATGCAGGAACGATCTTTACAAAAATAGCCTCAACTCTGTCGAGGGCCGAGGGTAGCCCTATAGATCAAATTAACAAAGGGCAGCGGGGGGAGGGGGTAATAGACTCTATGCCTGCAGCAAAATACTAGAAATGCATGCATGGAGTGAAGCATTAATCAAGAAAGCTAGCATACGATTTTTCCGACCTTCTGCTTTCAATATTCGTCTATCTCTGCGGTTGTACTGTATACATGCTACATGTTCGCGTCGCTGCGTTTCGTCCTGGAGAGGTCCAATTTGTCCCGCTCTTCCCCAAATTTTCCCCCTCCGCAGTTCAAAGGAACTGCCGCAGTGGGAGGCAAAACCCAAAGGTTCTAGCGCCGTTGGGGGAGAGGGGAGGGGGTCACGCCGCCAGGCAATTAATTTTTTGGTTAGAGAAAATGGGGATAAGGAGCCCAAAGGTATTTTATTGATTAAGCGAGACTGATCCATCCATTCGTTCGTCCGTCCATCCAGCCATCTATAAGGCATTTATAGGATATGAACTGTGTTAAATAAGCACTCTTGTTGTAGGCCTTAGACTTGTTTTACTGCGCTATATAAATTTTCTATAAATAAATAAATAAATAATAACCTATCCATGTACCAACCACCTATAATCCGTAACAGTGGCGGCTCCACCGGGGGTCAGGGCCGTTCATGGCCCCAGTTGGGACCCTATACTTAAATTAAAAACAAATGGTTGGCAACCCATGATTAGAAGTTGCCACCCCAACGGCCCCCCACTTGCCAAATCCTAGAGCCGCCACTGATTCGTAATCCGTTCATTTGGAAAAAGCAAATGCGCCTAAACATTCTCCTGGTTTGCGAAAAGTCGAAGAACTAGTTATCAATTAAGATTTCTTAGAAACAACAATCTATCGAGTCTTGCGCGGCAGTCTACCTCGTTTTAAAAATCTCCAGCGGGAACTCTGGGGCATCGTGCAGGTCAGCCTGACGGATCACTTCCTCCCCGCCCCTCGCCCCCGCCCCCCCGAAAGACGCAGACGGATAATTTCGAATGAGAAGACGGATTCATGGGTGACGGGTAGCGCTCTCCGCGGGCGTCCGCCTTTTGGAGCGTTCGATTTTCCGGGCCGCCCGAAGCTGGTTTAAATAATTTTCGCCGGCGCCGGTATCGTATATTTTACGACGCCCCTCTCTGAGTGACAGCCGAGTGGCACTTCTCTGCTGCACTTTAGAACCGGAGAAGTTTTCAGCGTTTGGCAATCGGCCGTTGTCTGCCGTTGTCTGCCTGCCCTGCGTTGCACGCGCTGTTGCAGGCAAATATACGGTAAGGTAATCATACTGTAATCGTTACAACATGACTGCAACACACGGCCGCCGCAACATACAGTATACTGTAACTTCGAATCGTCCTGTAAACCAGCTGAAAAAGTAACGGGTAAGTTCACTATTGACGACACGGCGTTTCAAAAGCGGGACAAATTGATTGACAGTTCGAAACGGGGGTCGATGACGTCACACCAAAGAAATTTCACTCGTGATCTGCGTCTTATATAGGCCTATATAATCAAGCCGCGGTTTCGAAAGATATCTGGCACCGGAATTCATATAGCGCCTTAATATTGGACATTTCTTCCGTCCGTCTCAATCCGAAGTCTTTCGATATTATTATCTTTCTCCGCCAAGAAAGTAGTCCCGAAGCGAGAGGAGGTGAAGAGGCGTGGCGGTGGCAGAGGCGGATCTAGGAGCGGTGGGCGGTGGGCAGGGGTATATATGTCCCCGAGCGTCGAGGTGGGGAGAGGGGCGCCAAAATCACGCGAAGTGACGACCAGGGATATTTTTACATCCCCCTAACACCCCCAAACACCCACAATTTGAGACCAACACCCCCAATCTGAGCCAGGCTTGTCAGACTTTTTCAGCAGGGACCGACCCCCCAGAATATACCGACACCACCCCCACCCCACCCCTTCCCAATCGATAATCCTAGAAATAACCCTGGGGAAAACCTTTTTTGCTCGTCAGGACTTTCGTGAAGTTGAGGGGTTGGGCGCCAGCAGTAAGTTTTGTTCCCGGGCGCCGGACACCCTAGCTCCGCCTCTGGGTGGTGGTGGTGGTGGTGGTGGTGGTGGTGGTGGTGGTGGAAGAACGGAACGGGGAAGGAATCAACAAGGTGAAAAGTACGAAAGCAGTCAGACATGTTGTCCTTCACAGGCTCATCATCATCATCAGCAGCAGCAGCAGCAGCAGCAGCAGCAGCAGCAGACCGAAGGAGGATGGAATTACAGCTATCGGGAAAGGCCTAAGTAAGTATCGCGTTCAGATAATGTCATTCAGCCTATATTTTCCTTAGGCATTCTTCTGAAGCGACACCTGTCGACTACCGACGGTGGTCTTGATCGGAACATGTGCACGGCAACAACTGCATGGCACGCGCCTATATTATTATTATTATGCTGATTGATTTTGTACCAAATGCCGCTGGTTGTTTTGAACAAAGGTCGACTGGCGCCAAAATAACAGAACATAAGAAAACCCTTAACAAGTTAGCAGCAACTTTAATAAGTAAGTAACTCTAACTGAAAATGTATTTGAGAAGTATCGGTTTGAGACCGCAATGTTACATATACTATCCACCCAATAGTAGTAGTAGTTGTTGTTGTAGTAGTTGTAGTAGTAGCAGTAGTAATAGTAGACTATTTCTAATAATAATAATAATAATAATAATAATAATAGTAGTAGTAGTAGTAGTAGTAGTAGTAGTAGTAGTTGTTGTTGTAATAGTAGACTACTTCTAATAATAATAATAATAATAATAATAATAATAATAATAATAATAATAACCCAATAGAAGTAGTAGTAGACTACTACTACTACTACTACTACTACTACTACTACTACTACTACTATTACTATAGTTATTAGTAGTAGTACTATTATTACTACTACTACTACTAATAATAATAATAATAAGTAGTAGTAGTAGTAGTAGTAGTAGTAGTAGTAGTAGTAGTAGTAGTAGTAGTAGTAGACTACTCTAATAATAATAATAATAATAATAATAATAATAATAATAACTATTATTATAGTAGTAGTAGTAGTAGTAGTAGAAGTAGTAGTAGTAGTAGTAGTAGTAGTAGTAACAGTAGTAATAATAATAATAATAGTAATAATAATAATAATTCGTGCGACGCTTATTTTATTGGCACCCAGTGGCGTAGCCAGGATTTCAGAATAGGCTGGGGGCGGTCACTTTACATTTTTGGCACAAAGGTCTTGACGAGCAAAAAGTTCCTGCTCCTACAGTAATAGGGGTCCGAACCCCCGTGGCTACTCCAATGGTTTCACTTAGCGTTAAATTTAAACAATCGATCGACTGTTGATTCAAACACGTTCTGAGGTTTCAATCAAACGTTTCAAATATCAATCAGACGCTGAACAAAATAGGATCTGAGATTATTTAGAAATGGGAACTGGGAATGCAGAAGTGCTTCTGCGTTGCATTGATCGTTGGCTTCTGAGTTTTCCCGTTGAAATTGTTCTGGACATGCGCCGAGGTTGAAATAATATTCAGAAACCGAGGAGGGACGATGTATTTAGCGGGAAACAGAATCTCGATTCTCGAAACCTTAGAACAAGAATTTCTCTCCTGAATATCGCTTATTCCAGAGAGAAGACGATGAAGACGATTTAATTCTCAATGTTTAATCTCTCTCTCCCTTTCGCTCTCTGTCTCTGTCTGTCTCTCTGTCTTTCTGTATGTCTGTCTCTGTCTGTTTGTTTCTTTCTGTCTGTCTGGCTGTATGTCTGTCTCTGTCTGTCTGTCTCTGTCTCTGTCTCTATCTGTCTGTCTCTGTCTGTCTGTCTGTCTGTCTGTCTGTCTGTCTGTCTCTCTCTCTCTCTCTGTCTATCTGTCTGTCTGTCTGTCTCTCTCTCTCTCTCTCTCTCTCTCTCTCTCTCTCTCTCTCTGTTGTCAATGCTCTTGTTTTCGTCTTACGGTTCGCTCGCCGGATCCCATCCCGAACGCGATGCAAAAAAGCCAAAGCAGCGGCATCGAGTATGCCCCTCGCCCCTCGCCCCTCGTCCTTCGCCATCTGACCTGCATAATCCTATCCCTCTCATCCCCTCCCCTCCCCCTCCCCATCCATTCCCTTCGGTCCCCCGACCATTAGGGTCCGTTGTCTGCATGTCTCAGGACTGTGGAATTCCGGGCTATTTCTGTAAAGAGCTTTTCGCCGCACACTTCACGGCTGCTGCTGCTGCTCTTGGAACTTTTGGAACTGGATGCAACAGCGCCCAGCACCACCACCATCACCATCACCATCACCATCGCCAGCAGCAGCAGCAGCAGCAGCAACAACAGCAGCAACAACAGCAGTGGGGCCGGAATGGTTGCGAGGCAGAGGCGACAACCAGCCGAACGCGCGCGCCACTGCACGCTCTCTCTCTCTCTCTGTCTCTCTGTCTCTCTTTCTCTCTGTCTCTCTTCTCTCTCTCTCTCTCTCTCTCTCTCTCTCTCTTTCTCTCTCTCATTCTTCCATCTTTACTTCATCCCCGCCTCCTACTCCCTCTCTCTTTTTCCGCATCAACAACAACAACAACAGCAGCAGCAACGAAGGCTTCTTTAATAAGAGATTTCGGGCGCCTGAGCAGTGAGCAGGCGCGGCAAATCGAGAAGACCCCGAAAGCGCGCGCGTTCTCTCTCTCTATCGTCTGCCCAGTCATTGGCAGGCGGAGGAAACTTCCTTCCTTCGAACAGCCAACCCCCTCCTCCTCAATTTCTCTCCTCCTCCTCCTCCTCCTTCTCCCGCTCTTCCTCCACCGCCATCGGCCTCTCCTGTCTCTCTCCGTGCTGTTCGGGACGTTGTTACGGCTCGCTGGTCGAACCAATCTCCTTATCGTCGATTCGTAAGCCCGCCGAAGTATTTCGCTCGTCTTTTCCCATACCGAGGAGGTAAATACCTTTTTGTACCTTTCTAGGTAAATAATATACTGTAGGATACCTTCGTAAGCGGAAGGTAACAGTTGTCGCTTGCACTTTTGACGATAATGACTACAACTGGATAATAATTGTCTTTTTGAGGTCGTCATCGTCGTCGTCGTCGTCATCATCATCATCATCATCATCATCATCATCATCATCATCATCATCATCATCATCATCATCATCATCATCATCATCCTTGAAAAAATTAATTAATCGTTGTCGCGATTACGAATTACAAATTACAGATTTACAGATTAAGCTGCATCGGTTCAATTGTTGCCTTCGTAAAACCGTCCACAAATAAATCTTGCCACTTTAAAATTTATTTCATTTGGCAATACTTTATCAGTGTAATAATTAATTCTTCATCTGTTTTCTCTATTTCTTAAAAATTCTTTTTAAACCTATTTTCACATTGTCTGTGCTGCTATTGTTGACCCCCCCCACCCCACCCCACCCCGGAATGCAGACATCATTTGTGGTTTCCATCAATATGACAATATTGCTATTATACCGTGCTGTGTCCGGTCTTTGTGCTACAGTATAACGCTATTTTTGCAATGCTGCTTTCAGTCCTCCAGTTGCTATATAGTATTACTGTTAGTATTGCTATGCAGCTACTGTTGCTCTGTGTTGTGCTATAAAAAGTAAAGGCAAAATACGTTACAACTTTCAATGTTTCACTCCGATTCAGTGTGACGTAATGCACCGAGACATTTATATAGCGCTTCATCTGATTTCAGAAACGGCTATATAATGAAGACTGCAAAGCATTTGTTTACGTCGCGACACTTTTAAACTTTTGAAGACTTATCCTGTCCGTAACCTTGAAAGCCTCTCTCTCTCTCTCTCTCTCTCTCTCTCTCTCTCTCTCTCTCTCTCTCTCTCTCTCTCTCTCTCTCTCTCTCTCTCTCTCTCTCTCTCTCTCTCTCTCTCTCTGTGTGTGTGTGTGTAAAACTCGCTTTGATATTTTACGTAATCCCATCTATCTGCTATTTGATATTTGAAAATAGTTTCATTTTCCATTCATTTCTGATTTTTGCGTATTTTTATTTTTAATCGAATAATTGACACAAGATTTTTGTCCACAGAAATAAATACTTATAAGCCGAGGGTTCGAACCCAGCTAAAGATATGGACACACACATATACATATATATATATACTATATATATATATATATATATGTGTGTATTGTTACTATTGTATATACTCTGTATATTCTCTTACGGATAAATGTTTCTCTAATCTTCGTCATTCGTTAGTTCTGCCGGCGTCTAGAGTATGAAGTCAAGGGTGTAACATATTAGCCGTTGGTCCATTACGAGCTGTTTGTTATTGTGTCCGATGCGATTGTCCTCTTGTTCTTAATTCAATAATTTACGGGGCGGCTGGGTTTTTTTGCCGATCGGGTGTTCTGCCGATCTGTGCGGGGGGGGCGGGGTGGGGTGGGGGGGAGGGCGGAGGAGGAGGGGGAGGCAGCGGCGGTCTACACACGGCGAAGAATTCCTATATAGACGGACACAATAATTCTCAACGAACGGCAACGACAGAGCAAGTCGATTGCGGGGCGCTTTTAATACAGTTTCACTTCCTCAGTCAGTAAACGTTTCCTCAGTATATACGAAGTAAATCCTGCGAGAAAACAAACTCTAGGGCCGAGGAGGAGGAGGAAGGAGGAGGAGGAGGAGGAGGGAGAACAGAGAGGAGGAGTGTGAAAGAGAGAGGAGAGAGAGAGAGAGAGAGAGAGGAGAGAGAGAGAGAGAGAGACAGAGAGAGAGAGAGAGAGAAAGAGAAAGAGAGACAGAGAGAGAGAGAGAGAGAGAGAGAGAGAGAGAAAGAGAAAGATAGACAGAGAGAGACAGAGAGAAGAGAGAGAGAGAGAGAGTGTGTGTGTGTTTTGGGGCAGAATTTTATCATAGACACTGGTAAAGAAATTTGCGTCGTTTAAAATTCTTTCTCTCCAACGAGGACAGAGAATTAAGTCCATATTTGGAAACTGACGGCAAGTAGCGATAAAAGATTGTGCGTTCGTTAGTTAATCGTTATACGAGGGATCGTGTTAATTAAACGACGATATTTTCTATGACGTCTTGGCAAAATGATTCGACTGCGTGCAGTTTTTCCTTGCGTTGGTCTGGCGGTCGGTGCATAGGCGCCTCCAATGTTGTTGGATAAGAAGAATGCGCGGAGTTGTGCTGTGCTGTGTCTAAGTGCTCGATTTAAACGGGTCGTACTGTATACTGCGCATATAGGCCTATTGTAGACTAGGTAGGAATTGATTGCGATCGTGTTATCTCAGGGATATTTTTAGGATTGTGAATTTGGGGGGGGGTGTCGACCTCAAATTGGGGGGGTGTCCGAAGCTAATTAGTTTGCATTTTGTATGCATACCATTGTCACAATACCAAATTTTGGGGGTATGTCGACTTCAAATTGGGGTGTGTTAGGGGGTGTGTGTTAGGGTGTGTAAAAATATCCCTGTATTATATTTAGCGCGCTATTATAAACCTGTTGCTAGCTTCACTTTGAGTGTAATTTCAGCTCTTTTAGTTTTAATTCTCGTCTTCAGTATTTATTTCTGATGACATTTGAAACACTGTCGTCGAACGCAAAGCTCTGTCGACATTTTAAAACAACTGATACAAATTTTGAATCCTGGAGGGGGTTGACTTTTTAAAGTCACGTTACCTCCTATATTTCCCTGGAGTCTACCCCTTCAACTCCCCCACCCTCCACCCAGATTAACGTCGCATCCTTTAGAGAAATCTTCTTCGGAAAGCCGACAATGACCAACATTCATATCTGGCCGAATGTTTAAAATCCACGATGGATGGGAAACTCGTAGTTTCTAAATTATTTGATGTCTCGTTCTCGTTTCAGGTCGGCGCCGTAGAATTCCGGAACTGCGGTCCGTCGCCCGCAGCAGCAGCAGCAGCAGCAGCAGCGCCACCTAGAGGCGAGATTCCAACGCCGCCTCTTGCGCCTCTTCTTCCTCCCCTCCTCTGTTTTGGCCTCATGCCGCCACTGTAATAACAGCGATCGGAATCGAACCCGAGAGAGAGAGAGAGACACTTCGAGATGGCGACGCCCCCAAAGTTCCTTAAGAAGCCCTCTTTGAGGCAGGAAGGCGCCGCGGTCGTCTTCCACTGCGAGATCGAGGCTTCCCCGCCCCCGACGATCACGTGGTACCGCGGGGACGCTCCGCTCGAACCGTCTGACCGGATCGTCGTCAAGGCGGACAGCGTACCCGGGACGACGCAGTTTGTGCTTTCCTCGTCATCCAGGACGTTGGGGCCCAGGATTCCGGAACGTACAAGGTGGAGGCGAGAAATCCGGCCGGCCAGATGGCGGCCAACGTCAACCTTAATCTGCAAGGTAGGCAGCACCTCGGTGTACCTGTTCAGGTAGAGAGAAAGAGAGAGAGAGAGAGAGAGAGAGAGAGAGAGAGAGAGAGTATATACTTGGTACTTGGAGGCAGTGTATTGTAGTGTATACGACGTGGTATATAGTGGAGCAGTGCTGAAAATATGTATAGGGACCTAATATTGCATGCGTCAATAATAACCGTATATAGATCAAAGGTTTTTTTAGAACCTGAACAGAAAAGTGCGACTTAAAATACCCAAACTGGCGAGAAATCTAAATATTCCGACGCTTAGAGATGGTCGCCGAGAACTCTTGTGTCTGTCACGTGACACTGTCTTTCTGCCCCAGACGCAGTCAAAATCCGAGAGTATTTCAAAATATCTGTAGGCCTATGCACGATATATATATATATATATATATATATATATATATATATATATATATATATATATGTCTAATTACTGTTCTGTCAAAGGTTTTGCACGCTGCGTGCATGTCTAACTTAGCCACCGTAAAGGTGGTCTATAGTTGCTGAGACTTTCTTGCTCGCTGATCTATTCCGCAAAAGTCAAAACCGTGTATAGCGTTTTATCTTAAGAGCTCCCATAATAGAGAAAGCACCGCATTGCCCGACTGCTGAATTTATTCCCCCCCATCTCTAACTATACATATGTGCCTCGTTGACGCAAGAGGAAGAGGCGAAGGGAGGAGGGGGTCGTATAGAAGCCGGAGAAAATAGGCGAGAGCTGTAGTAGACGCAGCATGTGCCGGAATGAGGTTATTCCATCTAGTTTCAAATCTTCGTTTTCCGTGCGCAGGATAGGTGGCGCTAGTGACGTCGTTCGAATGCAAAAGAGAAATCTCAAAATAATTTCACGACGAAATTTCGATGATTTATCAACTACAGAATGGCCATGTCTATCAACTTTCCCGTAGCTAGTTTAATTATGAACGCCCAAGCAGTGGCGGTTCCAGGATTTCCTGATGGGGGTGTAGCCAGGAATTTGATTTGGAAGGGTAAAATATTTTGGGTGGGTAAAAGTTGGTGGGGTGATAAAAATATAAGTTAAAAATCAAAAACTTTGCTAGACTGAAAAGGCATTCTATCCCTAATTTGACTATACTTTGGGGGTGTGGTCCCAGGGAAAAATATGTTGTCAAGGATGAAAAAGGTTAAAAATCAATAAACTTTGCTGGAAGTTAATTTTTTACTAGACTTTTGCCAAAAGATATGTTTCAAGGAAAAAAAGTAAGTCCGTTTTACTAGAGTCAAAAGATGGGGATGTAATCCCCGATGGGGGGATGCATCCCCACGTGGAACCGGCACTGCGCCCAAACGCCTAAGAATAAGCAGCTGCTATTGTACTACTCGCAAAGCGCTATAAAACTTCACGAGATTTTACTAATTAATTACTTACTTTTACGACACGCAGTGAGCACGAAGGTTTCGTTATTATAGCTATTATCGGCGTTTTGCTATAGAAAGTATGTCAAGATGTGCACTATATACTTCCTCTAATTTCATTAACCCCTTAACCGTGTATTTAACTGTAACTCAATGTAAAATGGACGGATATATCTGGGATCTCCAGTTAAGGGGTTAAGACACTGACTAAGAAAATCAATGGTACTAATAAAAACGTGACGTCAAGTGTTTTGGGAGGCATTAAGCTGCATAGAAACAACTATAATCAGTTAATTACTCTGAAAATTCAATAACCCAGCGTTCCTAGATAACGTTTTAATCCATTTATTGTTTCAACTATTGGTTGTGTGTCTGTGTTTGTGTGTGTGTGTGTGTGTGTAGTTTTGTAATTGATTGAACCCTAATTGACATTTTCAATTTCAAAAAAGCTTCTCTTAAGCAATTTTATTAAATTCTGCTTATTATCTAACGCCATGAACTATTATTATCTACTGCATATGATGTCATTTTCCGTGTTCTATTTTTAGCTCCGGCAGCTCCAGCAGACGGCAAGTAAGTTCGCTTCATTCTGAATTCAATCCGCCACAATTAAAATTTTAAATATAAAATATGCGAATAATGTTGAATATTCTAGTTCACTATAACAGCCTACGCTTCGACATTTCTTATCGCGTTTTTTTTGCCACACCGTGTACACAGTAGCTGCCATTTCCCGGTATCGCACGCCAACGCGAATGTTCCCATGATAAGAGCATTTGATAAGGCTTCGTGTACACCGTGGGCAGAAAAAACGCGACACCGCCAAAAGGGCGTCGTATAGATGGCAATAGGCGAGCGTGTAGGTCGATACGAACTAATTATGTAGTTCCTGTACGATGTTATGACGTCACCATTCCGAGCGCATGGGTTCGCCTAAATAGGATATCCTGGAAAGGTCATCGCGGGGTGCTGAACCCTGGGTCACGTGACGCCGTCTCCTATGCTATACTTCTATTTCATGGATTTTAATTGATTCGAAATGTTTCGTTGTTATTCTTCTTCGAACGGCCGAAGGTTAACAGAAGTTAATTTTAGAACATGTAAATGGTCCGTAGCATGGTTACTAAAATACAGTAACTCAGAATATGTTTGGAATGCGCACTATTTCTGAATCTATGTAGACTCCAACACGCCCGTCTTGTGTGTCGGGTAAATACTGACATTGCAAGAACTTGATAATTAATTCTTCCAGCCATCATTTTCGGATACTTACCTTGAAACAGCGGGCCTAGTATATACATATATGTAGCCTACGTGCATAATTAACATTTTCAAATACTTTTCGCACAGGTTTTTGTGCTTTCCGTCGCGTACTTAGGCCTACCCTGACCGTATTTGTGTGTGTAATTGTGTGTGTGTGTGTGTTAGCTTAGAACCTTTGTTTCAAATGATTCGTGTGCATTCTCTAAGACTTCAGGCCTATTTACGAGTTAATTTTAACAATAATTTTCGAAGTACTGTATATATATATACTGCAAAATATACGTTGGCAATTTTCGTATTGTTTTAATACACTGCCACCTGTATAGGCCTATTTCAAGGTTTATTTTGCATTCAGGTTCAGATCAAATAACAAAAGACTATACAAAGTGAAACAACAGTCAGCAGTCAGACAGACAGACAGACAGAGAGGGGAGGAGATAGGATTTATAGGTAGAATGGAGACAGATATATAGCCCAGAAGATGTAAAGTTCTATAGGAGTTGGATTTTTATGCCACTCTCTCTCTCTCTCTCTCTCTCTCTCTCTCTCTCTCTCTCTCTCTCTCTCTCTATCTCTCTGTCTGCAGTAAATCTGCCTCATGCACCAACCCGTTCCTTATTTTGCTTCCATTTTGTCTGCAGTCTCTGCTTCTGCAGCTGCTGCTGCAGACGTCTGCAGCATTTGAAGATGTGAGATGTGTTCGTAGAAGGACTCTGTAACAGATCGTCTGCACTTGGCCGGGAAAAATCCAGACTCTTAGTAAGACTCTATAGACGGAGGTGGGAGACGATGCTACGGGAATAGCTGTGGGGCTCTGAGGGGCGAGGGGGGGGTCGGTGCCAACGAACAATATCCCCGATTTCCGTTGGCGGCTATAGACGATGATCAGATTTCTGAATTCTGAGGAAGAAGCTGGCGGAATATTTACTAGACGATAGGTGTCGCGCTGTGTGTTCGTCTGCGAGTCTGTCTAAGTGTAGTCGTGTTGGTCTTTCTATGTGTGTGTAGGTTTGTGTGTGTGCGTCTGTATCTGCGTTTGCGTCTCCTCCTCGGCTGATGTTTTTGTTGCCAGTGTTTTGCTGTTTATTTGTGAATGATATAACCATTGTAAGCCTAACACAATATATGTGCAGTTGTGCATATATGTGCATAATACAATATATGCATATATATAAAAATTATATATATAATGTGCATATATATATAAAATATATATATATATATATATATATATATATATATATATATATGCCTATGTGCATATATATATATGCCTATATATATATGCTTATACATAATACAGTATATGCATATATATATATGAAACGAAAGTTTTTGTAATGATTATTCGTAGACAGTTAAGCTGGCAATTAATCAGCCACTTGTCGTTATAGCCATCATTATTGTCATCATTTCATTATCGTCTTCGTAGTCAACAACAAGAACAACAACAACAACAACAACAACAATAAGATCATCATCATCACCACAGCCACCAAAATGATCATGGAACGTTGCTGGAACGTTGCTGGAAACTTTGGACGAACATAAGACAATGTATACCAGCAAAAATTTTGCCACTTCAAAGAATCATGCATTTAGGGGTAGGAGTTATGGGTGAGTGGGGGGAAGGGTGTCGGGTTACGTCGAGCAATAATTTCTGTGGCCTTGCGAGTGAGTGATAGGGTTGGTTATCGCCTGGCGCTATATACTTTGGTGGTTGTATAGCGCATTTTCTTTTATACAGGGCGCCGACGTTCCTGCAGAAGCCGGCGATAAAGCAACTGGACGGAGGCAAGCGGATCCTCTTCGAGTGCAAGATATCCGCCAGTCCGAAACCGGTCCTCACCTGGTTCCGGGACACCGTTCAACTCTCAGACGGCGGTTAGCGTCAATAGATTTTTCAAAAAGCTCATACAAAATGTCTTCCGCTTCTAAAATCTATTATCGTTCAAGAACGACAAATCTGCGATAATTTCAGCATCGTTTTATTTAGCACCAGAGGGAAAATTCAGAGGAGATGGAAAACAATCGAATTCATACATTAACCCCTTAACCGTGTATTTAATTGTAACTCAATGTAAAATGGACGGATATATCCGGGATTCCCAGTTAAGGGGTTAAAAACGTCTGATCAGACCTATAGGTTTTAAAACTAAAGTGACGTGCAGATGCAGTATAATTAAAGAATCTGAGATTCAAGAGAGCTTCGTTATAACGTACTATTTAGCGGGTCTGTGAAATTTAGTACGTTATTATATCCGAGGTACGGGTTATATCCAGAACCATCCAATACGATAGCGCATCACACGGGAACGTACATTGCGGTACGCTATAACCAAGTCCGTTACTTATAACGAGTTCTATATTGTACATTACTGTACACTACATATTGGTAGCAAATCGTAATTCGATACATGATTACATGTTGATAAACAACTCTGTGCAAACGATCATTATTACGACGACGACGATGATGATGATGATGATGATGATTATCTTTTGCTGTGTGGTGTGTTAGGGCGATATCGTTACGTGGAGAATGACGAGGGTGAGGACAATTTCTACGTGGCCCTGGAGCTGTCCGACCCCGAGGCGGTGGACGCCGCCACGTACAAGCTGAACGCCCGGAATCAGTTCGGAGAGAGCAACGCCAACCTTAAGCTCAACTTTGACGGTATTTGCCGTTTAACTCCTTACTTACTTACTTACTTAGTTCTTTATTTACTTACTTACTTCAGACATGGATATGGGTCCATTTTTAAAAACCCAACCCATCGTGGTTCAGACCCACCGCAACCCACCCACACGCGGTATTAACGCATGACACTATACTCTATAACAGTATATATATATATTTATATATACACAGGGTGGCGCAAAAAACCGGACTATATTAAATGTCAAACCTAAATGTGACTAGTCCGATATTTGCGTCACCATATATATATATATATATATATATATTGTGCATATGTGGGGAGAGGGAGTGAATTTTTCGCCGTTCAAAGAAGCTAAGGCGCTACAAATTCGCAGACGACTGCAGCTCCATGCAGTCGCAGAATCCAGAGATTCTCGGCCGTCGTCTGCATGCTTGATCGTCGGCCGCGGTCAAGTACCTGTCTGTTCCACCCCTCAATCACCTGATTCCTTCCATCACCTCCGCCGTTTCGATTAAGGAGTCGACCAAAAACGCTGCAAGACAGTCGGGCCGATAACTCGCAGTGGCAGCACTGAGTAGTGTGTGGGGGGGGGGCTGGTATTGTTCAGAGGTGTTTGTGTTTTGGGGAGGGTTTGTGGGGGTGGAGGGGAACAATACACGTATATGCTTTTTCTTCATGCGTGGGTGATTCATCTCGCAAAACCGATATCGAATCCCGACAGAACAGGAGCAAGAAGGAGAAGAGGAGGAGGAGGAGGAGGAGAAACAGACAGTGTAAGAAAGAAAAAAAGGAACAAGAACGAGCGAGAGAAGAAGAAGAACAAAAACAAGAAGAAGAGCAGCAGACGGGCTGTTGATTGTTTTTTTTGGCCTAAGTACAATGTATATGGAATCTGCTGTCAAGACATACTGTATAGGATGCACTTTTAGTCGGATCCAATGTCAAGGCGTCTGCGCACTGTATAAAAAATGACTAGGTCTACTTGAAATCAGGGGATCTTAAGCATCGAATCTAGCTTTTTGTAGAATGCACTGTTGCGGCTTGAAAGATAAGGCTAGGTCTACTTGAGAACTAGAGGGTTTAAGCATCGAATCTAGGTTTTTTAAAAAAAAGAATGTAGGCCTACTGTTGTGGATGAAAAATAAGACAGAAGGGACGCTGAAGTTTGGAGGAATTTTCTGACATTTTCCTGACAAGTGAACGCCTGGAAACGTCGAAAGAACACGGCAGCTGAGGAGGTCTTAGACTCGCGTCAGTCAGTCGATTAGATCCGGTGAAAGTGTTGCCAATAGCAACGCCAGTGAGTTTTTTCCCCTGCACTACCGAATAGATCAACAGCTATCTGCTTCAGTGGAGTCAGGCTGCTCGGCAATTTACCCGCGATAATAATAGAAAGTGAAACCGCATTTTTGCATTATTCTCGAACAGAAATTCGATATTATTCTGTAAAGATCTACTTGCAGTTCTGTTTTAGTTAATTACTCAAGTATCACTTCTCATCGAATTAAAAATTACGTCAAAAATATTACGACTATTTTCTAAGAGTGATCAAAACTTAAAGAAAACAGCTAATTTCGATTTTAAAAAGTTCAAAAAAACACTCCCAAATAATAATTATTATATACTTGTCGGGTTAATTAATGCAATTCAGTGAGAATAACACAGTATCATCATCAGATATTCACCTAACTGTTGAAATGCCGAATGATTAGTTATTTTCTTAGTAAAGTTATAGGCTATAACGTTTCCCGAATACATACTGTGTGGGAATAATAAGAACTTACTAACACTGCACTTCTCGGTTTCGTTGAACATTTAAAAAGAACTATTGCATCAACACAAGAGTTCTGGAAGATGTTCAAGGTAATGGAGATACATTTAAATACTGGGAGAAACAAAAAAGTTCTGTACGTAGAAAAGTTAGCACTTCTCTAGGGGCGCGCAGTTTCCAAATGCAGTTCCTGTACACACTTCGCGGAAGAGGGTTCTACAGGGGAATGACCTTACCATCCATAGATCACGTGACCACTTATGAACCTGTTCATGCGAACCAGTTTAATTTGTTCAGTGTGAGTTGATAGCAAACAAATTTCCAAAAATCGCACGGGGCCTATACATTCGTACACTATATTATCGCGGCGTCTATAGGACAAAAGAACAAAAAAGTCAGACAGACATGCGGACAGACAGGCGGACAGACAGACGGACAATGGCAGATGTCTGCGCTTCTGCTGATGGCAGCACCCACCCCCCCCCATAGGGATGGGTTAGTATCTGCAGAATTTCGAGAGAACAAAACGGGTTCTTTAGGCCTATATACCTGAAGAGCGTAAACAAACGAGGTAGATCAGCTACAGCTGTGCAAAGAAATCTGTTTGGCATTTTGCGTCTGCGCTTGTTCCACTGTGACTGCTGCTGCAGCTGCTAATATGGTCAGTTCATTGTTTATTCTAGGCCTTCTCTGGGGGGAATCCCCCAAGTTTTAAAATCCCCCCAAAATTATATGTTGGCTGGGGAATGGAAATCCCCCAAAGTGTGAAGACTCAGACCTTGTCGCCCCCAAACATTTCAAAATCCCCCTCAATGTCAAGGTGGCTAGAATAAACACTGAGTCAGTTGGCCTGATCAAGTCTTGCCCTCTACTAAGTTAACCCCTTAACCGTGTATTTAACTGTAACTCAATGTAAAATGGACAGATACATCCGGCATCCCCAGTTAAGGGGTTAATAGGTATTATTGCTCTGGTTACACAAGGTGATATATATAAGGCAATGAATTCAGGAGACCTTTGATTTGGAAACAACTAGCCACCGCCACTGACAGTATACGAGCACGAGAGGCATCAACAGAAGAGATTTCTGCCGAGCATCGAGTGACAATCGATCGCAAGATGAACCGTGTCTTAACCTCTTAACTGGGGATCCCAGATATATCCGTCCATTTTACAATGAGTTACAGTTAAATACACAGTTAAGGGGTTAAGATAACTGGGTTCCTTGTATCACAGGCTTTATAGACGACAAAAATATTATAAAATCGATTCTCTGTACTACTTAATCTAATGGAAAGACTATTGTTACAAATAGCTGAGTAGATATGCAAAACTTTCAGCGGATTGATGAAACACTCGAATTAGAATAGGATTTTCTTGATGTTCCATCATGATTGCGTAAAATCGTGCAAGGATTGTCAATACAGTCCGTCTCAATTTTATTCTACAGCGCTCGAAATGCGACATTTCTCGGCCATTTAAAACCGAACACTGTACTGTACAGTCTTTCAACAAATCTACACTCTCCATGATAAAAACTCCAAAAGATCACAAAGTTTTGACACAAAGCGATCCCGTATTCTTGTAAATATGTTAAAAATATTTATTTCTGCCCAGTTTCAAAGGCTCCTCCGGGGACCGCGCCATCGTTCACGTCACAGCCGTCGATACGGCAAATCCCACCGGATGGAGTAATATTCGAGGTATGTCTGAAGGCGGTTCCGTCGCCGACCATCGAGTGGTTCAAGGGCGCTTCGCCCCTGGCCGAGACGGATCCTCGCTACCGGATCCTCACGCGGACGGACGGGACCAACTACACCCTCTCCCTTGAGATGTCCGGAGTGACGAAGGCCGACGGCGGGTCGTACAGAGTGACGGCCAGGAACAGTCTCGGAGAGTCGAACGCCAACATCAATCTGAACCTGGAAGGTGTGCAGTTTTCCCCTTCTCGTTCGTCTTTTTAACGAGCGGTGCTTTTGTGTTGGACGACAAAATGGGACCATGATGGAAATTTCAGTCCTCAGGACCTCTGATGATATATCTATATATATATATATATGATGTATATTTTATATATATATATATGATATATATATATATATTATTATTATTATTATTATTATATTATTATTATTATTATTTCAGGATCCAAGCCTAAGTATCTACACAACATAAGAAGCAGTCAAACGACGCATTGAACAAATGTGTTTCAATTGTTAACGAACTGTTTGTCGGTTGTCGAGTTAGTGTCAAAGATATATATATATATATATATATATATATATGCTGCGATTTGGGTATCCATTAAGTATCTCCAAACAGATGATATTTCCAATGTTCCTGTATCAAGATGCCTCTGACAACAGATGAGGTTTGATAGCCAGATATTCGCATTTTTAAGCTGAGCAAAAATGCGACGATCGACCTTGACCCTATGTGTCTTTTTTCAGAAATCAGCCAAGCGGCGACGAAGGTGACGAACATCGAAGAATCTCGATCGGAGGCAGTCGTTCGGAAAAGCGAAACGACAATCGAAGAACTCGACAGCGTAAGGCAAACGAAAGCGAGAGAGGCGACGGAAAGCGCCGAAGCGATCAGTTTGGTGAACGGAACGGAAACCATGACGACGACGGCGACGACGGCGACGGCGACGCAGGAAGCGGTTGTCGCGAAGACGGAGTCGGTGACAGAACAGGTGACAAGCGAGATCAAAGACACCGCCGCCGCCGCCGCCGCCGTCGTCGAGATCAAAGACGCCGCCGCGCCACCGCCGCCGCCACAAGAGATCAAAGAACCTCCGCCGCAAGAGATCAAAGACGCCGCCGCGCCGCCGCCGCCGCCGCAAGAGATCAAAGATTCCGACGACGACAAGAAAAAGAAGAAGAAGGACAAGAAGAAGGACAAGAAGGAAGAACAGCAGGAAGAAAAAGTCGCCGAAACTGTCGCCGAAACTGTTGTAGAAACGACGAACGAGGAAACGAAAGTGACGAACGAAGTCGTTGAGGTGAAGAAAACGAAGAAAACTGGAAAAGCCACGGAACCACCAAAACCAGCGGAACCGGAAAGACAAGCACCGGAAATCCACGGAAAACTACAAGACATGGTACTGGAAGTGATCATTCTATGCATTATTCAGCGCCCGTAACTAGGTCGGATCACATTAACATAGATTGGCACTTATAAATACCTAAAATGGATCGCCGCATAATAGATTAGTGTTAACTAGATCACGTCCACTATAGCTTATATAATATTAGAGACTGTAGCATTATTTTCAACACAGGAGAAATCTTACTAAAACACTTGCAATACAGTAATTATTATTATTATTATTGTTATTATTATTATTATTTATATTATTACTATTTACTACTAAAACTTTTACTACTACTAAGTGCTACTACTTACTTGCTTACTACTGTACTACTACTTAACCTGCTACTACTACTACTGCTACTACTGCTATTGCTACTACTGCTACTAATACTATTACTAAGCGCCTAAGAATAAGCAGCTACTGCGGCGCTATACTTTTGGAAGCACCCTGCGCCATAGAAATTTACGAAATTTTACTTACTTACTTACTTACCACTGTATGGTCGACCTCTTCTGATTCGTCCTGCAGAACGTGAACCAAGGTCAGAAGATCGAATATAACGTCAAGGTGACCGGAACAAAGCCGACGGTCACGTGGTACCGGAACGAGTCCGTCAAGCTGAAGTCGGGCGTGAAGACGAAGATAACGTTCGCGAAGGAGGAGGCGAAGCTCCTGATAGACGACGCCGAACTCGAAGACTCCGGCAGCTACCGACTGGAGGCGGTCAACGAGTTCGGACAGGCGACCCAGTCCTGCAAAGTCACCGTCATCCGTAAGGGTCACCCTCCCCATCCCCCCCGCCCCCCCGGCCGCTTTCCGTGTCGTATACACTTGTTTTTGTGTGTATACACGAGTGTAGGCACACATGTACTGTTGCACTGTATCGAATATATATATATATAATTATATATATAATTATATACATACGTGTATAATGCAGACGACAGCGGCGGCGGCCATGTTGAAATCATTCCCACCGTTGACTAAGTACTTATAAGTAACTAGATCAGAACACGATAACGTAGATTGGTACTTATAAATGACTAGATCGGATTACAGTTGCATAGATTAGGACTTATAATTGAATAGATCTGACTGCTGTAAGTGTATATATATATATATATATATATATATATATATATATATATATATATATATATATATAGAGAGAGAGAGAGAGAGAGAGAGAGAGAGAGACTATACTTTTATAGTAACAAAAGAGATTGTACAATCGTACTGTGCACTGTACAGTATAACAACCTGCATAATAGGAATACAGATATACTTAGCTACTAATGTATGAATAAATCAGACAATCTGAGATAAGCTTAAATTTGGCTTTAGAAGTTTAATTGGCCAGAAACTCTAAATCGGTTTAATAGTTTTCTTATCAGGGAGAGGGATAGTGTACAGCAATTGTTTGCCTATAACTTATCATTTATTATTTACAGCAAACGGTGAGTGTTATATATATATCGGCGCGGAGAATGCGCGTCTCAGCCTATATTGATTGTTCAAATTAACCCTTGAACTGACATTTTATTTTCTGACTTTAACCCTTTAACGGTGTTCGGCTATTTTTTTTCAACTGACAATGTCATGTTTTATTTGAGAGGGAATCATTTCTCTCTTTGTCTCTGTTTCCCGTTATCGTATTATTTTTGCTACTATATTATAGATGCTTCAACTGATGGATGAAATATAATTTGGAAGCTTCACATTTTATTTCACATTTTATTTCACATTTTATTTCACATTTTATTTCACATTTTATTTCACATTTTATTTCACATTTTATTTCGCATTTTGCAGTTCTAAATTCGTCGACCCTTTCGTCGTTGTTGTCTCTGTTTATATTTAATTGCTTTTGCATGGTTACTATTAATTCGTCAGCGGATCAGTCGTTGTGCTCAATATTGGCGCCTTCGATTTTCACGGCATCGGCCGAATTAAGGCCAGTCTTTCCTTTGCCTCCTCTGCCTCGAGCACTGCACCCACTCGAAGCCGGATAAGTGCATTCCTAGAACAGAAACAACCGAAGATAGTTGAACCCACGCATGTCATAGCGCTATATAAATTAGAGGACGTCACCGGAAGCTCAAAATGAGATGTCAAATGTTAAGTGACGTCATCTGCTTAAAATCACACAAACAGTAAAAATGCGTTTTCATTTTGCAAACAAACTCTCAGAATTTAGGCGAAGAATCTTTTCGCTTGTCGGTTTAAGCGATTTTTCGCCCACCCAGTGCTTTTAACCCCCTCATTTCAAAATTTCTGGCGCCAAAGCAGCTGAGCAGCTTCCAGTTTCTATACGACTGAAGCACAGGGGCTGGTGGAAGCACGCCTTTTCAATTACGGAACCAGTTTTCTAAGCAGGTTTTGTATTTATTTTATTGACGCGCAACGCTTTCTTTACAGTGCCCGAGAAGAAAACGAAGAAACTGGAGTCGCAGGCGGTAAGCATTACATTACAATTACATCACATTACATTACAATTACGCATAATTACCATCTTGAGATGTTCACAGAAATTACTCGACTTTTAGTAATTAATAAACGTTGCGCTATATACAGTGGCGTAGCCAGGATTTCCCGAAAGGGGTTGGGGTGGGGGGTTATGATTCCCATGATTCCCAACTTCGAAAAATATTGACAAGCAAAAAAGGTCGTCAGCTAATTATTTTGCTTGATTAGGTAAGCTATACAGGTAGATGAGCTACCTGAAACCCGATTTTGGCGCCCCTCCACTGACAGAATAATAATACGCAATAACAATTTTTTTGGGTCGAGCAACCGGGGGGTTAACCCAACCCCTCCTGGCTGCGCCACTGGCGCTGCATCAGCTGTGACAGTCTTATTCTGCTTTATGATGGGATGGGATGGGATGGGATGTACTCGCGTATAGAATATTGAACAAGTGTATAGCGGGAAATAATTATATTGACCATATATGGCTCCATATTTCTTGGCATATCAACCACCTGTTTTTATTTGGCGGTTTTCTTTTGATGCATGGCAGAGTGTTACCGAATCGAAGGTTTCGGAAGTAAACGAAGCAATCGCAACAAGCACAGAAGTTCAAGGTCAGTTGCGCTCCCCCATCCCCCCCCCAATGTCAGCACAATGCGGCGCCGCAGGGTAGACTCAGTACAAACATATAGGCCTTTAGGCTTTCACTGGGCCTATTCGTAGACCTATAACAGACAGACGTCATTTTGTTTTATTTCGACTTCTTCTAGGGCTGCTTAGCGAGGCTTCAATTTTATTTGCTCTGGTGGAAATATTTCAACTAATGTCAGATAACTTTGTGGCTTACAATGTAATAGTAATAAGTTACCTGACGCTTATCGAGTTAACTTGTTAAAGCTATATAGTTGATGCGATTTTATTTATTTCGATTATGATCGCTTACTGAATCGTTGTAGTTTTTCATTTGTGTTTTTTAAATTCTACATAATTGCGCTAAAGAAATGGCAGAAATCGTGTCATAGATCTATGCTAATTTATTAATGTGTTACGCTAATAGAATTTTCGTGAGTTTAGTAGCTCAATGTTCTAACGATGCTTCGTTGGTTTTATTTGCATTAGTTCGGAATTTCTACAGGGTGGCACAAAAAACCCGGACTAGTCACACATATAGGTTTGCATTTAATATAGTCCAATTTTTTTTTGCGCCGCCCTGTAGAGCATTTTAAGACGTCACAGGTACCACTAACTGTAGAAACGGAACCGTTTTGCTAGAAATTAATACAAAGAATTATTCGCTTCCTACGATTGAAATCGAAGCGCCGCAGTGCATGCTGGGGGACGCCGGCGTTACATTACGCGTAGTGTAACATAGGCCTATGTTAGAGAGCGTAACACGTTAGGCCATGTTGTCGTCGTTGTTGTTTACGGCTAACATTTTCACACATGCAGGCAACATTCCTGCAATAACCATTAGCGAAGAGAGCAGCGTTGTGAAAAAAGAACAACAACAACAATAACAGCAACAGCATCAGCAACAACAACATCATCATCATCAGCAGCAGCAGCAGCAACAGCAGTAACAACAAAAACCACAAAGAAAGGTAACAAGGAAAGACAACGTACGCGGGCTTCCAATGCGTTGAATGCATGCATCTGTCTCCAGAACCTTTCCAGTTTTCTGCACATGTTGATCGGATCCTATATCCTGAAATTGCGCACACCGATTCGCTCTTTGCAAATTGGTTATATTCCGATTCGACTTTTCTTTTTTGCAGGAATTTGATTTGGGAGGGAATTATTTTGATTATATTAAACCATCATAAACCACATTCTTCACAAAAAAAACTTTAAGGTTTCTTTTCTGTATATGCCGATATGATACGAATCTTGTTGATACGAATCTTGTTGCCAAGTCAAGTTGAGTACTGTGCTGTCCTGGTTTGTAGCGTTCGCCTCCAGTTATAGAACTTATAGTTATTATACAGTTATGTTCGAAGAAGAAGCTAATGACGTATAACGAGTTGCGTTATCTTCTGCACGCTTCAGTTTGTGCGTGTGTGTGTGTGTGTGTGTGTGTGTGTTTGCACCGCTGTATACTGTATGTTGCCGCCAGTTTTTTTCAAAAGCACTGAACCCCTGGTGCACAGTTTGCATCTGGTATCTTTAATAATAATGGCATGATATGAGTACAGTTGTTGTTCATCTCATTTACTTTAATAGATTTTTTGTCAATTTCTCTTGAACTTTCTGACAATCGGATGTACTCTGTCATGTCACGTGATGAGACCTGATGCATCAACACCAGAGAAGATGGTCATGGGTTCGTTTTTTATAATCCGTCCCAAACCATCGAATATCCAACCCAACCCAACCCATGTCGGCAATAGGGTCGCTTGACCCAATCCACCGTAATACATTACAGAATCAGGATGGCAGAATATCAGATTGAGAAAAGGCTTTGGATATGGATATCATGATATACAGTAGAAGTTCGTTATAACGTACTTAACGACTCTTTAAAATTCAGTACGCTATTGCCAAGATACGTTATATCCAAAACGGCAGCACAACACACGGGACCGTACATTGCGGTACGTTATGACCGAGGATGCGTTATAACCGAGTCCGTTATAACGACGTTCTACTGTATAAACACAGGATGTTCTGCGGAATGTTTTAGACCCGACACACGGACCTAATTCTCTGCTGAAATAATGCTCTACTTCAGTGTTTCTTCCAGACTCCAGGCCTTTGGGGAGGGGGGAGAATCGAAGCTTTCGGGAGGGAGGTCGACTTGGTTGGAGGGGAAAAGACACAGTTCAATGCAAAATTTGTGTAAGTGCTGGGATTTGGGGGGGATTTTGATTTTTTTTGGTGGAGGTGGATCTCCCCTCCTAACAGGCCTGTATAAAACACTGCTCTACTTAAATAAATTGATCACGTGATCGTGTAGCTGGCTAGCGTTGTAGAGTTCTTGTTGAAGTGCTTGCTTTTTCTGAATCGTTTCTTTCGACGTATCTTTGTGCATTTTGGAAGGCGAGCTTCTACAGGGTGGCGCAAAAAAACCGGACTAGTCACATTTAGGCTTGCATTTAATATAGTCCGGGTTTTTTGCGCCACCCTGTACTGTTAGTTATTCTTCTTATTATTGTTGTTGATGCGTTTGCTTGTTTTTAACGCTGTTATTCTGCAGTCTCAGTGCTTATGTTGCTTATTTTTCGGCCTTTTTGTGCTTTCGTTTTGGAACGTACGACTGTACGACGCTGAAGCCAAGACCACGACCAGTAGTAGTGTTAGTTCGACCGGCGTGGTCGACTCGACCGAAGAAATGGTCCAGGAGAATGACCAAGTCCCCGATCTGCCCGCTTACAAGGGTCGCATGTCACGCCTGCAGAGCAGAGGTATATAATACTACCGCCAGTCGGCGTTACGCGCTGTGTTACCTCTTGCGCAGACATGGACACGGGTCCATTTTTACACAACCCAACCCAACCCAACCCATTGCGGTTGAGAAGACCCAACCCACGAAAGCAATAGGGTTACTCGACCCAACCCACCGTAATACATTACAATTTCTTAAACCAAGATTTATTTTCTTACCCAACCCAATCCACCGTAAAATGGACCATTCTGACCAAAAAATTCCGACCATACCCAACTCAACCCATCCCATGGGTGGACCCAACCCATGTCCATGTCTGATCCTGCGTCGCGCTGTCGATAAGCGAAGTAGCTGATTAGATAAGATGAGATATAATGCGATGATATGAGTGACTTAGATTAGAAAGCACTGGTTTGCGTGGTTGTCAGTCTCGATCGCTGGAATTCTAAATTAGGGAACCAATCGCAGCAGTTGTAGGGGCGTCAATGGCGGGGGGGGGGTAGGAGGAGAGGGGTCAGAAAACAAAATTACCAGGTTAATGAATCTTCAATTTAGTTAAATATCGTGATGTTTTTTTATTGACACGGGATTAAAACTACAGATGCACTTTTTTCTTGATTTTACCGATGCAAACTGGTCTGTGACGGTTGTACGTAAAGTCAGTTTTCTCATCAGTTTCTTCTCTTTTTACGCTGAGTAGAGCAAAGTCGCAGAGTTTTTGGCGCCCCTTCAAGTGGCGCTTGGGGGTGGGGCATCTGCCCAGTCATAGGTACGCTTCTGAGTAGTTCAAAGTAATGATTTTCGCTATAGAGTCGCGAAAATGCTGTATGATCATTAGTGTTTTGTAATTTACATTTTACTACGTTTCGTGGTAGTGTTTCGAGACTTCCTATCGAGTAATTAATTACTATGACAATATACACACTCGACTGTAGAAGGAACTAACTGTACGACTTACTAATTAAAAATGTGGCGCTATAGCAGTCACTGCATTTGCAATGGAAGCACTTTTGCCACTGAGGAAGTTGTAGCACTTTTTAGTAACGCTAATGCAGCATTATGCATTATAAATGCAGCAGTGGTGGTGTCTCAATCTTTACCTGGGGAGGGGACTGGTTTAGACGCGAGATGGGATTTGAAACTGGATGGAATGGGGATGTCTTCTATAGAAATCAAATCCATAAAAACTACCGTTATCGCATTTACCTGTATTTACCTGTACCGTCGTTATCTCACCGATGTTATACTACTTTCAAGGGCTGGAAAACGGTCCAGAAGAATACGGCGTCGAAGGTAAAAAAAAGTGCAGAGTGCCGTCGCACTTTTGCTTTTGCACCGAATAGTTGCTTCAGTGCTTTTGACACCTGTAGCACTGCAGTTGAAGCGAAATTGTCCGTGAAAAATCACTCGTTGCACTTTTCACTCAGTGATAAGTGCAATCATTGATTATTGTCTGTGCATTCGCTGACGACACTGCACTAGTGCTCTGAGTTGCCTTTGTTAGCGCTATTAATCGTTTAATCAATACAGTTATCTATTAACCATATTAATCAATTAATTATTAAAATCATAGTCCGTTTAATAAAATTAGTCCTGGTAATCGTATATTTAGTAGTAGTATTATTAGTAATAATATCGTTAAATATTTACCCTCAGTGTTGTTACAGCTTTCGACATTTGATGTATTTATAGACTACGTGTGAATATTCGGCTTCTAATTCTAACAGTATATATTTTATTTGCATTTTACTGTACAATAACAACACAATAGAATAACTCATTACTCCAAGACCGTGCTGTTTACTATTATTATTATTATTATTATTATTATTATTATTATTATTATTATTATTATTATTATTATTATTATTATCAGTTGCGTCAAAATTTGAGAATTCGTCGACAGACGGCGCATGGTTTCTTGCATCCGGCGCCAGAAAAGTTAAGACGCACTTGTCTTGAATCACTCGAAGTCTTTGGAATTTGGAGTTCCTCTCTGACTGCACTCAACGACAGTGTTAAAGGAAGAAACGGTGGCTGCTAAAATGCTACTGCATATCTGTCTCTGCCTGTCTGCCTCTGTCTATCTGTCTGTCTGTCTGCGTGTCTCTTGTCTGTCTCTATCTTTCTCTGTCTCTGTCTTTCTCTGTTTCTGTCTCTATCTCTGACTCTCCCACTGACTGATCTCTGGAATGACCTGGTCTTTTGCAGATGGATTTGAAGTACCATCGATTGATACCCGTAGGTATTAGAACTGGTGCTATAGAAGTGCATAATAATAATAATAATAATAATAATAATAATTAATTATTATTATTATTATTATTATTATTATTATTATTATTTTATTATTATTATTATTTATCTCTGTCTGTCTCCCTATCTATCTTCTGGTAAAGGCGTATCTCTATCTTCGCTCTATCCCTCAATCTCTCCCTTCCTCAGAAACCCTTTTTGACATTTCTATGTCTCAAAATCATTTATTCACCGTCACACTACTTTTTACCTGTCTCTCCGCCTCGCTTTCTACGTCTGCCTCTTCCTCTCTCTCCGCCTACGTCAGTCGCATACCAAATGGAGTGCGACTTAGCGTAGCTGTGCGTTTAGTTCGGTTATTTTCTCGCCAGATGGCAACACTTCAAGCACGTCAAAAAACAGAATCCCAGCAGAAAAAACCGATTTGCTCTGTGAAACAAGACGTTCTTGTTTGAACGGACGATTTTCTCGTGGAATTTATCTCTAAAACTACTCGTCCATATGCTCTGTATACAGGGTGGTGCAAAAATAACCGGACTGGTCACATTTAGGTTTGCATTTAGTACAGTCCGGTTTTTTTGCGCCACCCTGTATATATATATGGACAATGTTAGTAGTTTCGTAGCTAATCGAGATTTTGTAGTTGTAAAAAAACCCACAAGCGAAGCTGTCTTGGAATAGGCCTGTAGCCGAGAGATGGCAGATTGGCAACGGGGTTTTGATGGGTCAAAGGTGAACGGGTTCACCAACAGCTGATGAGTCACATGGGTCAAGAGTCATTTTGAGTGACCTATTGACCTTTATAAGTGACCTCTCTTCTGTAGTCTGTAATGCATGGTTTTTGCATGTTCGTATCGTTTTCATTGTAGTATACACTTGTTTGTTGGTGACTTTGTAAGCTGAGTTTATACATGTTAATATCAAGTTGTGCTTTAGCGTAGACAATAATAGGTAATCATTCATTGTTTTGAAATATTTATATACAGGCTGCGATGAATATAATTGCTTTTATATATCTAACTCTTACGGCTCATACTTATACTAAGGTTTATTATAATAAGATTTATTATAGTAATATTCATGATTATTTGAAAAGGTTTCTTGTTATAGAGTTTATTAGAATAAAGGTTATTATAATAACGGTTACTCTGAGAAGGTTTATCAATGCTGTTGACGAACATGGATGATGGAACTGATTAAAAACATACTTTCTGTTGTTTCTTTCTTTACATTTCAGATGTGGCGTCACCAGAAGTTGATAAAGTATGAACATTATTCAACTTACTTATTTATTCAACTTACTAGGATTTTGTTGTCTAGCATGGAATCGAACTGTTATAGGTTCATGAAATCAAATCAATTGAATTGTTACATGCAATGCAGAAGTCTCAACCATTTCTTAACCCTTTAGCCAGAGCAATCCGCACAGGACTAATCAATATGTTATAAGAACGAAATATCTGCGCGGCCAAAGGGTTAATAACACAAGTCTGTTTCGTTTATGTTGTTCTGAATGTTTGAAAAGGGAAAGGGGCAAAGAAGAGGAAGCAAACAGGTCCAGGCAGACGACGAAGACGAAGACGTCAGCAAGTATTTCAAGGTCAAGCCGGAAAATCAGGTCGTCAAAATAGGTCAGTACATGCGCATGAAATTAGGTCAACTTCCGACAAATAGGAGGGCATCTTGTAGGTGACATGACTCGCTTGCCCGAAAGCGGTAGTTCTTGCTTTTCTAAATGTGACGTCACAATGGCATACGATATACCGCCGTTGTCAGTGGTAACCAGGTGACAACACGAAATTGATCAGGTATAGTTCATGCTTTTATGAATACGACGTCATAATAACATACTATATATATATGTATATATGAATATATATACATATTTATACATACCTGTACATACATATACAGTATATGTATGTATATATTCCGTTGTCAATGGCAATGCTAGAAACGTCGTAATGGCGTACTATATATAATTATGGTCATATATAATTATATATTATATATACTACTATATATAATTATCGTCAAGAAGATAAAGATAAAGATAAAGATATAAGTATATATAAGTATATATAAGTATATATAAGTATATATGAGTATAAATGACTATATATAAGTATATATTAGTATATGTATAAGTAAATATGTAAGTATGATGTATATAACTATATATATATATAGTATGTATATATATATATACTGTGTATATAAATGTATCCGTTGTCAATGGCAACGCCAGGTGACAACATGAAGGTGGAGTGCTACTTCAAGGTGAAGCCTCCGAGCGTCGATTGGTATCGCGGCGCCATCCCCGTCAAGACCGATCCCCGCGTGACGATCGTTTACGACGAACAGGGACTCTATTCGTCCATGGAACTCAAGAAGTGCAAACTGACGGACGAGGCCAAGTTCCGGGTCCAGGTGGAGGACGACGAAGGGGAGGAGGCACTGGAATTCGCCGGATTTTCGCTCTTCGTCAAAGGTCTCGTTCAATCTTATATAGATGTCGTCGGTCAGACACGTACAGTAGAACTTCGTTATAACGAGCTCGGTTATAGCGCGTCCTCGGTTATAACGTCCGGCGGCAACGTATACGGTCCCGTGTGATGCGCTACCGTTGTGAATGTTATTTTGGTTAATAACGTACCTCGGATATATAGCCTGCTAGATACTACAGATCCGCTGAGTGCGTGATAACGAAGTTCTACTGTGTCGAACTATTTTATGATTATTAATAGTACTTCTTAGTCCTCTACAGGTCATGGTTAGCCATTTAACCATAAGAGTAAACTTGGATGAAAACGTGAAGGCGGGCAACGCCCATAGACTCTCAAAAAATAGGACTGGAGTTCGACCCCAGAGGCGTAATAGAAGTTTACGCTTATGCCTTTAATATTAACGGCCTATTGTAAATTCGTTCGTACTGTGTCTGTTACGTTAGTTGGCTGAAGAGACTTCAACTTGACCCATGTCTCTGCCTATAGTTATGCTTGATTTTGAAAATAATTCGGCTTAATTAATTCTTCAGGCGCTGTATAAATTCAGAAATGTCGTTTTTTATAGATCCCAAAGACTCCGGCCTCGATTTTAGGAATCTTCTGAGGCACAAGTGAGTAGCAGCAGCAGCAGTAGTAGTAGTAGTAGTAGTAGTAGTAGTAGCAGCAGCAGTAGTAGCAGTAGTAGTAGTAGTAGTAGTAGTAGTAGTAGTAGTAGTAGTAGTAGTAGTAGTAGTAGTAGTAGTCATTGTAGTTATTATTGTCACCGTAATTCTGTAATCATAGCACTTTTATGGCCCAAATTTGGGTCAAGTTAAATGCAAATGCCGTCTTTTAAAATGGCGTTTTTTTCTATTTGTAAACGGTTTTATTTGTAGATATTTTACTTGTCTGCATTTTAAAGAACATCAAATATTATTCCTCATTGCAGGGATCACAAGAAGCGAAGAGGAACGAAAGATGAGCCTGACTGGGGAGAGCTAAATCCGCGTGAGAGATATATAGGCCTAAGAGAGACTACCTAAAACGGCCTAAGGCCGGCCATTTAGTCTTTTATCATGAGTGCCAACAGAAATTTTCCCGGCGGAGGAGGGTCTAAACACAGTGGTCATGTTTTAGCAAAATGTTCAAATGCAAAATTTGACAATCTTAAAAGGCTGCGTGCCGGAATGTCAGGTAAAAATCCCAAGAATCAGGTACTGTTCTATACTTTAATTAAGTAGCGTTTTAGTGTTAAAGAATTATTGTTTAAAAATCAAATATAGCTAGTTGCAAAAATAGATTTGCATTTTCCAGGGCATGTGGCCCTCTTGCCTTAATGTTTATAAGCACACATGTGCGCTAGGCCAGTTGCGTCACTAGAAAAAAAACTGGTTCTATTCAATGCACAGATCCAACTATCACAGAAGATATTTTGTTTAGATATTGTACAGCCGGAATAGAAAACACACATATATCTGTCTCTGATATATATATATATATATATATATATATATATATATATATATATATATATATATATATATACTGTACGCTGTTTATTGTTGGCCAAAATTGACAAACTTTTGAACTTTGAACTTTTGATTTTCCTCGCAGTGGAAAAGGATCACGGAGAATACCAGAAACACAGACGCATGTCCGCCATTGACCTGTCACGTGGTGCGGCCAGGACAGGAACGGAAAAAGACAAGGTAAGTTATATATATATATATATATATATATATATATATACTGTATATATATGATATTATATATATATATACTGTATATATGCATGTATGCTGAAAATTGTGTTTCAATTTGGTTGAAGACTCGGGGTGTTTGTCGGTATTTTTAGCTCTTATTTACGTAGGGCCTTTATTTACTGTTTGTCGTTACAAGTTATAATATAATAACGAGCAAATCTTTCTGGCAAGTAACCTAGTATATGAGTTTGTTACTGTTATTCTTTTATGCGTCTGACGAGCTACACAGTGTCGCAGTTGGAATAAACTTCTTCTCATTATGTATATATATATATATAAAGGGTGGCGCAAAAAACCTGACTATATTAAAATACAAACCTAGTTGTGACTATTCCGGTTTTTTGCGCCACCCCGTATATACCCCCCGGTATATGTATCACAGGTTGAGCACCATTGGATCGACGAACTGGAAGACCTGACTTGCCAGGACAAGGAGAGCAAGGTGGAGCTGGCCTGCAAGTATTCGAAGCCGACCGCCCGTGCCAGCTGGTACAAGAACAAGCTGGAGATCTTCCACGGACCCAAGTACAACATGACCGCCGAGGAGGGCATCTTCAGACTCCTCATCAACAGGGTCGGACTGGAAGACGGCGGCAAGTACACGTGCCAGGCGGACTACAGCAAGGACACGTCGTGCTACGTGACGGTCGAACGTCAGTATACTGCGCATACTGCATCTAGAGTAGATATGGCGCCAATGGCATTGGGGGGGATTTAATTGCAGTATTGATAATAACGGACTCAGTTATTACGCTATTTTAATAATCGGTTATAGCGTACCGCAATGTACTGTCCCGCGTGATGCGATACCGTATTGGATGATACTGGATATAACGTACCTCGGATATAATTAACTACATTTTACAAACCCGCTATAAGTACGTTATAACGATGTACTACTGTACAGGGGCGTAGCGAAGGGGTTGTATATTGGTATATATACCTTCCCAAAAATCAGTATATATATATATAAAACAGTATAACATATATATACATACACACATATATAACATTTAATACATACTATATATAATATACATATATATATAAATATAACAATATGTGTCCCCAAAATTTATACCCCAACTCAAATTCTTTGATACGCCCCTGCTACTGTAGCAGGTTAACAAATCTTTAATTAGGTTTAATTAACACGTTGTGACATTTTAATGATACAAGATTAAAACTACAGATGCACTTTTTTCTTGCTTTTACTGATGTGAACTGTTCCACGATGTGACCCTCAAAGTCAGTTTTCTCACTTTCTTCTCTTTCTACGGAGTTTCTAGCGCCGCCTTCGATTGGCTCCCACGGGGCCATCTTCCCTATATCTGCCGTACCCATGCAAGTCTGTCTGAGGGTGGCTTGACTACTGTAATTCCCTGTCGTTTCTTTCTCAGGCAAGAGCATCGAGTATTTCTTCACCCAGAAGCTTCCAAAGACTCCGTCGGTCAAGCGCAAGAAGGATCTCGTCCTCGAGTGCATGCTGTCGGACCCTCGTGGATCGGTCACGTGGACGAAGAACGGAGAGAAAATAGACGTATTACCATGACAACCGTTTCTTCTTATTCACCAGTCGCCGATTTGCTCTGTGATGACTCACGCATGATGACGTCACCCTGAATTCCTGATTGAGGCGGAATTCAAATGATTGCTGTTTGATGAGATTGATTAAAATAAACGAGAGAGAGACTTAACTAAGATTGATTAAAATAAACACAGGCGACACATTTTCATTTACTTAGCACTATCTCTTAGTCTCTGTTAGGCCTATACAGTCTATGGTCAGAAAGTTAGTTAGGCCTCTTTAGCGCCCTTAAAGCAAAAAGGTCTCTTAGTTGATACATGCCACAGTGCGTGGAGACAGAATATACACATACAGAGACTTTATATACTTAAATATATATAAATATAATATATATATATATATATATATATATATCCAATCTTCTCTCAAGTATATTTCTGAATTTGAGTGTCTTAATTACACCGCTGGTGATAACATAACATCATGAATAAATATTGACGGAGCTATACAAATCAGGCGTTTATTTGTGCAAATACGCTAACAACAAATAATAATAATAATAATAATAATAATAATAATAATAATAATAATAATAATAATAATAATAATAATAATAAATATCAGTATATGTGTGTGTGTGTGTGTCTAGTATACTCCCGGGAAATACGAGATTTCGAGAGAAGGAAAACCGATGCATCCTGAAGATAATCAACGCCGACAAAGACGACGCCGCCGAGTTCGCGTGCGAGGTCGAAGGTGACAAAACCACCTGCAAGGTCACGGTCGAAGGTCAGAGTTCATATTCGTCGTCACATCATTCCATTGAACACTAAACCTATATATATATATATATATATATATATATATATATATATATTGAAGATGACGTAGAAAATAACAGAAATCCAATATAATAGAAAGTAATGATCTGTAACAGCTGACGGCAAAAGTTACAAATCGCTCAAACGAATAAACGAATTCTAATGAAATTTTTCGCCAATGACACACATAGATGTCTCTTTGTGTGTTGAAAATTTTGTCTAAATCGGTGCAGATTCGAGGCAGTAAATGCGACATGTTTAGGGGTTCCCTTTTTTCCCGGACACACGCTATAGAGAAGCGTACGCCGTGTGCTGTCTTCGTGAGCTCCCTTTGACTGTCGGTGATTTCTGCATTTTTAGAGCCTGACTATGACTTCGAGAAGAACCTGCAGGATGCCGATGCCTACGAGAAGGAAACGGCGGAATTCGAATGCGAAGTTAACGACGAAGAGGCACCGGTCCAATGGTTTCGAGAGGATAAAGTACGCATAATAATAATAATAATAATAATAATAATAATAATAATAATAATAATAATCACTGTGAATGCCCTCCGCGTCTAAATGCTCTCCACGTTCAAATAATAATAATAATAATAATAATAATAATAATAATAATAATAAAAATAACAATAATAATAATAATAACAATAATAATATAATAATAATAATATTAATATTAATATTAATAGTTGTTGTAGTAGTAGTAATAATAATATCTGGAGTTTAGAATGCTATACCTATGTTGAAAACCAATGACATTCATAGAGTCTTCTCTATAATTAGGCCTATGTAAAAGCCGCGTACGAACTAAACACGCGCATGAAAATTGCGAAGGATGTGACGTCATTTATCGACGTTTCGAAGGATGTGACGTCACCGTTGACGTCATCAAAATGGCGATTGCCGCGATAGTGCCTCGTTTTCGACCCGTTATAATATAAAGTCGGTTCGAAAGCATCGTCACGTGACCAGCGTTGACAAATTCATCATCATCATCATCATCATCATCATCATGTTCTTCTTGTTCTTGTTCTTGTGCAGCCGATCGACGTCAACGATCCGAAATACTTCTGCGTCCAGGATGGAAAGAAGAGGCGACTGCGGGTGACGAACATCACCGGCCGCGACGAGGGCATCTACAAGTGCAAAGTTCAGAACAAGGTCACTTCCGGGAAGCTCTTCGTGGCGCGTAAGTAAGAAGAAGACAGGCAGGCAGACGACGCCCGAAACGTTAGGAAACTTTAACAGCAGCTACAATCGGAACACAGTGACGCGCGTGTAGCTTGCGACTGCTGTGACTGTCCCTATATAACGAGGCGCCACTGTATTATTATCTGTGCAGCTGACGTCATCATCAAGGAAAATCTGAAGAACGTGCGCAAGATCGAAGGCGACGAGGCGAAGATGCAGTGCCGAGTGAAGAACCCGAAGAACTACGAGATAAAGTGGCTCAAAAACGGAGAGGAAATCAAATTTCCCAACGACAAGTAAGTAAGAAAGAAAGAAAGAAAGAAAGAAACGGGCGTCGTCCTTGAGCTATTAGCGTTAACCCCTTAACTGGGTGCCCCGAGTAACGCTCGTCCATTTTACTTTGAGTTACAAATAGTTGCCCAGTTAAGGGGTTAAGCGAGAAAAATTTTAAATGTCCCTTTTTGTCTCGTGGCGTTTTGGAAATTGGTGATTTATGAAAATCGTCGTCAGCCAAAGGACCTGTACTATTATGATCTGACATTTCGGGATTATTTCAAAAACCATGGCGCTATAGAAGCTATTGTCTACGATTGCCTAAGGAACCCCTCTCTTTCCACATGAGCGCGTATGACCACAGGCATATATCGCGATACTCAGTAATGGACTACAGTAGAACTTCGTTATAACGTACCGGTACTTGGCGTGCCTGTATAACTTAGTGCGTTATATTCGAGGTACGTTATGCCCAATACCATCCATAATACGGTAGAGCATCACACGGGACGGTACATTGTGGTACTTTATTACCGAGTATACTACTGTTATAACCGAGTCCGTTATAAAACGAAGTTCTACTGTAGCAAAAATCTTGGACTCGAGATGCAGTACTTTGCTGGTTTTCCGTCTCAGGTACGAAACTAAGGAAGAGGACGGAAAACAGACGTTGGTCATCAAGGGCTTGAAGCTGGACGACGCCGGTGACTACACCTGCAAAATAGGTGACGACCGCGAGACGTCTGCAAAGCTCCAGGTGGACGAAGGTGAGTGTCTGGGAGACAGTCACGTGACGTCTAGTCTGATTTCTTTACTACTTTTCTTTCTCTACTCGGGGATAGTCCGATATCCTGCATAGTCGTATAGTCTTACATATCCTATATAGTCGTATTGTCCTATATATCCTATATAGTCCTATATATCCAATATAATCCTATATATTCTATATAGTCGTATAGTTCTATAATACATATGTGTGTATGCACATTATGATGTGCCTCGTTCTATTACAGTCAATGGCGTTAGTGTGTAGTATGAAATGGCTGGGAGTGCTCTATTTCGAACCCTGTAGATGGAAATTGAGAAAGATATAATTGATTATTCTTACAGAGGTTAAAGCAATGAAGAAGGAACAAGAGGAAAATGTGGATTTTGTCTGAGAATTTCTTCAAATCGATTAGATTTTTACATATCTAGGGCCTATACGCCCTCTATTCAACAGGCGTTCAATTGCCTTCTCTCACACAGCGAATTAATGATAAAACTTGTATTCGATATCAGTAAAACCTGTTGTATGCCTATAATATCACGCGGCTCTTCCCTTGATCGCCCTACTAACCATTCCACAAGATATTCGGCAGGACTTTCATTTAGTTATATAGATGGTATATCGTGAATAAATTGCAATAAAAGTGAGAGGTGTCCCGTTTCGATCGCTCTAGAGCAAAATATAGACGGGATATATTGACTATTTTAGCAGGATTTGATGCAATGAAGATGGGGACACAAGGAAATGCGGTTTTCGTCAGAACAATTTGTTCAAAATGCAGACAATGTTTGCCGATCTATGCGCATGCTGTTCAATAATCCTTCCATTGGTTTATAGCTTTATATAACACAGCAAATGAATTTATTTTGCTGTGGAGCGTTCGATTTATACTATGCATTGCAGGCATTTCGTTTCGTTTGGCTATGAACAACACCTGGTTATGTTTTATGAACACCTGTATTGGCTTGTTTTACAGGTAGGAGACCGCCGAACGTTAACCTGGACGCCATTCCGAGAGAGATCACCGTCAAGGCAGGAAAGAAGGTCGCCTTAGACATTCCGTACACAGGTATACACTGTATAATGTGTATATAGGCACACGAACATTTTCAAGACGAGAATCTAAATGATTTTATCTAGTCCAGATAAATCCAAACTTCATTGGTTGCATTTTTATTTGTTTGATTAATTGATTGATTGAAGATTTTAAACTACAAGTATCATTTAGTTTTCTTATTAAACTTCGTACTAGTGCAAATCTAAAAATGTATAATAATTTAGTAAACCTGATAATTAGTTGTATCTTAATTTTCTTTCTCGAAATATGCTACTATGCAGTAAACTTCTATTAGGCCTCTAGGCTCTAGCCCCCCAACACCCATTTTCGAGAGGCCAGGATCGAGGGAAGGTATATAGGGAGACTGAAAAATCGGACCGATATATTGGCTTGGACAATGGTCGATTACTATTCAACCCAAGGATGTCTAGAACATTATTAAAATGGCGCTATATAAGTTCGATGATGATAATATAATGATGATGATGATATAGGAGTTGAGTCCTCACTTTTTCATCCAAGTGTACGCCTACACCTTTGTGTGCATGCATTTATATAGCGCACCCTGTGCCGAAGAGCAAGTGGACGAAGAACAAGGTGAGTCTGGCAAAGGACGATAACGTTACGACGTCGCAGACGCCAGAAATGTGCAAAATAAAGATCGAAAAGGCTCGACGCAGCGACGCTGGAGAGTACGAGATCGAGCTGGAGAACGAGAGCGGAAAGATCTCCGTTCCCATAACGATCAAGGTCATCGGTACGAAGAAGTTAATTATCTCGAATCATTTTCTCAAGTGACGACGACGACGACGACGACGGTGAAGATATGGCCACATCTCTGGGGATTTTTACTTTGCGTTATCTGTGATTTAGAACCGTATAAGAGCTGATAGACTGATCTGAAATCAGCTGAAAGCATTTATCTTCGAAAACTCATTTCCGTCCACCCTTTGGATAAAATGACCCTGCCTAAGAGTGACCCACACATTTAGGCAACAACAACAACAACAACAAAAACAACAACAACAACAATAATAATAACAATAAAATGATAATAATAATAATAATAATAATAATAATAATAGTAGTAGTAGTAGTGGTAGTAATAATAATAATAATAATAATAATAATAATAATAATAATAATAATAATAATAATAATAGTGGTAGTAGTAGTAGTAGTAATAATAATAATAATAATAATAATAATAATAATAATGACAGGTTTCGAGTGGCTCAGTAGGATCTGTCCAGTGTGAGAACCACTATGTCCTCCCACCCGGCCATTCTCTCACATTATATCATTGCTGGATAATTAATTTCATTCTTTGCCATCTTGTCCTCTGTTAGGTTATTTCCGGTATTTTCCTTCTTTGTCTTTCTTGTCTTCGAGTCTACAAATACAAAACTTTGAAGTATATATAGTATTGTATGCAATTCTAAGTTTTCTGTCCGCTTACACACAGACTTACTTAGCCTCCTAAGCCACTTTAAATCATCATCATCATCATCATCATCATCATCATCATCATCATCATCATCATCACATCATCATCATCATCATCATCATCATCATCATCATCATCATCATCATCATCATCATCATCATCATCATCATCATATTATTATTATTATTGTTATTATTATTATTATTATTATTATTATTATTATTATTATTATTATTATTATCCCTTTCTAGACAAGCCTTCCAAGCCCGAAGGTCCTCTCCAGGTGCTGGACGTCTACCGCGACCGCTGCCGTCTTTCGTGGAAGCCCCCGCTGGACGACGGAGGCCTTCCGGTCCAGCGCTACGTCGTCGAGGCGCAGGACATGGAGACGCAGAGGTGGGTGAAGGTGGGCAAGGTGATGGGCGACACGCAGTGCGGCGTGCCCGGGCTCCAACCGGGCAAGAAGTACCAGTTCCGCGTGAAGGCGATCAACGCCGAGGGGGAGAGCGAGCCCCTCGTCACGTCGTCCGAAGTCCTGGCGAAGGATCCGTTCGGTAGGAGGACCTGGATTTCATTCACCTGGATTTCATTCACCTGGATTTCATTCACCTGGATTTCATTCACCTGGATTTCATTCACCTGGATTTCATTCACCTGGATTTCATTCACCTGGATTTCATTCACCTGGATTTCATTCACCTGGACCGTTGAACGGTTTTCATTCGGCGTGCCGTCGCCTGATGCTTCTGTGCATTATGAAGCGGCGCTATAGAAGTCTATTATGGCTAGGTTATAGAATAGGAGAGGCAGACATCTTATCAGCGGATTTCAACGAGCATTTTTAAAGCGTTTATTTATCGTTTCAGTGTCTTCGCGGACCATTTCACATCCATTGGCGGACCGTTGCAGGTCGTTGCAGGTCCGCGGGCCGCTTTTTTGTCTGTATCATTGGACGGACGCTGGATTCATTAAATAATGGCGCTATAGAAATGTTTTGATTAAATTCGGTTTTCCATTGACTGCAGATCCACCTGGAAAACCTGGAAAGCCAGAGGTGTTGGACTATGACAAGGACCGGGCGGAGATCAGATGGGACGCTCCGAAGTCCGATGGAGGAAGTCCCATCTCGAAATATGTCGTCGAGAAGAAGGAAAAGGGCCTCTTCTGGGAGAAGGTGGTCGCTAGATTATATATATATATATATATATATATATATATATATATATATATATATATATACACTCAAGCCGCTATGTATTGGCAATGAAGATATATTAAGAATATATGAAATTAGACGAAATCTGAGATTAGACAATAACTGTTTGCAAATGAATTGTCAAATGAATATATATATATATATATATATATATATATATATATATATATATATATATATATATATATATACAGTTATATGTATATATTGTAAAAATGAATATATGTACAGTATGCTTGTCTCCTCCTTTCTTTTCTTCCGTCGCTCCCGATTGGGTTGAACTATGGGTCTGAATGATCCCCTTCCATTTCTGTCTGTCTCTTGTTGCCCTGGTCGTCGTTTGGATTATTTACTTACTTGCTTACTGTAGCATTCGTGCGCCTGTTGGTCTCTTGAATTTGTTCGATTTCCTCTTTGAAGGTTGGAATGGTTACTGCGGATGAGACCAGCGCCATCGTTCCCGGTCTCGAAGAAGGAAAGGAATACGAGTTTCGAGTGGTCGCCTTCAACGAGGCCGGGGCGGGAGACGCTTCGGATGCTAGCGCCTCCGTCTTCACCAAGGCCAGAAGAGGTCGGTCGGCGGCGGAGGCTGATTCTGCTGTTCCGTAATGTACCAAATGTAATGTAATGTGACGTGATGTAATGTTTAAACAGTGAAACACTGAAATGATATAAATAACTGTTTAGTTTATAGTTGAGTTTTTTCTGCTTCTCTGCTTATGTATGTTGATCTAACAATATGTTGTGAAAAATAAATTTATTTGATTGATTGATTGAATGTAATGTAAGTAGCTGTTTTGTTGTAGTAAATATTTCGATTCTGATCAAGATTCATCATCAATGATTGTTATTTCTGTGACTGTTGTTTGTGTTTTCAAAGTGAAACCGAAGATTGATCGCAATAGCTTCAGTGACAAAATCCAGCTGAAAGCCGGACAAGACTTCACTATTGACGTCAAGTTTACAGGAGAACCAGCTCCAAAAGCAACATGGACACATGGCAACAAAGTACCAAACATAATCACGCTTTGCTGCTTTGCGCTGCGGATTAAAGCTATAAATTTCCGTTTCTTATATATATATATATATATATATATATATATATATATATATATATATATATATATATATATATATATATATATACACATATATATATATATATATATCATGCTTTGCTGATATTGTGGCAAGCAATGCTCTTGTTGTAATGTCGCAAATATTTTTGAAATGTTACAGTGTATAAGAATTTCCTGGCAAAATTAACGATTTCAGTTACAGAATGTCCGCTTGCTGCTTTAAGTTTTTGCTGTACGTGCAATTGATACACATGGCTTGTTTTCTCGCTTGGCATTCTTATAAAGAAATTTTGCATTGGTTTCAGCCTTTTAATATTTTTCGCTTACAACATTTTAGAATGTGTATACGTTTTATTTCGATTTGAGCATCATAAATACTTGTGTTTCTCTCAGCTATTTTCATTATAATGTCTTCGATTTAATATTGCATGCGGTCACCTGTCCACACCTTGCACTGCTCTGTTTGATCCCATTTTATTTTTGCTTTGATCTACGCCGTCCTTACGTTTCTGCCTGTCTCCTCCTCCTTCCTCACTGCTTTGCTGTTATATCCGTTTCTTTTTCAGCCTTTTTCCGGCGAATCCGATCGAGTCCGCATTTCCTCTCCATTCAACGATTCCCAGGTGGGGCTAGAAGCGGTGGAAGAAATGGGTTAACGATACATAGTTAAATTGTAGGCACAGTTCGATTGTAGGGGCTGTCAGAAGAACTTGCATTAATATGTGACTGCAGCTTAACCCTTTCGCTACTAGACCCTTCGGCCCGAAGCGTTAATAGACCGAGCCTTTTTTCGTGACCCTTTGGGCCTAAGGGCCATTTATACAGGGATATTTCTAGGATTGTGAATTTGGGAGTGTCGACCTCAAATTGGGGTTGTCCGGAGCTAATTAGTATGCATTTTGTATGCATACCATTGTCACACTACCAACTTTTTTTTGGGAGGGAGAGGTGTCGACCTCAAATTGAGGGGTGTTGGGGGGAGGTGTTAGGGGGGTGTTAGAGGGTGCATGACAGGCCATCCGACAATGGTACGTAAACATACTGATATAGACGGTTCTATGTTGTAATTCCACTTTATTTACGCCAGTACCGGGGAGGTTGCCATAGTAACGAAAGGGTTCAGTGGAAATTCGATAAAATACGAGCCATCAATCCCCCTATCACAATGGATTTCTTGTTGACAAGCAGAATTTGGATGGGATGTGTCCATGGGGAAAATCAGATTCGGTTTGGCTTAATTGCGTTGATCCTTCGCAAATGGTGTTCATGCGCGCTGCGGAAACGCAAATATAGGCGAGCGAAAAGATAAACTGGTTGCACTGCTGCGCAGCGCACAAGTGCAAATTTTACTGTACTGCATTATGTGTGAAATGTAAATTGTTAATTTCCACGTTGTGTTGTGAGACTGTTGGCTTTTTAAAAAATAAAACGGAGAATATGATACTTTAAAAATTAAAGTAGTTATTATTGCGTTTTGAGTGACCAACTGACAAATGATTTTAAGTGAGCTTTTCCTTTGTATTTGGCATTGAAATTTCTCGTGCTGAGGATAGATAATTATCGTTTTTTTACCTCTGCTAGGTTCTTGCAAATGCTGAAAATATCAAAATTGCAAACCCAGAATACAGCTCGACTATCGTTTATCGACGCGCAGAACGCAAAGACACTGGTTCTTACAAGATTACCGTAACGAATGACTTCGGCAGCGACTCGGCAGAAATCAATGTCGTTATCATCGGTATGTGTTAAGAAATATCGATAGCAGTGATAAACAAAAAAAATTATGCACTTCTATAGCACCAGTGAATCTAATAGCCAAGAGTATCAATCGACGGTACTTCAAATCCATCCGCAAAAAACCGGGTCATTCCAGAGATCGGTCAGGAAACGAAACTGTAGATGTGTAGGACTGGTGTTTCAGTTATGGTGTGAAGAAGCAATCACTCACTCACTCACTCACTCACTCACTCACTCACTCACTCACTCACTCACTCACTCACTCACTCACTCACTCACTCAATCACTCAATCAATCACTCAATCACTCAATCACTCAATCAATCACTCTCACTCACTCACTCAATCAATCAATCAATCACTCAATCAATCAATCGATCGATCAATCAACCAATCAAGTCAGCCAGACAATCTAAGATGCTGTATGCATATACCAGTCTATTCAAATAGACATGTAGAAGCTTAAAATGCATATCGTTTGATGATTTTGAAGATTTTAAAAATCAGTTTTTTTATCGTAGGTGCTCCTGGTAAACCGAAAGGACCGCTGGAGGTGGTTGATGTGCAGAAGGACAGTGCGACCATCGCATGGAAGGCCCCAGAGGACGACGGAGGAAAACCGATAACGTACGGGAGACAAATACAGTAGAACTTCGTTATAACGGACTCGGTTATAGCGTATGCTCAGTTATAACTTACTGCAGTGATGCGCTGATATTGGATGTAGCGTACTGAATTTAATTAAACAGGCCCGCTAAGAACGTTATAATGAATTTGAAAGAAAGCGCAATGCTTTATACGAATTAGAGTAAGTTTTGATTTGAGTTGTTTTTCAAAAGTAAAGAAAAAGCAATGGAAGGGCACGAATTGAGAGTGACTGATGGTTTTTTGTTGTTTTTCACGGGATTTAAAGTAACTTTGGACGTATGGAAGGGCAAGAATTGATCTGTGACTGATGGGAAATTTGTTCTCTAAGTTTACCCTTTTACACGGGATTTGCTGTAAGTAACTTTGGACGTATGGAAGGGCAAGAATTGATCTGTGACTGATAGGAAATTTGTTCTCTAAGCTTACCCTTTTACACGGGATTTACTGTGACCAAGCGAGGAAAACGTGAAACCCGGTCTATTTCCCGATTTCTTGCAGCGGTTACGTTATCGACAAACTGAATCCGGCCACTGGGAAGTGGGAATCTCTCAGCCAGACGATCGCTCCGAACGTCACCGAATTCAAAATCCCGAAACTCAAAGAGGGCGAAGATTACAAGTTTCGCGTCAGAGCCGAGAACGACAATGGGCTGAGCGATCCTCTGGAGTCGGAAAAAGCGACGAGAATCAAGAACCCGTTTGGTGGGCGCACCAAAATATAATTAATTTACGATCTTCTGTATACAGTAAACACAGAGGATTTTGATATTTTTTCATGCAATTCCTATTGTTGTATTGCCAGAACATTTTGATATCTTGAGAAGAAGAGAGGTTGTTCGTCCTCAACTGCAGTGGGGGGGGTCATTGTCGTAGCCACGGGCAGGAGAACGGGGGCCCACCCCCTCTATTTTGAGCCGGGACCGGTAGCGAGATTCGTCCAAATCCGGCGAGTAATTGGGGGCGGGGGGGGGAGGGGGAGGGGGAAGGGCGAGGGGGTAGAGTAGTATCATTTGAGGACAACGCACCAGACTTCGAAGCGCTTGAGACGAAGAAATTTTGTACATTCGTCAGAACTTTTGGCCAAAATGTGATCATGTCGATGTGGTCCCCGCACCCTATTCTGCAGTCCTGGCTACGCCACTGGTGTGGTAAATCCGTCCCAGATCCTCTCTCGCAAACATTGAATTATGTTTGTTTGACTGGTCCGTTGCCTGTTTCTTCGGCGATTTTTCCAGATCCGAGCGATCCACCTGGAAAGCCCGTGGTCGTCGACAGCAGCAAGAACTTCATCAAGATCCAGTGGGAGAAGCCGAAGAGAGACGGAGGGGCACCGGTGGAGGGCTACAACGTTGAACGCAAGGATCCACGCACCGGAGCATGGACAAAACTGAACAACGAATTGCTTAAGGTAAGAGTATAGGCTATCGGATTCACGGTTATCTCTATGATTATTAATTTGGGGGGGGGTGTCGGTAAATTCTGGCGGTCCTGCCCAAAAAGTCGGACAAGCAAAAAAAGGTCACCCCATAGCTGAAATTGGGGGTTGGGGGTTGGGAAGTGTCGGTCTCAAATTGGGGAATGTTGGAGGGTTAGGGGATGTAAAAATATCCCTGGTCGGGTTTTTTTGCGCCACCCTGTAATAGCGCCATTTTATAAGACGTTAGCTGTGGCGTATTGATCCGAGGAAATATTTTCCACGGTGAACGTCGTTTTTTTTTAAATTCTAGGAACCCGTGTTTACCGACGACAAAGTAGCTGCAAACAAGGAATACCAATATCGCGTGACGGCCGAAAACGAAGGCGGAGAGTCAAAGCCGAGCGAAGTTTCCGACACGATAAAAGCCCGTCTCTAAAAGGTTATTCTGCTGTTCTTCTTTTGACTTTCTACTCTCCTGATACGACAAGTATTGCTGAGTTCTAGCATAACTTCTTCTTGTTTTGTTCTTGTTCTTCTTCTATTCTTGTTCTTGTTCTTCTTCTACTCTTTTTCTTGTTCTTGTTCTTTTTCTTGTTCTTGTTCTTGTTCTTCTTCCTGTAAGTTCTGATTCATTTTATTTATGGTGTTCTTGAAAGAACTGTTATCCATAAGTCTGTCGCTTGACTACAGTTAGTTTCCTTCGCTTACTTACTTAAACAGTAGAACTTTGTTATAGCGAACTCGGTTACAACGTATAAGGCCTATACTCGGTTTATAGCATTCCGCCATGTACGGTCCCGTGTGATGCGCTACCGTGTAGGATGGTATTGAATATAACCCGTACCTCGGACATGACGTACTAAATTTTACAGAACCTCTAATTACGTTATAACGAAGTTCTACTGTACTTTCTTTCCAATATTTAAGCTGTAATTATTGCTTTTGCGTATTTTCAAAACCTGTGCACAGCATGATGAAGGCTGGATGAATCTAATATGGAAAAATTACGAGGTGTGTTATGTTTGCAGAGGCTCCAAAAGTTGACATGCGAGGTCTTTCTGGAAAGGAAATACGCGTGAAAGCAGGTGAACCAATCAACATCGAAGTACCTTTAACTGGAACGCCCCTTCCTATCGTCAGCTGGAAAAAAGACAATAAAGGACTGTCACCTTCAGATAGAGTCAGCTATCAATTTATAACTTTCTGAAAAATATACCATAATAGTGATTTTATAATAATAATAATAATAATAATAATAATAATAATAATAATAATAATAATAATAATAATAATAATAATAATAATAATAATAATAATAATAATAATCGTTATCACTTTTGCTCTCTGCAACTCTTTAGCGGCGATAGCTTTAATGCTGTTGAATTTTTGCTAAGGCAAATGGGAATTGTCTGTTTGGGAAATATTTCATTCAAAATTCCGTAAGAAAATCGGCATTTTTTACCTGTTCTACTGTATTTTGTGTGATTTTCTGGATAGCATTTTATGTGGATACTGGATTTTTATTTTTAAAAAGGTGAAGCAAACAGCAGGCGAAGATCCGAGAACCGGAGACGACAAGGCGCTGTTGCACATACCGTCCGCCGTTCGAGGCGATACGGGAAAGTACACGATCTCCGCCAAGAACGAATTCGGCGAAGATTCTGGCGACATCAACGTTGTGGTTCTCGGTATGAACGATACTGATCGCCTGCATCTTTCTTTAAACCCAGAGCGTTACAGTAGTCCTATTCAAAGAAGCGCCATTCGGCAATTTCTCTCAGATGAAGTTGACACTTCACACTTCGAACAATGAATCTATTAACATTATTGAAGAACAGGCCTGACATTTCGAATGATTAAATTAGAAATGACATCGATCATAGTGGGAGTGCATCAATCAAGCAATCAAACAATCAATCAATCAACTAAATCTAAAAAAATTGCATGTTATCATCCTTCCATATTTATCAAGGCTAATAAATTGAACTTAACTTTCTTTAGCAACGATCTCTTAAACTTCTATTCAATTTGGTCTTACAGAACTCTCGGTAACGTATTCTTCGACGTTCAAAGCTATTCTTGATTCGAATTTCACAACATTGGACTTAACGTTAAACGTTTACTTATATATATATATATATATATATATATATATATATATATATATATATATATATATATTGCTGCTAATAAATGGCTTTTTAATGTTCAGATAAGCCGTCTGCTCCAAAGAACTTGAGCACCAGAGAGGTGTTTGCCGATCGCTGTACTCTAGAATGGAATCGACCGGCAGACGACGGCGGCGGCGAAATAACAGGTGGCTGTCCGTTTTTCATTTCTGTAGTTACTAAAAGCTTTTTTTTATATTGGTATTATTTTCTATTTCTATTTTGACAGAATATATTTTTACTAGTACGTTTCCCAGCAGGCTTGTAATGCAACCTGTGCAACTTGACCAGTAAGTAGATATCCCTAGCGTACTAGTTGATACAGGTATAATAAAGGAGGTGGACTGAAATTTTCCACATAAATAACGAGAGAGAGAAAGAGGACTAGAGAGAGAGAGAGAGAGAGTGTGTGTTTAATTTATCTAGACTCCTGGACTCCGGAGCAAACTGACAAAGCCGGGGAGGAATTCTGCTAGGGGCTGCTGTTAGTTGATGTAGTATGCCAAAATTTCCGGGGGGAATTTTAAATTTCCGAAGGGGAAGGGCGATTCCCTTCCGGAAACGGCCTAGTTTAAACCCTGGAGAGAGAGAAAGAGAGAGAAATAGATAGGTACTGTAAAAGCCACAGCTGAATGGAGACAATAGTACAGTAGTGCAGAATCTGCGTTATTTATGAATATCACGAGAAAATGTGAGGACTGCATCAAGGAAGAAATATTGCAAGTTATAACAACAGAGATAACAGTGCAAATGTTTGGGATCGGATAAAACAAAGGTACTAATGGCTTTTTAGATGTATGGCTTCATTTAATAGCGCCTAAGATATTCTGTTAAAAGATTTATCGGCATGATTAGGCAGTCTTTGTGTCTTCTTTGAATTTGAATTTAAAATTCCTGATTGCGTGAAAAGCACGGTTTTCACAGGACAAGCCAACAATTTTGTTGTCTTGTCATTCTCGTTTGACTGATTTTTCTATTGCTTTTATATAGAGGGTGGCGCAAAAAACCGGACTATATTAAATGCGAGAACTAAATGTGACTAGTCCGCCTTTTTGCGCCACCCTGTACTGTAGAACAGCGTACACTGTCGTTGCGATTTCGATGTTGACCAAAACGTTTAAAATAAGATCAGTTTTGTCGCGAATTAATTATTGCCAATCGTTCTTTCTGTATTCTGTCTAGGTTACGTGATCGAGAGGGCTGACGAAGCAGATGGCCTGTGGCATACTCTTCCGGACATCGTAAGCGGTACTTCGCATACTGTCAAAGGCCTGAAGAGCGGAAAGAAGTACAAATTCCGAGTGAGGGCGGAAAATATCTACGGCCTCAGCGACCCGGCGGAAACGGATAAATCCGTCTTGGCTAAGAATCCTTACGGTTTGTGTCCCCGTTTTGATGATTTTAGACTCGGCGGCGACACGGGAACTCTCTTAATGTTGCAAGCCTGTGCAGTGGCGGCTCTAGGATTTGGCAAGTGGGGGTAGCAACTTCTAATCATGGGGTCAACCATTTGTTGTTTAATGTATATAGCATTAAGTATAGGGTCCCAACTGAGGGGCCACTGAGGGGGGCAGGTTCTCAATAGGGGGGCACGCCCCCGACCCCCCCCGGTGGAGCTGCCACTGAGCCTGTGACGAATTTCCAATTTGTATTTGCGAACTCTTTTAAGAATAATTGCATTCTGCCTGTACAACAACTTTAATGCACCGTGCCTTTACTTATGATAGAACAAGAGATTATGGCAGACTTACAGGGGCGTAGTCAGGGATTTGATGGGGGGGGGGGGCGTATAAATCTTTAAAAATTTTGAAAATCTTAATAAACACATTGAAAATTTTAAGATAGTCTGATTTTGGAGGGTGTATATGCCGATATACCCCCGTCGCTACGCCCCTGAAGACTTCCTTGTATTTTTCGAATGATAAAATATCTTTTGTTTGATTCCAATTACAGCAGAACTTTTTGCTATGAAAAACTTGGTTATAACGTTTACTACAACGTCCGCAATGTACGGTCTCGTGTGACGCGCTACAGTATTGGATCGTATTGGATATAACGTGCTCAATTTTACATACAAGCTAAGTACGTTATAACGAAGTTCTACTGTATTTCCTGTCGCGTATTTTAGATAAGCCAGACGCTCCTGGCCAGCCGGAGGTAACGGACAGCGACAAAGACCACATCACCATCAAGTGGGACCCTCCAAAGAGAGACGGCGGAGCACCCGTAACCGGATACAACGTGGAAAGAAAGGACCCGAAAACCGGACGCTGGACAAAAGTCAGCCCGGAACCTCTAAAGGTGCCTCAATCTTTTGATTTCAGTATTTTTGGTGCATATTTTTGTCGTTTATTGTCCGTTTGTCTGCACTAACGGTTAATTAAGCTTAAGAGCAATTACTATTATTGATATTAATATTATTAAATTATCTATTATTTATTATTATTTATTATTATTTATTATTATTTATTATTATTATTATTTTATTATTATTATTATTATTATTATTATTATTATTATTATTATTATTATTATACAGTAATTGAGCAGTGCTTTTGTTTTGAAACAGAGACCAGAATTTACCGATAAAAAAGTTCAAGCCGGGAAAGAGTATGAGTACAGAGTAACGGCGGAAAACGCTGGAGGCGAATCAGATCCAAGCGAAGTTTCGAAGCCCATCAAAGCCAAACCGCTCAAAGGTAGGCCTAGATTTTAGATGTTGAAAGTTATTTCCAAATGACTGCCTGTTTATTACTGAAATCCCAAACGTTTTAAACCTCTCATGCTGTTGGACATTAATAATTTTAAATCTTATTATTATGGTATGGATGTATAATATATTTCGGCGTGTGGAACAATCTGAAAATGATTTAAATGTAATTTTTAGTTTTAATGGCATTTAATACAGCATTTGCCGGTATTTAGATCCAGATGATTCTGTTAGTATTTGATTGTAATTTTTGTCGACAACAGCCCCACCCAAAGTGGATCTGTCCGCGCTGGGAGGCAAGGAAATCCGGGTGAGGGCGGGAGAGCCCCTGAAGATCGACGTCCCCATCAGTGGTGCCCCCACGCCAACAGTCTCGTGGTCGAAGGACGGTAAAGACCTGCAGCCTTCCGACAGGGTCAGATTATTTTAGTTTTCCATTTACCTTTTCCGTCTCTGGTCTTTGATAAATTCACATAAGTTGTTTGATAGTTTTCGAAAAATGTTTGAACTTTTTAACCCCTTAACTGGGGATTCCGGATATATCTGCCCATTTTACATTGATTTACAGTTAAATACATGGTTAAGGGGTTAATTAAGAAAATTATGAAACAGTTAGAAAAAATGAGAGAAGAAAGTAAGCATGCTGAAAATTGCTGAAAAATTGATTTTTAATATAAATTCAAAGATTTTATTCAAATCTTACAACGTTACAATGAGCTTACATAGGCTATAGCAGATCTAGTCTTAGAAGTTGGTTGTATGGCTGTAGGACGGGGGGAGGAAAGAAATTAGCCTGATTTGAATGAAAGTTTTATCTGTCTTGCAAATAATTATGTTTTAGGTACAAATATTTATGCTTCTGTTTTTAGTATCGTTGATTTGTTTTGATTTTCTTGTTCTAGGTTCAGCAGGAGAGCGGAGAGGAGGAGGCACGTTTGCTCGTTCCCGTAGCAAAGCGAGAGGATACAGGCAAATATGCAGTGACGGTCGCCAATCCGTTTGGGCAGGATTCGGGATTCATCAACGTTATTGTTCTCGGTGAGACTTAGTCGTATTTTTTCTGTTTTAATAATCGTTTGGGCACAGTGGCGGCTCCACCGGGGGGGACCAGAGGGGCCCGTGCCCCCGTATTGAGTGCCTGGCCCCCCAGTGGCCGCCCCCTCCCCAGTTGGGACCCTATACTTAATGCTACATACATTAAACAACAAATGGTTGGCCCCCATGATTACAAGTTGCCACCCCAACGCCCCCCACTTGTCAAATCCTAGAGCCGCCACTGTTTGGGCAGAATGACTCCCAGTAGAATTAGAACCGGTATTATTTTCATGTGGTTTGTGTGCGCATAAGGACTTCGTTATAATGTACCGGGTCTGCAAAATTCAGTATGTTATATCTGAGAGGTACGTTACATCTAATACCATCCGATACGGTATAGCGCATCACACGTGACCGTGCATTGCGGTACGTTATAACTGACGATACGCTATATAGTACAGTTGATAAGCCGTATGATTGTTCATTTTGTGGACAAAAGCATGAAATTTTGAACATTGACATTTCTTATAATTTAGTAACATTCTGTCCAGAGGCATTCGAATAAACTTAAGGGTACCCCTAGAGGTAGGAGAATGGGTACCATTAGGGGTATGACTAGGGGTAGGGGGACCCATAGGGGTAGTGGTACCCATAGGGCTAGGGGTAGGGAAACCCCGTGGGATAGGGTAGGGAAATCAAAAGTGCTAGCCATTCACACGTCTGCCAATACCATTCTCTGTAGTTTTATATCAAAAGTGCTTGGCAATCAGAAGTTTGCCTCCTGGTATTCTCTAATGCGTAAATTGGACATTTTAAAGAACATTTTTAAACTACAGAGAATGGTATTGGCAGACGTGTGAATGGCTAGCACTTTTGACTGAGAAGTGAAGAGCACCTGTTAATTAATTTTTTTCAAAAATTAGAGGACTGTCTCTTGTAGATCAAAAGTTCTTGGCATTCAGAATTTTGCCTGTGGTATTCTCTAATGCGTAAATTGGACATTTTAAAGAACATTTTTAGACTACAGAGTATGGTATTAGAAGACGTTTGAATGGCTAGCACTTTTGACAGAGAAGTGAAGAGCACCTGCTAATCAAGTTTTTTTCAAAAATTAGGGCACTATCTCTTGTATATCAAATATGCTTGGCATTCAGAATTTTGCCTGTGGTAATTTCTATTGCATAAATTGAACATTTTAAAGAACATTTTTATCTACAGAGAATGGTATTGGCAACATTGCTCGTGGAGATGAACAATTGTGCCAGTTTTCATCACAATCTGAGATGGTGGCGTCCGATTTTATTCAAAAGCGTGTTGATTTGATGTGGAATTACCCTTTTCGTATTTTAGTTTCGGAGGAAAAGCGAAATGAAATGATAATATTCAAATCTGAACACTCTATAAGCACAATTATTACTTAGTATTGTTTATTTGGCACTGTATCGATTGTCATTTGTCTACGTACTGCAGCTCAAGCGGAATTTTTTAACAAATTATTAAGAAACTTTATGGTGCCAAATTGCATGGTAAGAGATAACAAAAACTTGTGCATCCTTTGGGGAAATTGTTCAGGGCCATGTACCCTATAACTGGGCCAAGTGGCATGCTTTTATCCAGAAGTGAACGATTCTTGGCTTTTATGGACTTTAGCCACTGAACTAATAACCGAGTCCGTCCGTTATAACGAATTTCTTTTGCATATATTTTGGGGGTTCAGTTCTGGAAGGCTGTAACGCCAGCCTGAAATTCCGAGACTCTTTTTCCTCTTTTTACGATTCTGAGCAATATTTGAAATAATAATAATAATAATAATAATAATAATAATAATAATAATAATAATAATAATAATGAGATAATAATACATAATAATAATACAGCAAGACTTCTGCTGTCAAGTCCGAATAGCAATGAAAGCTATAATTCTTTTAATTTTTAAATATTTATAATTTACTACTACTACTACTACTACTACTACTATTCATGAAAACTATAACTTCTTTAATTTTTAAATATTTACTTTTTGTCTTTATACGACGACGACGAAATAACTTTACGACGAATAATACGACGACGACGACGAATACTACTACGACGACGACTACTACTAATAACGACGACGACTAACTAACGAACTACTACTACTACTAACGACGACGACGACGACTACTACTACTACGACGACGTTTAAACTACTACTACTACTACTACTACTAATAATAATAATAATAATAATAAGGTTTAAAGTGGTTCAGTCGGGTCTGCCCTGTGTGAGAACCACACAGGGCATCATCAGGCGTACGGCTTTTGTCCTGATTTTTATTGGTGAGATGTATTGTTTGCAGATAGGCCTGGAAAACCGGAGAGTCTGTCAGTCGGCGATGTTCACGGAGAATACTGCAAGCTTTCGTGGCAGGCGCCAAGCGACAACGGAGGCGGAGACATCTCCGGTTGGTTTCAGGAATGCGACTTGCTTATAGGGGTATCCAATGTTTACCAACAAGGTCCGGTTGCTCCGCCCACTGGTGGGCAGAAACCATAGAAACCATTGTTGTCTATTAATAGACGCCAATGGCAGAAGCAGATTTCTTGCTGGTGGGCATAGATCAGTGACCATAGAGATTGTTCTGGATACTCCTATAACGTTTTTCTTTTGACTATATAATTATATTAGTTTAGTGGTGCGTGTCTGTACTAAGAGAAGTACTAGAGGAAAGGATGGTGTCAGGGAAAACACAAAAAGGACGATCAAAAATAAGGGTGCTATAGTGGATATATATATTCAATACTACAGTGAGGAATGAATATGAAATTCTGATAAATAAAATTCAAGATGGAGAGAAGTGACATTAGAATGACATTCACTCGTTTATCAGTTACCCAAATGACCTGGTTTCAGGTTTCATAGTTAAAGTGTGCTTGAATTACGCGGTATTTACGGGTAGAATGTGAATAATTTACAATCTGGTATGATTTCTTTATTTCCAATCATCTTCTTTTCTCGCTCTCAAAATTATTTCGAGCCAGCGCAAACCAAAAGGCGTAGAGTGTACAAAACTGTACGTGCTGTTAGTTAAAAATCGTGCTGAGGATGTATTTCGTCTATTGGCGTAGCCACGGAGGTAGCAGGTGGTCCGATCCCCTATTCGGATCCGGGGCCGGTCGTGAGAGTGAGATTCGTCGAAAACCGGCCGACCAGTTGGGGGTAGGGGTCGTATTAGAGCGAGAAAAAAAACGCACCAGACAACAGTTTTCAAAGCGTTTGAGGCGACGAATTTTTTGCTTGTCGAGATTTCAAGACTTTTGGGCTGAAAAATGTCGAAGTGCCCCCATTTTCTGAAATCCTGGCTACGCCACTGATTTTGTCTTCTGTCGGGGTTTTCAGGGTACGTCGTGGAAAAGTGTGAAGAGGGAACGAATCGCTGGGAAAAAGCCCCTGGTGTCGTCACGGGTACGTCGCACGTCGTCAAGGACTTGCAGCCGGGAAAGAAGTACAAGTTCCGAGTTAAGGCCGAGAACGCCTACGGAGTCGGCGATCCGGTGGAAACGGACAGAGCTGTACTCGCCAAGAATCCTTACGGTCGTAAATTGATTCACTTCTAAGAAAAACCGAGAAACTAAGAACGCGAGTCATACGCGATATTTTCGTTGTTTTGGTGTTGGGACAGGCAGCCAGTGGCGTATTTAGAATTTTGGTAAGGGGGGGCCAGCCCATGGCGAGCGCGAAGCTCGAGCCTATAATGGGGGTCTGGGGACAGGCTAGGCCAAGACCAAAGGGGGGGCATGGCCCAAATGGCCCAATGGTAAATACGCCACTGCAGGCAGCGTTGTTATTTCAGTGAAAATCGACGACGTTGATTAGATGATGATGATGATGATGATGATGATGATGATGATGATGATGATGACTGTTGTGAGAGCAATTATTTGGCATGTTGCTTCTCTTACAAGAAGCCGAAAGAAGATTGTCCACGATCTCGTTGAATTTCATTTGATTTCATAATATTAGTTGATAGCATGTTTTAAGCAATAGAAAAATAATATCTCTGTGTGTGTATATATGCACAGATATGAGTGTGTGTGTGTGTGTGCATGCGTAAATATTCATGATCATTTCTAGTTGTTACCGTGTATTTAAGTAACTCAATCTTTTATCCGGGATGCACTAAGTCGGTTGCTTTAGTTTTGTTGTTGATTTGCCTATTTTTCAAATTTTTTGGGTCGTGTATGTCCCACAGAGAAGTGGGGTTTCTTCATTTCCTTGTGTTGTTTTAACGAACGGTGTTCTTCTGATTTTCGCAGATCCTCCGAGCGAGCCACGCGACCTTGACATTGCTAAGTACGACCGCAGCTCCGTGACCTTGAAATGGAAGCCTCCGAGTGACGATGGCGGAAATCCCATACAGGGTGCGTTACACACCTTGAAATCAGTTTAGATTTTCTTTAGATTGACTCTGCCTAAAACATTCTCATTCTTTCAGCTGAAATACGTCGCTGCAAAAGTTGTGACTTTTCGACAAATGCCAGAAGTTTTTGTCTTTTAGTGTCGCATGAATATTGACAAAAAGACCTTTCTTACTCAGTTAAATTCTTCTTACGGCTCCCCTTTGCTCATCCTTGCCATGCGAATTTTATGAATTATTTTTTCCATTGGAGAAGTGGGCTGCCACTGAACTATTAAACACACACACAAATAGCCATAATGAATTGTTAGATGTTAGAATGTTGGATACAGTGATTTTCACGGGCTAACTTAGCCTTTTAAACCACTTGAAATCATGTTGAAATTATTATTATTATTATTATTATTATTATTATTATTATTATTATTATTATTATTATTATTATTATTATTACTATTATTATTATTATTATTATTATTATTATTATTATTATTATTATTATTATTATTATTATAGTTTTCTTTGCGTAATTCTGTCCTGTATATAGGTTATCAAATCGAGAAACAGCAGATCGGTCGCGGAAGTTGGACTGTTGCAAATGCGATGCCGGTTACCATGACGACGTTTACCCTTTCAAACCTGGTTGAAGGCAGCGAATGGGAGTACAGAGTGACAGCAATCAACGACGCTGGTCCCGGGAAAACCTAGCAAGACAGCCGGCCCCCACGTGGTCAGAGATCCCATCTGTGAGTGCTGCCCTCTGAAGAGGGTCTGCTTAAAATGTCGCTTATATTTTTGAATCCTTGATATTAGCTTTTGCGGGGTTTTATCTAAGCGGACAGAATTGAATAAGACAGACGCGCCTCTGTTTAAAGCGCGTCTGGTATTTGCAGCCTTGGTCTTCAGACTTGTGATAGTCATTCGAATGTAAAGCCTTGCTTTGAGAACTCGCTTAGTTCATCTATAGTTAATCTTTCGATAGCGGACTTACTTACCAGTTGGTGCTGAACTCTGATTATAGTTTTATGCCTTGTCCTGTTACTTGAGAAACAGAATACTGGGTCTCAAATTATAAATCTAGTCAAAAAAATTAAGCTTCTATAGCGCCGCTTCTCAAATCAAGATGCTCCGATTATAGTAGAACTGTGTTTCTTGATGCAATATACTTGCTGAAAACGCCGAATATTATGGAGACCAGTTGAGACACACAGAAAGCATACGATTTCTAATTGAATTTTAGTTACCGCCGGACCGCCTGGTCAACCAAACGTCGACAAGGTCACGCCCAATTCTATATCGCTGTCTTGGGACAAGCCTATCGACAACGGCGGCGGAAAGATACAGGGCTACATAGTGGAGATGAAGCCGGATGGTGGAGATTGGACGGAAGTGACTCCGGTTCCCATTAAGGAAAGTTCGTGTACAGTTCCGGGATTGAAAGAAGGAAAGGGCTACCAGTTTAGAGTGAAGGCAGTCAACGAAGCAGGGCCCGGAACGCCGAGTAGTGCAACTGGACCGGTTGTTGCAGAGCGACCCAAAGGTGTGTATAGTGTTGAACAACTTGGTTTTCTAACTGTTATCGGCAGGGTGCGATTTGTGACCTGGAGCAGTGGGGGGGATATGTCGAGCTTGGGGGTATGTAGTTGTTGGGGAAGTGTAGCAGTTGGGGAGGGGATGTAGTGGTGGGGGATGTAGCAGTAGGGGGGATGCAGTTGGGCAGTGGGGGAATCCATCTTCCACCTACAAATCGCGCCCTGGTTATCGGTGAATTATTTTAATGATCTGCAGTGTTGTGCAAACGTTTGAAATCGCCTCTTTTTCGCAATTAGTTCTGCAAATGTTCTTGATTGACTGTGATTTGAGAAAGATAAGAAGTAGAATAGAAGGAAAGAAATAGGAACGAAGAAAAGAAATAGAATAGAATAGAAGAAATTTGAGAAGATTCCGGACTTTTGCACAGCAGTGTAACTGAATTCGGGGGGGATTATAGAAATCTATTGTTATCATTATCCAGTGTAGGAATTTTTCTCGTGCCTATAATTTTGAGGTCGTTTGAAATCCTAATAATTATTAATTTGTTGATAATTCAACTGAAAACTGATTAGGAAAATATCGATTATTTTTTGCAGTTGTTGACGCTTTAGTAGTGTACCTTTTAAAATTACGGTAAACTATGCCTGTGCAGCTGAAAATAGTTCCTTTGTTGATTTCTTTTTCTAGAAAAGCCAAGCATTGACTTTAGTCAGGTGAAGGATATAACTGTAAGAGCCGGTCAGGACATAAAGATCGCAGTTCCGATCAAAGGCTGGCCTGTTCCAACGACCACTTGGGAACAGGGAGATCTCCGACTGTCCAAGGACAACAGAACTAAAATGGAGGCAACTAATTTTGAGTGTTTCTATCTAAACAAGCCTTTTTGTGGCCAGATCCAAACATGACATCTGATAAAATAAGTTGACTGATATTTTTCTCATTTCTCGAAACTTTACAGCAGTAGTGATTTTATAGGGTTTAATTGAGAATTATTGCATAACGGATGTGGGGGTGAGGGGGGTTCACGATGCTTTTGTGACTGTATGAAAATTATGAATAGCTTATTGTTGAACGTTTTGTAAATTATGATTTTTAGACAACGGAGAACCAAGCACTGTTGGTTGTTAAAGATGCCGCGCGAAAGGACTCCGGGCCCTATAGGTTGACGCTGAAAAATGAATCGGGAACTGTCGAAGGAACAATACGAGTTACCGTACTAGGTTTGGCGTTTATAATGTTTCAGATTCTTCGAATTTTAGGTTTTTACTTTTTTGAAGGGAAGTCGGTTTCGTAGGCACTTTGCGAATTTATGAACTGTTGACAAGTTTGGTATTAAATGGTATCCCTCTTGAATTTGAAAACTTGAAATGGTATGACATTATAAAACATTGTACATATATCAATGACAATGGTAATAATGTCTAACTTTTTGTACTGTAATTTCCCGTTAAGACAAACCATCGTCGCCCGAGGGTCCCCTGGAGGTCCTGGAAACGACTCCAGATGCCATAACACTCCAGTGGAAGCCTCCGAAGGATACTGGAGGATCCCCTATTGAACGCTACGTCCTGGAAAAGAAACCGAAAGGTTCAAACAAATGGCAGAAGTGTCCGGGGAACATATCTCCGGACGACACCGAGGCAACGGCGAGAAACTTGGACGAAGGCGAAGAGTACGATTTCAGAGTAATTGCCGTTAACGAGAATGGCGAAAGCGAGCCTCTTGTTACAACGGGTCCCGTTAAAGCCAAATATCCGTTTGGTAAGCTGAGGTTTTCACGCGTCTAGTCTTCTAGCACCTCGGCAAATTCATTCCAGTACAGTAGAGCTTTGATATAACGGACTCGGTTATAACGTAGTATAGATCCTACTCGCAGTGGCGTATTTACCATTGGGCCATTTGGGCCATGCCCCCCCTGGTCTTGTTGGCCTAGCCTGTCCTCAGACCCTGACAAGCAAAAAAAAGGTCGTCAACTTTTTCCCAAGGTTGTAACTTGTCAGGTCGAAAGTGTCTGGCCCCCCCTTACCAAAATTCTAAATACGCCACTGCCTACTCGGTTATAAAGGCTATCTCGGAAAACTAGGTTATTGAATGTGGAGAGTTACAACAGTGGTTTTTACAGAGGCTAACTTGGCCTCCTAAACCACTTAACATCACATTATTATTATTATTATTATTATTATTATTATTATTATTATTATTATTATTATTATTATTATTATTATTATTATTAAGTACTGTGTGATGTGCTACCGTATTGGATGGTATTGGACATAACATACTTTGGATATAGCGTATACTAAGCTTTATAGACCCGCCTAAGGGTTTACTCCGGTGGATTCAAGGCTCGAACGCCGAATCTCATGACTGGCTGCAGTGGCGGCTCCAGGATTTGGCAAGTGGGGGGTGGGGCAACTTCTAAGCATGAGGGGCCAACCATTTGTTGATAGGCATAGGCGGATTTTATTAAAGGCTAGGGTAGGCTTAAGCCTACCCAAATAATCCCACCAAAACAAAAAATTGGATTGTTTTTTCCATCAACACCAGGTCTGTTGCGTGCTGGACGGCACCCGTGCTGGATGGCACGCGTGCTGGACGGCACTCGTGCTGGATGGCACCCGTGCTGGATGGCACACGTGCTGGATGGCACTCGTGCTGGATGGCACCCGTGCTGGATGGCACTCGTGCTGGATGGCACTCGTGCTGGATGGCACCCGTGATGGATGGCACTCGTGCTGGATGGCACGCGTGCTGGATGGCACTCGTGCTGGATGGCACCCGTGCTGGATGGCACTCGTGCTGGATGGCACCCGTGCTGGATGGCACTCGTGCTGGATGGCACTCGTGCTGGATGGCACCCGTGCTGGATGGCACTCGTGCTGGATGGCACCCGTGCTGGATGGCACTCGTGCTGGATGGCACCCGTGCTGGATGGCACGCGTGCTGGACGGCACCCGTGCTGGATGCCACGCGTGCTGGATGGCACCCCAGACCCCCATGCTAGCCTACCCAAATATTAAACTCTAAATCCGCCTATGTTGATAGGTATGTATAGTAGTAAGTATAGAGTACCAAAAGGGGGCCACTGGGGGGCAGACATTCAATAGGGGCACGGCCCCTTTGAGCAATCATGTGGAGCCGCCACTGATTGGGTGTCCAGTTCTCTAAGCACTGGACCACTATGATTAAGCAGCTATGTATGTTTGGTTTTTGTGATATTTTCCAAATATTATCATTGTATCCAAATATCCAAATATTATCATTATAGTTTTATAAATATTATCATTGCATAGTATTTCCACTGGCTGCCTTTTACCATCCAGATCCTCCTGGAAAGCCTGGCACTCCAGAATGTGTCGGGACTACCGAGGATTCAATAACGCTTGCCTGGGAACCACCGACAAGGGACGGCGGGAAACCGATTAAGAACTACGTTCTGGAGAAGCGCGAAGAAGGATCGAAGAAGTGGACGAAGTAAACGAATTTTTAACAATAATATATGCACAGCATTGCTTTATATAAAGCGTTCCTGTTAAATGTTTCCGATGGAAAGAATAATAATAATAATATTATTATTATTATTTAAAATGTTGTCTTTTTGCTTCTCGACATATCTTCTTCTTCATCGCCACTGCCATCCATCATCGTCATCATCATCATCTTCGTCATCGTCATCATCATCATTATCATCATCTTCGTCGTCATCGTCACCCTGATCTTCAAGACACACCTTTTTAGCATTTCGTATCAGAGGCTTCTGTAAAGCGCTCTTGACTATGGCCTTCGCCAGGCACATAGCGGATGATAGCGCTATACAAATTGACATTTATAATAATAATAATAATAATAATAATAATAATAATCTTCGTCATCGTCATCATCATCTTCGTCATCGTCATCATCATCATCATCATCATCATCGTCATCGTTGCATTATCTGTTCGTTATGACTTAAAATTATGGCACACGATGATAATTTCCTGTTGCAGAGTTCCTGTTGATATAAAAGACACAGAGTGTACTGTCAGAGGCCTAGCGCCAGGGAAATCTTACGAGTTCCGCGTTGCGGCCGTCAACGAGGCAGGCCCAGGGCAGTACGCGGAGACAAAAGAGGCAATAAAGGCAGTCCCTCCGCCCAGTGAGCTAAATAAAACCTAAAACGTCCAAAAGTCTGAATAATTTAAAACTCCTTTGTTAATTAAAGTAGACTTTAGATTTTCCTCATTTGATCGGAAGTCAGTTCTCTGTGAAGACGCTGTGCGATGTTTCCAGATTAAATTGCGTCTTAACCCCTTACCTGGGGACCCCCGGATGTATCTGTCCATTTTACATTGAGTTACAGTTAGATACACAGTTAAGGGGTTAATGTAGATGTTTTTGTTTGAAGATTTCTTTCTTGGTTGACTTTCTTTGTAAAGGTGCACCGCGTATTATGCTGGATTCTTCGCTCAGTGAGGTCACCGCTGTTGTTGGTGAACCGTTCAAGATTCGAGTTCCGTTTAAGGGAAGCCCGGTGCCCATCGCAACTTGGTTCAATGTAAGACCTGCTTTCGTGTCTTTGGCTTTGCATTATGCAAATATATTAGGATTTTGCGGTACAGTTTGTTTTTAAAAATTTTCGAGTTGGTCGTAGCTGGGAAACAAAAAGCTCACTGAAATATAAGAATGGATAAAGGCAGTGGCGGCTCCACCGGGGGGGGGCAGGGGGGCCCGTGCCTCTCCATTTAGTGCCTGGCCCCCCAGTGGCCCCCAGTGGCCCCCAGTTGGGACCCTATACTTAATGCAACGTACATTAAACAACAAATGGTTGGCCCCCATGATTAGAAGTTGACACCCCAACGGCCCCCCACTTGCCAAATCCTAGAGCCGCCACTGGATAAAGGCAGCGGATGTAGTAAATAATTATTATAAGTTGTTTATAATGTTTCTATGACATAAGATAGTTTTTATAACTGTGGTCGAAATGCTCTGAAATAGTCACCATTTATTATATTCCTTTGTATGCTGCCTCGTTAATCTTATACGTTATATGACGACAAGTGGGATGTCATTATAGATAGCATTGGGTGGTTTTGTACAGAGAAAAGTGTAGAACATTCTTAGGCAGACACAGTGTTTTATCCTGACCTGTTAGGGAAATTCCTCCCCCACACACAAAACCTTTCAACCCCACCCCGCAACCCCTCCTTCCCATAGGCGGATTTAGAGTTTAATATTTGGGTAGGCTAGCATGGGGGTCTGGGGTGCCATCCAGGACGCGACAGACCTGGCGTTGATGGAAAAAAACAATTTGTTTGTTTTGGTGGGATTATTTGGGTAGGCTTAAGCCTACCCTAACCTTTATAATAAAATCCGCCTGTGCTTCTCCGCCCCGAAAAAACTATTTTTTTCGGCACTGACAAATTTTTGCATTGAACTACATGTAGGCCCCATGTCTCTTCCCCTCAAATTTCTCCTCACAGGCCTGGAGTCTGGATAAAACACTTGGCAGGCATGCAGACTGTTGACTCTTGTTAATTCTTCAGTTATAATATTATTGCCAGGTGTCCTAGCAGCCGACTTAGTCTTGTACGATATGCCACCCTAATTATTGTTATACCCAGGGCGCGATTTGTAGGGGAAGGGGAATCTTCCCCCACTGCCCAACTGCATCCCGCCTACTGCTACATTCCCCACCACTACATCCCCCACTGCTACATTTCTCAACAACTACATCCCCCAAGCTCGACATATTCCCCCCCCTCCACTGCTCCAGGTCACAAATCGCACCCTGGTTATACCATGAATATGTTTCTGTAGGGACCAAAACAGATCGGAGAAGACGGAAGGATAACGTTTGAAACCCAGGAAGGAGAGGTGGTCCTAGTCTGTCGATCAGCCATCAGGGCCGACCAGGGACATTATTCGGTGACCTTGAAGAATCCAAAGGGATCGGACACGGCACGGATCAACGTAACGGTTGTGGACAAACCGAGCAGTCCGGAAGGACCGCTGGATGTCTCCAAAATAACTCCTGAGTCGTGCTCATTATCTTGGAAGCCTCCTAAAGTAAGTAAAGCGATCTTTATAATAATAATAATAATAATAATAATAATAATAATAATAATAATAATAATAATAATAATAATAATAATAATAATAAACCAGTAGGCATATCTATAATAATAATAATAATAATAATAATAATAATAATAATTATTATTATTACTACTATTATTATTATTAGTAGTAGTAGTATTACTACTACTACTACTACTACTACTACTACTACTACTACTACTACTACTACTACTACTACTACTACTACTACTACTACTACTACTACTACTACTACTACTACTACTACTACTACTACTACTACTACTACTATTTTTATTATTATTATTATTATTATTATTATTATTAGCTAGACAATTTATATAGCGCAATTATAATTATAATTAATTATAATTGACGCTGCACTATTGTCTAATATACACGAGCAGTGACGTAGCCAGGATTTCCCAAGGGGGGATTTTGGTTAAAAAAAGGTCATCGCTATTTTTCTCCTCTAAACATGCTGACAAGCGCAAAAAGGTCCTCAAAGTACCAGCCAAGGGGGCTTCAACCCCAAAACCGCGTCCAAAAATAAAAAATGCATATAAGCACGTTAAAAATTGCTCCGTTGACGGCCAAGGGGGAGTTTAACCCCCAACTCCCCTGGCTACGCCACTGTACACGAGTGTAGCCTTTTTACTTTTCGTCATACAGATTGTTGCTAAGAGCCTAAATAATTATATCAGTAGTTTTTGGGGATTTGATTGTAGGTCCTAAGTGAATAGCTTAGTTGCAGTGGAATTCAGAAACGTTATTATCAGATAGTAAGAATTATTGCAAAAAGTTTGAGATTTCGTAAATTCTGTTAACAGTTGAATATTGGGGGAAAATTCTGATGCAATAGAACTTCGTTATAACGGACTCAGTTATATCGTACCGCAATGATGTACGGTCTCGTGTGACGCCCTACCGTATTAAATGGTGTTGGTTTTCAACGATAAAAGTCACTCACACCATTCGAAACTACTCACACGCTTTCGCGCGACAATCCCATTCCAACGAACGTACGTTGGATATAACATACGAAATTTTACAGACTCACTAAGTAGGGGAGGAAGATGGTAGATTGGGTTACGCGCTGGAGCGGTAGGCTGACGGAGCGGGGTTAAGGCCCGCTAGCGCCCCTGGTGGCGTTCACACAGACGGTAATGCCTCCTAAGCCACTTTAAATGACGCTGCGTACAAACGAAGTTCTACGGTAGTTCTTAAAATTAGATTCACAAAGCCGTATTTTAGGACGACGGAGGAAAACCTGTGAACCATTATCTCGTCGAGAAGAAGGACAAGAAGTCGGGAAAGTGGTCTCCGGTCAGCAAATTCTGTCGCGGAAACGAGTGTGACGTCACCGGGCTTGACCAAGGACAGGAATACGAATTCCGAGTGTCGGCGGTCAACGAGCAGGGACAGAGCGAACCTCTGTTGACAACGAAACCGATTGTTGCAAAACATCCTTATGGTGAGCACTTTTTCAACTCACGGCGGTTATAAATATCGGAGGAGCTGCTATTGTCAAGTATTATTTAGGAAATGCTTCCTAGTATTCTGAACCCATTACCAGTAATTCATCATATGCGTTTTTATCTACCTGACTGTTACAAAAATAGGTAAATGTAGGTCCCGTACTCGAGTCCGAGCGTTGGGTTTCGGCGCTTATCTCCGGCCTGGGCAATCAGCGACGTAGGTGGTATAATCCATTAATCTTGGGTAGGTTGCCATTACTTTCCTCAGATCCACGTTTTACCTCGCAGCTTAACACTGCTCCTCAGTTCACCACCGCCCTATGGCGAGTAAGGCTGAGTCGACCTTAGGGCTGCTGCGGGAATTGAACCCGCGGCCTTCTGCTTCATCGTCCAGCGTTGTTACCACTCTTCCAACTTTCCGCGCCCCACCTGACTGTTAAGCTATTATAAATGACAACTTATTTTAAAGTTACATTCACTGATTCTTGCACTGTTCTCTATTCTGCTAAGAAGATCTATGTTTTTTCCGGTAGATCCACCGGGAAAACCAGGAGCTCCTGAGATTGACGACGTTGACCAAAATTCCGTGAAGCTTTCTTGGGCTAAACCGAAATACGACGGGGGAGATAGAATTCTAGGGTACGTGGTTGAAGTCAAGGAAAAGGGAAGCAGCAAGTGGAAACCGGTGAACGATAAAAATCCCTGCAAGGATACAGAATTTACAGGTACAGAGGGATCCGTTGAATATTCTTGCCTCATTCTTAAAATATCATTGATTACTTTAAGAAGGTAAGTGGCGTGCAGAGAGTGGTGGGCGCCCGGGGCCATGTTTGACGAGCAAAAAAAGTCGCCGAGTCAATATTGGCGCCACCATTAGCGTTGCCAAGGGAGTGGGCAAATGGGGCAACTGCCCCCAACCTGCCCCCAGATCACCTACCAGATTCGCGCAGATCCGGTGAGAAAGTTTTTGTGGAGGGTGTGTGTGGGGTTGGGGTAAGGAATCTGACACGCCAGCCCCCTTTTACCCTCCTCCCCTTCCAACCAACCAAAATTCCTGGTGACGCCACTGAGTGCCCCCCCTCTGGTCGGCGCCCGGGGCCACCGCCCCTCCCTCTGCACCCCACTGCCTTGGGTTTAATGTATATCTAGATATAATGTATCATTTTCTATCTTATTTGATCTGTTATGCCTAATTACAGAATGACTCGGCAACATCGCCCAAGTCCACTGAATTTTGTGCTTACATTCTAAGTGCTTAGCAGCACTTTCCCTAATATCCTGAATATAATTATATAATTTTCGTTTTTTCTATTGCATTTCAAGGCATTGCTGATCTGTCAAACTTTGTCTGAAATTTAAGACGCCATCATAGTTTATTCGATGTTTCACGCTCCGTTTTTTAAAAAAATGTAAAATTTATAAGGTATGAGCTCCTACCTGTGAACACCTTTTCATTAGAAATATTCAAAGGTACAGTGGCTGGTGTAGAGGTATTTTGTGAGTAAGTATTGGATTGCCTGTTTGAATTGTTCCGCTTGAAATGCGATAGACAGTAAATTTTCTCACTTTAGTTTTAAGTCGTGTTTTTTTTTTGGGGGGGGGGGGTCTGAATTCGAGGTGCTCTATATTGTTTGTTTCTACAGTGGAGGATTTGGACAAAGGCGAAGAATACGAATTCCGTGTCTTGGCCAAGAACATTGTCGGCCTCGGCGATCCAAGTCCCCCGTCGAAATCCGTTGTTACGAAGGCAAAACCGAGTAGGAAGCGCGTTTACTTTCAAGCATCTATGAAGAACAATGCGTTGGTTTTGTTGTGACTTTGTTTTCCAACTGTAGAACTGAACACCTTATGTGACGAAGCCAGTGTGTTCATATCTGTCTCATGCTACGATGTTTAAATTGTCGCTATTACTGAAAGCAATGTGTACGTTTGAGCGTCGGCATAATCAAAATATTTTGTTGGTGAATCATTGTGTATTAACCTAAATTTCGCACGAGTTTTATCAAAGACAGAATATAATGTTCAGATTCTGAGATTCTTGCTTTAATGTTTGCTAGCATTTTGAATCGGAGGCTTTTAATGAAGATATCAGTAAAATATTGTTGATAGGATCTTCTTTTATCGTGTACGCTGTACATTATGTTGTAGTTGTACACTGACTGTGCGTGTACAGTGTATAGCAGAGTTTCCTTGGAAGGGGGCCCAAGTGGTTCCAGGTCTCTCTCACTGTGCTCTTATTTTGTATACTGTATATCAAGGGATCAATAAAATGTGTTTAATATGCGAATTTTTCGTTTATGCGCTGCTTTTCGTCTTTGTTTCCAGCAAAGGCTTCGCCCCCCGGCAGTTTGACAGTTGAAAATGTTGGACCCCATTCTATGGACCTGAGCTGGACCAAACCGTGGAGCGATGGAGGAAGTCCTGTCAAGGGTCTGTTTGTTAAAGTTTGGTAGAATAGTTTTTAAATAACGCAATTTATGACTGTGTTATTCGCTTAGAGGACTTGGATTTGCATTACTTTACTTAGTGCTGCAGCCCATACCGTACCACACGACTCTTTTCTTTGAGAGGACAAGAATGGAACGAATGAGATTACACAGCAAAACCATAATGGGATTTGATCGATGGGTGAAACATAGTGGTTCTCACACAGGGCAGACCCTACTGAATCACTCTAAACCTTATTATTATTATTGTCATTATTATTATTATTATTATTATTATTATTATTATTATTATTATTATTATTATTATTATTATTATTTAGTAGGCCTACTTATGATAACTGACACGTTTGGATGATGAAAAAAGTATCATATTAAACGTCTGTCTTTGCGTGCATCCAGTGGCGTAGCCAGGATTTCCGGAAGGGGGGTTTTGAAAAAAGATTTCGTCGATAACCGCCAAGGGGGGCTTTCACCCCAAAATCGCCAAAAATCGCCTCAACAAATAAAAATTGCACGGGAATACATAAACAAAAATTCTCGCCCCTAAGGGGGTTTTTAACCCCCCGTGGCTACGCCACTGCGTGCATCTAGAGCACACCGCATTTATCCCATTGTTTAGAATTATTTAGGTTTTTAGAGCGAAGTGCTTGTTGTTTTCAGGCTACCAGCTCGAAAAGAAGAGCCCCGGTGGAAATTGGGAGAAGGTTACCGACGCGCAGATAAACGGCGAGACGGCCACGGTTCCGAACCTGGAAGAGGGCAAAGAATACGAATACCGGGTGGCTGCCCTCACGGACGCCGGGGTGGGCGACTACAGCACGGCCACAGCACCCGTCAGGGCAGAGAGGAAGAAGCGTAAGCTATTTATTAACCCTTTAACTGGGGATCCCGGATATATCCGTCCGTTTTACATTGAGTTACAGTTAAATACACGGTTAAGGGGTTAATCGATGATCGATGCAGAATAAAACCTACAGTCAGATGTTCATAATATGATCATTCATTCTATTATGATGCCCTTGCTATGCCATAGAAAACATTGCTTGTTATCCCAGCTGCCACCTGTGTTTTACTTTGAGTTCCTGTTGATGCGAATTATTAGGCCTATTCCTAATTAATGAGCAGCTTCTTGGACGTTACTGTAGTTTGGGGTTCGGTCTATGTTTTTAAAATATTATTTGAGTCTCTATACTTGTATTTCTGTCTGTTGTGGCTGCAGTATTTACGTACCCTTTCCAATGCGAAAGCATAACTTATTCTTGTCATCAGCATTTAAAACAACTTAAGTTCCGTAGCAACATGTCATGTCGACACTCCGCTGTTGATGACGATGTCATTCCTGGAACGGTTTGGGTGTACTGATGAAAGAAAATATGACTGGAAAGAGAAAATCATAAGGCATAATAAGTACAAACATGGAAACCTCACCGTCCCTACGTTTTGTTGAAACTGAAATAATTAATCATAGGACTCCAAGTCCTCTAAAGATAACTACCAGCACACACACACACACTTATCTTTTGTGTTATGGGTTAATTGTGTTAATATTTAATAATAATAATAATAATAATAATAATAATAATAATAATAATAATAATAATAATAATAATAATAATAATAATAATAATAATGCACTTCTATAGCACCAGTTCTAATACCCAAGGGTATCAATCGATGGTACTTCAAAATCCATCCGCAAAAGATCCAGATCTTTCCAGAAATGAAAAAAGGGGGCAGCCGGAGTTGAACCGGCGACCTCTCAGTCTGCAGTCGAATGTTCCACCACTGAGCCATACCCCCCGCATGTGTTGCAGTTTCTTCTGTTGAATCCACTGTGTGGTCCTTTGTAGGGGCTCCCGGTACGCCAGAGAACCTTCAGGCAAGCGACGTATACGAAGACCGTTGCACGTTGTCCTGGTTGCCTCCCAGTGACAACGGCGGAGCTGAAGTGACTGGTAACTGGAAATCGTTTCGTCTCGTATCTCTTAGTTTTCAAAGAATCTTCCACGTTCTATATTAGTAGACGCTGATAGTTCTGACTGACTATAAGTAAGTAAGTAAGTAAAATCACGTAAATTTATATAGCGTTTTGGAAGTAGTACCGTAGTAGCTGGTTATTCTTAGTCTCTTTTGAAATAGCTATTAGGCAAGTTGCAATTGTAAGCCATGCAAAGGTCGGTATATCCATAATATATATATATATATATACATACATATATATATATATATATATATATACATACATATATATATATATGAGATATATATATAATATATATATGACATCATTTTGGATGTTCTTAAAAGGCTACGTTGTGGAGAAATGTGAGGATGGAACCGAAAATTGGCAGAAAGTTCCGGGTGGAAATGTTGCGAAGGATTCACATGTTGTCAAAGGCCTCGAACCGGGCAAAAAGTACCGGTTTCGTGTGCGAGCGGTAAACAGAGTCGGACCTGGAGAACCTCTGGAAACAAACAAGGCGATCCTCGCCAAGAATCCATTCGGTAAGACTGATATAGGCCTACTGTATCTGCAAACCGAAAATTCTAAAATAACCCGTATCCAATCTAAAGCTTTGTTCAGTGCACCTACTCACTTACTTACTTACCTCCTTAGACCCAGTCCGTGTTTTAAAATGACACTATGCAGCAATTCAGATTTGAAAAGAACCTGTTATTGGTCTCTGAGCCTAAAGCAAACATATTCAAAATGTATCCACTGAAAGCTATTTGAGTTATTTTTGCCAATATATGTTTGCCTGCATTATGCCTATAGATAAGTTTTGAATGCATTAACCGTAGACATGTGATGACTGTAGGCATTTTTAGAATGTGCATTTTGTTCAAACATCAATTGCTATTTAATAAGTATGTAAGTTTTTCTAGCGCATTTGGGTCTCAGAGTCAGTTTAAGGACCTTATATTGTTGAGCCGATGAATTATAATAATTTTCCTTGCGGATTTGGTATCTTGTGCCTGTCCTGTTTCTATTCTACAGGAAATGTGTTCAGATACAGTTGTGAGTTGTTTAACCCCTTAACTGGGGATCCCAGATATATCCGTCCATTTTACATTGAGTTACAGTTAAATACACGGTTAAGGGGTTAATGGAGCAGTAATAGAGAAGAAAATGTTTGATTTCAGATCCTCCTGGTGAACCGAGGGACATCGAGATCACCAAATATGACTCCAGTTCTGTGACCTTGAAATGGAAAGTGCCCAACGATGACGGCGGCAATCCAATAAAAGGTGATTGTTAACAGTTTGTTGTCCATTGCTGCAGTGGCGTAGCCAAGGGGGGGTCTGGGGATTAAAATCCCCTTGGCCGCCGAAAACTAAATATTTTTAATGAGATTCCGTGCATTTTAAACTTTTTGACGCGACTTTGGGGGTCAAACCCTCCCCCTTGGCTATAGGCTGTAAAGGTTTAAGTAAGAGGCGAGGACCTTTTTTGCTTGTCACGTCAAAACTAAAGGTGATGACGTTTTTTTGCTTGTCAGGATTTTTGCATAGTTGGTCACGGTCAAAACCAAAAACCAAACCCCCCCTTCCGGAAATCCTGGCTACGCCACTGCATTGCTGTTATTTTCACAGCAGAGTTAAACATAAACATAGCGTTATCTAAAGTGGCTTAGGAGGCATTACTGCCTGTGTGAAAGCCACTAGGGGGCGCTTACGGGGCTTGACCCGCTCCCGACAGCCCACCGCTCCAGCGCGCAGCCCACTCTGCCATCTCTCCGCCCCTGTTGAAAACGTTCTGATATTTCAAACAGGTTACCACGTTGAAAAGTGTCCGGCAAAGGGACATGGAACTTGGTCAACTGTGAACTCCGCGCCAGTCGATGCGACCACGTTTACCGTTAGCAATCTGTTAAAAGACAGCGAGTGGGAGTTTCGCGTTCTGGCTGTTAACGACGCCGGGCCTGGAAAACCCAGCAGATCCACCGGACTTCATAAAGTTCGGGATCCTGTCTGTAAGTACAGATGCTGCAGTAGGCTTCAAACAAGTACACTGTAGTTAAATCTTGTGAAAATCGTATAAGTATGCATGTTTGTTTGTCATGGTAAGATATTTGCATTTTAATTAGGCCCTACCATAGTTATTTTAAAATATTGGCTGATTTAGATAGGTTTGAAATTCATTGGAACTAATTAATTGTAATCATCTAATAAGCAGGGACGTCATTTGGGGGTGCAGGGGCCGTAGCCCCCCTAATTTTAGAGGAACATTTTTTCACTTTTGACCCCAGCGGTACTTCTAGGGTTAATTCATTGTGTTCTCAATTGTTTTTATAATTTTATTACAATCACTGGTATGTATTATGTAGTAGCGTATGTAGCATGTACTATGGACAAAAACCAATTTGCATACTGCATAGGTATTTTTAAAAATACTGCCCGCCTTGCAGTCGAAAGTCTTGCCCCTCCTCTGGAAAACAATGAAATGAGGGCCCTGCTAATAAGTCATATGGTCAGGTATAGATATATTAATTTTTGATATTAGGCTAATATTTTTAAAGGTCCGTTTGTGGCATCGACTATCTTTTGTGTTTAATCTTGTATACTATTATGGAATTGTTCTTTGTGGGCAAATTTCTCTGTTTGAACGTGTCTTCTACCATGGCAAATAATTTCATTCCGTTTTAGCCTTGGCAGGACCGCCCAGTCAACCGAAGGTCGACAAAGTAGCTCCGAACTCGGTGTCGCTGTCATGGGACAAGCCGAACAATGACGGCGGCGGCAAGATCGAAGGTTACGTCGTAGAGGTCAAACGCAAGGGCGGCGACTGGACCGAGGTGACGCCGCTGCCCGTCAAGGACACGGCCTTCACCGTGCCGCATCTGCGGGAGGGAGAGGAGTACGAGTTTCGAGTTCGGGCGGTCAACGAGGCCGGGCCCGGCACTCCGAGCACGTCGACGGGGCCCGTTGTGGCCGAGAAGCCGCAAGGTCACTCTCTCAGATAGACGACGAGGAGTTTTTTTTGCTACAGGAGATTTTTATTTTTGTCGTGTTGCCTCTTAGAATTTAGGATTTCGGAATCTTCGTCCTTTCTCTGCTTGAGATTATTCTTATCCAAATGAGGATTTGAGAAGTATTATTATATATATATATATATATATATATATATATAGAGAGAGAGAGAGAGAGAGAGAGAGAGAGAGAGAGAGAGATAACATCTTTGCCAACATACAGTGACTTCTAAAGCTCTCTCTCTCTCTCTCTCTCTCTCTCTCTCTCTCTCTCTATATATATATATATATATATATATATATATATATATATATGTGTGTGTGTGTGTGTGTGTGTGTGTGTGTGTGTGCCTGTGTGTGTGCTTGTGTGTGATAAATGTATAGCAATAATTTGTGAGTTAAATATACTTTGTGCAGCAGAAATTTGGCGCCAACTAATTAGCAATGCCGCACTCCAATGTATAACGCTCCCCCAATGCACCTCATTTGTGTCCCCCGGCGCAATAAGCATATTGGAAATATCTACTCGCGTCTATGATGTGGCCTACACTTATATGTACATTTCCCACACAGAATGCCATGCAGTACGTTTTAAAAATATGAAGGAAATCTACGGAGGTCCGATCTTTTTCTTATCTTCTGTTAGAAAAGCCGAGTATTGATCTGAGTAAGATCAAAGACATAACGGTCAGAGCTGGACAGGAGATCAAGATCGCCCTTCCGATCAAAGGCTGGCCGATCCCATCGACCACTTGGGAACACGGAGACGCGACAGTGGAAAGAGGAGGAAGGAATCGCATCGAGGTACAGTAAGACCTTCATATTGTATATACTGTTGATGTCATCGGTTCTGCTTTTGACGTGGCGCAGTTTGAACCGATTCATTAAGAAATGTGTGAATTTACACGGGTTGTATTGTAAAGTGACACGGTCAAGTGTTAGATCTACCTAAAGAAACAGTTTCTGTTTAATTTTAATATATCTTTGTTTTCCATGTTTGATAATGCTGCATAATGATAATAAGTATATTATATAAATAAGGCGTTGTTAACATGGACTCACACAGCGTGGTTAACTTGGACCGGTTCATTTGAACCAGCCGAGACTCGATGTGGGTTTCTCTGGACTTGGCTAACACAGACTTCTTGGCTAACGTGAACATGATAACGGGATTTCATTGTATTTCCGTTCATCAGACCACAGATAGTCAGGCCCTGCTGGCAATAAAGACTGCTGAACGTAAAGACAGTGGACCGTACACAATTCGTCTCAGGAATGCCGCCGGCGTTGCGGAGGCAACCGTGAATGTCACAGTGCTAGGCAAGTGAAGACCTAACATTCCTAAATCGGTCATGCCTTTAGAATAACAGTCTAAGAATGTGACATTTCAAAATGAATATATGAATTAGTTGTAAAAATAAATATATCAATTACAGTAGAACTTCGTTATGACGTATTTGGCGGCTCTGCAAAATTCAGAACGTTATAACCGAGGTATGTTACATATATATCCAATAGGCTACCATTCAATTCGGTAGCGTTTCACGCGGGGACCGTACAATGCGGTACGTTATAGCCGAGGATTCGCTATAACCGAGTCCGTTATAACGAAGTTAGACTGTAATAGTACCAGTTCTCTTATTTGTGATTATTATTTGGCGAAATATGAGAAAATGCGACTCGTTTTGTTTGCAGACAGGCCATCGGCTCCAGAAGGACCTTTGGACGTCCTGGAGACGACACCGACTTCCATAACACTCGAATGGAAGCCGCCCAAAGACAGCGGCGGATCAAAGATCGAACGCTACGTCCTGGAAAAGAAGCCCAAAGGTTCCGGCAAATGGCAGAAGTGTCCGGGGAATATATCTCCCGACGATACGCAGGCGACGGCGAGAAATTTGGACGAAGGCGAAGAGTACGAATTCAGAGTTATCGCGGTCAATGAGAACGGAGAGAGCGACCCGCTGGTTACAACGGGGCCCGTCAAAGCGAGGTACCCTTTCGGTGAGTTTTCAGATTTCAGGACGATGTCTTCGAACGCCTTCCGATATATCCGACATCGTTAATGCAAATGCGGAAATTATAGAGTGGGGCCAAGTATGGAACTGTGTGGTATTAAGTAGGTAAGTAAAGTAAGTAAAATCTCGTGGATTTCTATAGCGCCTTGGAAAGCAGCACAACAGCAGCCACTCACCGGATCAGAGTTTTGAGATCTGACGAGGCGTTGCTAAAATAAAAATATTAAAAAATAAAGATAATACAATTTACTTTACAATGTACTTTACAATTTACTTTACAATTTATTATAATGATTTTCGGTGCAGGCAAGCAGTGGCGGCTCCACAGGAGGACGACTTGGGGCCCGTGCCCCCTATTGAGTGCCTGGCCCCAGTTGCCCCCTCTGTTGGGACCCTATACTTAATGCTGCATACATAACAATCAATGGTTGCCTCCCATGATTAGAAATTGCCACCCCAACGCCCCCCACTTGCCAAATCCTGGAGCCGCCACTGCAGGCAAGTCACGTCATCTGAATATGTTCTAAAATGAAATAAACGTGTCGCTTCCAGATGTTCCAGGAGCGCCAGGCATTCCAGAGTGTACAGAAACAACATCTGATTCCATCACGTTGTCATGGGAACCTCCGTTCAAGGACGGAGGCAAACCGATCAGAGGCTACGTGATCGAAAAACGGGAAAAGGGATCGAAGAAGTGGGCTCGGTATACGCTGAAATATTAACGGTTTATTCTGTTATTAAGTCGTTTTACGTCTTGTTCCCGGATTTGTGAAATATTTGAAAACACGTTGCATTGTGTAGATTACCTGTATAAATAATTCTAGTGTGTTCACGTGAGCAGGCTTGCGAGTAATACTAGATAATAGCAGTGGCGGCTCCAGGATTTTTATGTAATGGGGGGGAGGGGGCGTTTGGAATGGGGCAACGTCTAAGCATTGGGGCCAACTATATTTCATCAATAAGTACAAACATGAAGGATATCGCCATTGATGGGGGGATCCACTGGGGGTCCAAGCATCCAATGGGGGGGGGGCACGGGCCCCCTTGTAGAGCCGCCTTTTGCTGATAATTAATTAATTAATTTATTTATTTATCAAAATTCTGTTTAGAGCGAATCCAAATGAAGTGAAGGACACGCAGTTCACGGTTAAAGGCCTTTCCGAAGGCCAGCCATACGAGTTCCGTGTGGCGGCGGTTAACGAAGCAGGGGTCGGAGCTTTCGCGCAGACGTCGGAAGCTATCAAACCTGCGGCGCCTGCTTGTGAGTGCGGTCAATATACTGTAGTTGAAAAACGGATTTGAAATGAAAACCGTAGCCCGAGGTTTGCAGTTTAGTTGTTTAAGTATGAGCTTTGACTAGCGATGATACGAGGGCTAGTTCAGGCTTTGCTCAATCTGCCTTGAGCAACAAGGACTGCCTTCTTTCGTCAAATGTTTCACAAGCTTGTAGGAGATCAGTACCTCATGATTTGAAGTACCGTCGATTAATAGATACCCTTAGGTATTATAACTGGTGCTATAGAAGTGCATAATTGTTGTGGTGGCCTCTTCTTTGAAACATATCGCACGGTTGCATCAGTAAAGCCAACTTTCTTGTATTCTTCTCTAAGAACTTGATGATATTCATCTGTTCTGCAATTCATACATGGGAAGCGTCATAGGCCTACGTGTATATATATATATATATTATGTAATATATATAATATATATATTTAATATATATATATAGTATATATGCAGTTCTTAACGTATTGCTGTTTGGTGGCTTGTAGGTGCTCCCAAAGTACTTCTGGATTCACTGCTAAGTGACATAACTGTTCCTGCTGGAGAGCCGTTCAGAATCCGTGTCCCATTCAAAGGCAGTCCAATTCCCGAGACGAAATGGTTCAATGTAGGTTATCTTCGGCATATTTGGGTAGCGATGAAGTTGATATAGCTGCTTCAAAATCCTCCGCTGCTGAAAAATATCAAAACAAAAATTAATGGTTTTGTGGAAAACAGGAAACTTATGAAAATAATTGGCCCAGTAGTTCCAGCTGATGGATAGCAATGATGGCAATATCTAAAGGCAGCTACTGATATTTTACAGATGTCTGATTTTCAGGGTTCAAAGGAAATCGGCGAGGACGGAAGGATAAAGTTTGAAGTTCGTGACAACGAAGTCGTTCTCGTCTGTAGAGAGGCGCAGAAAGACGATCAGGGAAAGTATTCGATCGCACTGAAGAACGCCAAGGGATCCGACACAGCCCATGTGAATGTCACGGTCATCGACAAACCCGGTGCTCCTGTTGGTCCCCTTGAGGTCTCCAAGATTACTCCAGACTCGTGCAAACTGTCTTGGAAGCCTCCCAAGGTAATCCTATATTTCGTCTAAAAGCTTGCTTAGCTGTAAGACAGTGTGAAGGAAATGAATACACCTGTACAATAGCGTTGCAAGGACAGGGACGTCTTTTGTGAGAACTTTCCTAATGGCCGTAAAACTCATGCATGATCTTATGTAGACCAAAGTAAAGTAACATCATGTGAATTTCTATAGCGCTTTCGAGAGCAGGTACCGTATTAGCCGCTTGTTCTTAGGCGCTTAATCTACCGTTGACGTAACTATAGCCGAATTTTAGTGGTCAACAGGGCTTGTCATGGGAAAAATAGAGGAGATGACTTTTTTGCTGTCAAGATTTTTCCGAAGTTGTTCGCCGTCAAAACCGAAAACCAAACTCCCCGTCCGAAAATCCTGGCTACGCCACTACTGGTGTCATGTGTAGGCTATAGGTCTGCTTGCTGACGCCGTTTATGTATTTTTCGTGGCTATTACTACTACCTGCCTGTCTAACCGATGTTTACAGTCAGACGGTGGTAAACCAATTAGCCACTATGTGGTGGAAAAGAAGGACAAAAAGTCCGGAAAATGGTCACCGGTCAGCAAATTCTGTCGCGGAACGGACTGTGACGTCGGAGATCTCGTCGACGGCGAATCGTACGAGTTTCGCGTCTCTGCGGTCAACGAACAGGGTCAGGGCGAACCATTGGTCGCCGACCGACCCATCGTCGCCAAGCATCAGTTTGGCAAGAACATCCCGCTGTATTTCTCTTGAAGCATTCTTTTTATATACTGAGGCGTCAATTATTGTGGTTATACTGTAGTGGCCAATTATTGTGCACGTTGCCTTTGTTGTGCGCTTAGCATGAACTTAGCATGATTTAAAGTGGCTTAAGAGGCGTTACTGCCTGTGTGTGAAAGCCACTAGGGCGCTAACGGGGCTTGAACCCGCTCCCGTCAGCCTACCGCTACAGCGTGTAACCCACTCTGCCATCTTCTGCCCCAGCACCTGTTTTTTAATTAGAAAAATTACCTTTTTCAGAAATTACTTTGACTTGATTCATTTGACTCACAATGTAATAGACTATACGCTGTATAATATCTGTTTAATTTCTTTGGCGATTGAGAAAAGCTTCTTATGCAGAAATAGTTTTTCCTGTGTGTGTGTGGTTTGTCGAGCACAACATTTGCGACCAGCCTCCTCAAGGTAGTCTGCGATGAAATTCTCCAGCGTCGTTTTCGTTAGCAAGGCTTATGCGTTCTACGGATTTAGACTATTACCGAGTGAATTCCATTCCATTTTGCGTGAAATCAGAATTTCATGTCTTCCAGACGTCCCTGGAAAACCGGGAACGCCGATAGTAGACGACGTTGACGAGGACTCCGTCACTCTGTCGTGGAACAGGCCTCTGGACGACGGCGGCAGCAAGGTTACCGGTTACGTCGTAGAAGTTCGAGAAAAGGGCAACAACAAATGGAAGCCCCTCAATGACAAGGCCCCGTCCAAGGAGACCAGGTTTACAGGTGACGACGCGTCTCTTACTGTCACCGTCGAAGGAAGCTGGACAGATTTTGGGAAAGAAACTGTTATACAATTCTATTTTTCAGCCTTAGTGTTAGTTAAGTTAATCTGTTGAACTCGCATCTCTGTCATTTTGGCCATCTGTACTTGGAGCCACAGTTTATTGGGCAGCATAATTTAAATGGTTAGCTGCATTATATGCTGCCGTATTTTTTAGTTTTTGTTTCTGTAACACACGCCCGTGTGTATATGTTCAACTGTTTGTTATGTGCATAAAATATATGGGACATACAACCGTTAGTCGAGCGTCTAGCTTGTGATAGAGTTAACTATCGGTACGAAAGTAGTAGTAGTAGTAGTAGTAGTAGTAGTAGTAGTAGTAGTAGTAGTAGTAGTAGTAACAGAAGTAGTAGCAGACCAGTAGCAGTAGCAGTAGCAGCAGCAGTAGCAGCAGCAGTAGTAGTAGTAGCAGCAGTAGCAGCAGCAGCAGCAGCAGCAGCAGCAGCAGTAGCAGCAGCAGCAGCAGCAGCAGCAGTGCAGCAGCAGCAGCAGCAGCAGCAGCAGCAGCAGTAGCAGCAGTAGCAGTAGCAGTAGCAGCAGCAGAATTAGTAGCAGTAGCAGTAGCAGAATTGCAGTAGTAGCAGCAGCAGCAGCAGTAGTAGCAGTAGTAGCAGTAGTAGCAGCAGTAGTAGTAGTAGTAGTAGCAGTAGTAGTAGTAGCAGACTTCTTTAGCGCCATTGTAGTAGTACATCAGCACCAGTCGATGGTCTCTTCAGTAAATAATTAATCGTAGTCGTGATCTTGTCCGTGGTGATGAGATGTGTTCAGTCAGCAAAGGGATTGAAAGATTTGAAACCTGTATATTCAGTGTGCAATTTATTTCAATATTTTAAATTGTTCAGAAGTTCTGCTATTCGGTTTCTCATTGTTATTTCGAAATTTTAGCCACTGACCTGGAAAAAGGCAAGGAATATGAATTTCGTGTCCGTGCAAAGAATCTCGCTGGAATCGGAGAGCCGAGCTCGCCTTCAGAAACCGTTGTTCCAAAGCCAAAGGCCAGTAAGTGGTATGGTGCTGGTAGTGATGGTAGTGGTTTCAAGAGTTTAGTATGATCTCTTATAATTACGTCTACACCCGTAACACTAAAGAAAGGTCGTCTGTACCTCCCCAACCAGACAATTTTGTCATGCGCTTGAGTGCCTGTATGCTGTTAATAATATAGATAATATAATATATAATATAATATAACAAGGTTTAAAGTGGTTCAGTAGGGACTGCCCTGTGTTAGGGACTGCCCTGTGTGAGAACCACTGTTGTTCCCGTCCAATCTAATATCCTAAACTAAATGTTCTAATGAACATGTGTTTTCCGAGGCATGTCCAATTGTCCATTGACTCGATCAGAAGCTGAAATGTGAAAAATGAAACAAGTTAGAAGCCTCTTTTAATTACGTTTTTTGTAGCAAAAGCTTCGGCGCCTGGATTTCCAAACGTTGACAAAGTTACGAAAAACTCCGTTGATCTCAGTTGGGCGAAGCCAAGGAGTGACGGAGGAAGTCCTATAAAGGGTAAGTAGTCGAGGGTTGAGAGTCCAGAGGGTCAGGTCTCGCTTCCCAGACGGCACAGTGGTGTAGCCACGGGGTCTCGGGGTCTGGGCCCCCTATTCTGATTAGAACCGGTCGTGGGAGTTGCGCAAAACCATTGATAATTTGTTTGGAGGGGTAGGTAGTAGTGGCGGCTCCACCTGGGGGGCCAGGGGACCAGTGCCCCTCCTATTGAGTGCCTGGCCCCCCCCAGTGGCCTCATGTTGGGACCCTATACTTAACGCTACATACATAACAACAAATGGTTGGCCCCCATGATTAGAACTTGCCACCCCAACGGCCCCCCCCACTTGCCAAATCCTGGAGCCGCCACTGGTAGGTAGCATGATGGAAGAGAATACGTGAATTTGGGAAGAACTCTTTGATAAGTTTTTTTACTTTAACGGAGAAGACTTTTTACCTGAAAATGTTGTTTTGCCCACATTGACGTAAACTTGGATGAAAAAGTGTGGGGTGGGGCTCAAACCATGTACTTTCCCCCTTTTCTAGAGTAGCCTCTCGAAAATTTGTGGTGGGGACTCGAGCCTAGAGGCCTAATGGAGTTTACGCCTATGTGCCCCCTCCTCTCGAAGACGGCTGGATCGATGAGTTTATTGTTTCAACCCTTTCATGCGCCTTCTTGTTTCTGGTTGATTTTCGACGCCTAGGGTATCAGGTGGAAAAGAGGAGACCCGGGGGCGTCTGGGAGAAGGTGAACGATCGCCCCATTCAGGGAGAGAGCGCCAGCGTCACCGGTCTGAACGAGGGCGACGAGTACGAATTCCGGGTGGCCGCCGTCACCGGAGCGGGGGTTGGGGATTACAGCCTCAACACCGCACCCGTCAAAGTCTGTGAGAAGAAAGGTACAGCCTTCTAGAATCTAGATGACGATATCCAAGTATGTGAAGACGAAATATTTGCATAATAAGTATTGCATTATACTGTAAGTACTAAGTAGTTAAGAAGGGTTTTCTCTTTTTGATAATTCTTAATTTTTATTGTGACCCTATGTGATAAATAATTTTATGTGGATGTTATCTAACTATCTGACAATTAACTGTCACTTATACATGTACGCCTTAACATTTTCAGCGAAGTTTTTGTTGTAAATGATTTAACGATGTATAGAGAGTATCTATTATTTGTGTTTGAAATTGATATAAAAATGTTGCATGAAAATGTTTTAAAATCCTGGGTTATATACTCTTCGTGTCCCTATTTTAAGATCACGACTATAGCATATTTTGTGTAATTTTTAGTAGGTTTTGAGTTTCTTGTTTTTGGTGGTTTTCTTCAGTTGCTAAATTGCCAGAATTTCTGACTAAGCCTGAAAACGTGACAGTACCGGAAGGGGAAGATGCCAAGTTTCAGGCAACGTTTGATGGGGAGCCGAAACCAGAAGTAAAATGGTATAATTTAGGATGTTTGAAAACTATCACTTTGAACCAATCACACTGTACTAATTATTAACCCCTTAACTGGGTATTTAACTGTTACTCAATGTAAAATGGACGGATATATCCGGGGTTCCCAGTTAAGGGGTTAAGATCTGTCCCAACTTCAGAGTTGATTTGCTGGAGAAATTTTAGCATCGGACAATAATATTATTATATATCGTAGAAATTTGTTATTAAACCTATTGACCGAATGATTTGCTGATGGCCATGTTCCGGATTGACCAGTCACTTGAAATGTTACTTTTATTCGTGTATTTAGTCTGGGTGTTATGCAGTTTTCTCCTATTTTTTTACTCCCTGTGTTTTCAGTGGTCAGTAAAACTATGTCTTTATCGGAATCACACTGTACTAACCACAGCGAAGGGTTTCAGCTTTTGTCCATTATATTCAAACGTATTCAAAATGTCAAATATGCAAGAGTGTGAACAAGTTGTAGCGGCAATTATTTTAGACGAATCTATCGCTCGTTTTGCATAGGAATAAGCATCCATCAGTCCACCGTACTATCTATCAAAGCGCTATATAAATTCAAGAGATTTTACTTCACTTACTTACCTATTCACTTGCTTAGAGATGGTCTATAGCGTCGGCATTGTGAAAATACCTGTTCATCCAGGTATCAGGATGGCATTGAGATCCATCCCAGTGGAAAATACAGAATCACTGAAGACGGCAACCGGTCTCAACTGGTCATCAAGGGGGTGACCCCGGAAGAGGCCGGAGAAATCACCTGTGAGCTGCGTAACCCCAAGGGAAGGGATTCGGCGTCTGCCAAGCTTACCGTTCAGCGTAAGACTTAACGTTCCGCTTACACCTGATGCCAAATGATGTCAACGACGCAGTGGCGGCTCCACCGGGAGGGCCAGGGGGCCCGTGCCCCCCCACTGAGTGCCTAGCCCTCCAGTGGCACCCCTGTTGTGACCCTATACTTAATGCTACTTACATCAAACACAAACGGTTGGCCTCCATGATTAGAAGTTGCCACCCCAACGCCCTCCCCCACTTGCCAAATCCTAGAGCCGCCACTGCAACGACGACGACGACGACGAAGAAGATGATGATAGTTGTTCATTGTAGCCAATAATTATTTCATACTTATAAACTTTGGGAATCCTCTCCCCACCTCCGCCTCCTATCGGCGGGCCTCTGTGTACAGGGATTTATAATTTATTAAATTAATTCCGACGTTACGTAAACAGTGAGGCGTAAATACTTAATAATATCATTATCATCATCATCATCATCATCGTCATCGTCGTCGTCATCATCATCATCATCATCGTTGTTGTTGTCGTCGTCGTCATCGTCGTCATTATAGTTGCTGTTATTATTGTTATACATACACATGACTATCATGAGAGGTTTTCTTTTTCTGCGTGCTGACTATAGTAACTGTTGTTTATACATGGGCGTCCGGAGGGGGGTGCAAGAGGGTGCAATTGCACCCCCTGGAAAACATGTGGAGTTATGAAAAAAGTAAAATTACTTGTTTCTTTCGTCACAAGACCCTGTTTTGCACCCCTGGAAAATTTTTTGCGGACGCCCATATGTTTATAGATTCTCTTTTTCATGTCTGTGTGTGTATAGTTCCTCCATCTGTGGAGCCCCTATTGAAGGAACAGACTGTTGAAAAAGGAGAGACGCTGAAAGTGAAGATTCCTTTCATTGGAACCGGACCGTTTAGCTTTAAGCTGAAAAAAGACAACCACGAGGTTCCCGGAGGCAACGACCGCGTCAGACTGATTCCCTACGATGATTACGTCATCCTACAGATCAAAGGTATTATTACGTCATTACTCTTGGTTACGTTCAGCTACAGTAGAACTTCGTTAGAACGTATACTTAGCGGCGAGCCTGGTAAACTTAGCGCGTTGATATATCCAAGGTACGTTATATCCAATACCATCCGATATGGTTGCGCATCGTTATAGCCGAGGATGCGTTAAAAACCGAGTCCGTTATAACGAAGTTCCACTGTATGTCGGTTTAAATTTGAATTGATCTAATTCATTATTGGTGAATTATTCAATAGCGCCCGTGAGTAGAAATAGAAGAGGCGCTATACAAATGCCACATTACATTACATTACATTACATGATTTAATGTACTTAAGAAGTTGGATATAGCTTTGCTTTTGGGAGATATTGGCACGTTTCATTTTGTAAAGGATTCTGTTATCATCTGTTGTTACCAGGGGCGTAGCCAGGAATATGATTTGGGAGGGTATAAATATTTCGGGGGGGGTGTATAAACCTTAACTATAAACCGTATAAACTACATATAACCACATATAAATCACATAAAAACTTTAAGGTAGACTGATTTTGAGGGGTATATATACCGATATACCTACCCCCCCCCCGTCGCTACGCCCCTGGTTGTTACCAAATATGCTCGAGATAACAGCATCTTATGATGGATTCAGATGCTGACAAAGACGACACGGGACGTTACAAGGTGGAGATTGCCAATGACAGTGGTGTTGGGGTTTGTGAATGTCCAGTACGGGTGAAGGGTACGTAGTGACACATTGTTTGTCATTCTCTCCTTGTAATTCTAGTAAGAACACTAGATTTCACTGTCTTGTTTAGTCTTCCACTGTCTTGCTCTGTCCCTCACTGTCTTGCTTTGTCTTCAGGGGCTGTCCATTAATTATGTCAACAATTTTCGGGCAATTTTTGACCCCATCCCCCTTGCCAACAACTGTCAACTTTCAGTTACACCCCCATAATTACGTCAAAAACTTTTGACCCCCTAGATCAATGACAGGTCCCAATAACAAGGTTAATATTTTGTGCGATGATGACCATTTTTTCTCTTTTTTGCTCGTCGAGTGTCAAAATGTGATGGTTATGACCTTTATTCCATGCTTTTTCCATTATAATAAGTAGTATTCCATGAATTTTCCTAGTTTTTGATTATTTGTAAAAGTGAAATTGTTGACGTCAACTTCTCTTGACCCTCTCCCCCTCTCCCTGTCAACAACTGTCAAACTTTTTCAAACCCCTCCCCCACTAAATTGTTGACGTAATTAATGGACAGCCCCTCAACCGTCTTCACTCCGAAATTTGGCCGGATTGTGGATTGTCTTGACACGACGTTGATATTCGCCGCCTGTTCTATATCGTGAGTCCCGTCCATTCTACTTTTTCTTGGTCTTCCTAGTTTTCATATTCTGCCTTCCTTCCTTCCTCTGGTGACCATTTATGTATTTATCTACGTGTTCATGTGAAACTGGTGTGTTATTCTGGAATTTTACAGTGCCGCCTGGAATCTGCGGTGCTCCGCTCCAGGTGTCCGACATCACGAAAAACGCCTGCCACCTCAGGTGGAGACCGCCAGAGGACGATGGCGGCTCCAAGGTGACTCATTATGTCGTGGAACGAAAAGAAACCGGAAAACCCTACTGGACAACTGTTGCGTCGTTCGGAAAGGTTTGAGAAAATACTGATTTCACGGCAAATCTCGCCTCTTCTTATTGTAACTCACCCAGTGGCGTAGCCAAGAGGGCAGTTGGGGTTAAACCCCCCTTGGGCGCCGTCGAAACAAATTTTTTATGTGTTTCCGTGCATTTCTAATTTTCGGACACGGTTTTGAGGGTCAAACCCCCCTTGAGGCTGCTGACCAAAATTTTTAAGCGCCTTAGGCGTCACGACCATTTTTGCTTGTCAGCATCTGAAAGGAAAATTTTTAGAAGGAAAGACATAAGATAGATATATAGGATCATAGGATGACCTTTTTTGCTTGTCAAGATTTTCGAAAGTTGGTCACGGTCAAAAGTCAAAACCAAAACACTCCCACCTTCCGGAAATCCTGGCTACGCCACTAAACTCACCGACAACTTGAATATGAAATCCAACTACAGTAGAACTTCGTTAAAACGTATTTAGTGGGTCTGCAAATTATGTTGCGTGATATCCGATGTACGTTATATCCAATATCATCCAATACGGTGGTGTATCACACGGGACCGTACATTTCTGCACGTTATAACCGGGTGTGTTATAGCGAAGTTCTACTGTATATTAGATTTGACTGTTGGTGCCTTGCAACCTGTCGCCATTGTGTGTCAATGCTTTCAGGACACGCAGAATGACGTTCAAGGCTTGACCGAAAGCAAGGAGTACTTATTCCGTGTTGCCGCAGCGAATGCCAACGGGGTCGGACCATGGCTGGAGGCCCCCTCAGCTATTGTTGCTAAAATGCCGTTTGGTAACATGATCTTGTCTACCGTTTTCATTAAACGTTGTATATTTTAGTGCGTTTGTATTTTTCACATGAATCCAGATTGGTTTAATTTTACTAGAATTCAAACCTGCAGTTTTATTTATTTATTTATTTATTTATATTTAAATATATTATATGAACTCGACCAAGGCATGTGTGCAGTATTGCTACCAACAACACTAGCTTAATTTTTTTGCATATATATATTGAATTGTAAGAGACAAGCACATGACATGGGCGCCCACGCATTGAGGCAAGGAGGAGGGACACTTACCCCATTGTATAATGCAAACCTGTTTTATAACTAACTATATTTTTGCTTTTAACCAATATTTTACACTAAAATACTATGTATGAACAAGATGAAATTTAGAAACTCAATTTTAACTACAGTAAGAACTGTAGACTTGAATATCCTGGAGACTATATCAACCGTGACCCTTGTGTTTTACCCTCCTGGAAAAATTTCCGTGGACGCCACTGTCGCATAGTATTTATTAACGAGAATCTGTGAAGATTTTCCGTCAAAACCTGTTCACCTGCTAATTCAGATCCACCTGGTCCACCTGGCGAACCAGCGGCGGAAGAGGTGGGCGGAGATTTCGTTTCGCTTACCTGGGAGCGCCCGAAGACGGACGGCGGCGGGAGGATCCTCGGGTATTTCATCGAGAAGAAGGACGCCGAGTCCAGCAACTGGGTCCGCGTCAACCAGTCGCCGTCGCCGGCGAACATATTCAACGTCGCGCACCTGATCGAGGATCGCGAATACGACTTCCGGGTCTTTGCGGTGAACGAAGCCGGAGAAAGTCCCCCGGCGGCAACTGGACGCCGCATCAGGATCAAAGACCCGAAAGGTATCGTCACCTGCCCTTTGTCACTCGCTATATATATATATATATATATATATATATATATATATATATATATATACCTCTGTCTCTGCCTCTCTGTTTCTGTCTGTTTGTCTCTCTCTCGCTTTACGAAATTTGAGGTCAACATTTTGTGCATATATATATATATATACATATATAATTGTATATAGGCCTATATATATAAAGTACAGTGCGGCCTTATTACGACAACACCTGGCTATGGTGACTGTCAGCGCTTGTATTGAGGTAAAAGTGACGTTTTTGGCGATTTTCCGTTTAAATCGGACGAATATAGTTTTCGCCGTTCATCGTAAACTTTTGCGACGGCATTTGAACTTAGCGAGCGGCGCGCCGTTAGTTCGGTCACATGGTGACGGTCGTCATAACGAGGCTCCACTGTATCTATGCGTGGTGTTTCCTTTGCAGCTGCGACTGTTCCGGAGATCTACCGTCCTCTTAAGTCGGTCACCTGCGTCCAGGGCAAATCCGCGACGTTTGAGGCGGTTGTTCGAGCTAATCCAACTCCAGAAATCGCATGGTCAATCTAACTTACCAATGCCCAACAACCGTTGATGCTTTTTCTAGCAATGCGTAACATGTACAGTAAAACTTCGATATAACGGACTCTGTTGTAACGTACCGCAATGTATACGATCCCGTGTGGTGCATTACCATATTAGATGGCATTGGATATAACAACGTACATACCTCGGATATAACGGACTAAATTTACAGACCAGCTAAGTACGTTATAACGAAGTTCTACTGTAGCCGCTTAGTTTATAGACTTCTCATTGTGACTGTGTTATAGAAAACTATTTTACGTTTTGAAGTTATTCAAGTCTAAAACAGTGAAATTTGGGGAGAGATCTCTCACCCGGGGGAATCCCATCCTCTGGAACTAGCTGCCCGACTTTGTGACCAACGCGACTAAACTCGAAATGTTCACTACGAGACTAAAGACGCACTTGTTTAACATCTCGTTTAAGTGCATTTTGTAAAGCGCTCTTGATCTTGGCCTGCTGTGACTGTAGCGCTATATAAATTGACTTATTAACTAACTAAATAAGTCTCAACTGAACCAACTGATTGACAGTCCAGTTATCAGCCTGAGGTGGTAGGCAAGAAGCCAAGCAGAGTTAAGATGGATTGATGACGGCTCACACGAAATTATTTACAATTTTTAGTTTTTTTCTTTTAAAACTTGTTAGGTTCAAAGGGTCGCGTGAGCTGACAGACAGTGATAAGTTTGAGATATCAAAAAGAGACGACACGTATACTCTAATAGTTCACAATGTGTTTGGAGAGGATGCTGATGAATACTGCATCAAGGCCACCACCCCAGCCGGGTCTCGGTCATCTCGTGCAGACCTCATAATCAGAAGTGAGTTGGGTTTCTGCTATGCGTCGGTTATCACCCCCCCCCCGTTTAAAGCAATGGTTTGTAGTTTCTGGTACAAGACTGTATGCGGCTTTGGAAATGAAATTCTGTTTCTCTTTATGGAAACCTCTGTTGATTATTCCAAGACTGTAGCCCTGAAAAAGAAGTGGGGGGGGGGGTGATAAAATAAAGAGTGGGTGGGAGGGAAACGGCGTCCCCTCTCTAATAAAACAGGGGGAAAAGGGAAATGACACAAAAAGCAAAGCTGTAACATCCGGTCCAGTTGGATGCATGGACCATTAAATTAGGTAATTAAGCAAAAGCAAATACGCAGCACTAGGAATATTTTAAAATTTAATTATTGGCAATAATAAAATATTATATATATAGCAAAATAGTGGGGGACGGCGTCGCCTCTCTTTTTGAAAAAATAGGGGGTTGTTTCTTCTTTTCCAGGTCCGCCAAAGGCTCACGTTCCTCCACGTTTCCAGGACACTGCGACGTTCGAGAAGACGGAAGAGATCGTGATGAAGATCCCGTTTACTGGAAATCCAAAACCGTTGGTCAAGTGGCTGAGAGACAACAACGAACTAAAGAGTGACGCAAAGTTCAAGGTCGAGGTCGGCGATCGTCACGCCATCCTGACGATCCGAAATGCCGATCGGTCGGACGATGGGCCCTACAGGTTGCAGTTGGACAACGAACTGGGCACCGATTCGGCGGTCATAAAGATCGCCGTAAACGGTTAGTGATTGCGATGGATTTGAATACTGAGTTTCCACTTCAAGAGAATTTGCCTACGTTTCACAGTTTTCTCTTGTGATTGAAATGTTAGATTTTTCGAAACCATACTAAAATGGCTGGGTGTGCTCTATTTCGAACTCTGTAGATCGAAATCAATAATGATATTATTGATTATTCTTGCTAAGGTTAAAGCAATGAAGATGGAACAACAGGGAAAATATGGATTTTGTCGGATAACTTCTTCAAATCGATTAGATTTTTCGATATCAAGGCCCAATAAACTCTCTATTCAACCGGCCTTCAATTGGCTTGTCTCACACAGCGATTTAATTATAAAACTTGTTTTTGATGTCTATAAGACCTGTTGTATAATGAACCAGATATCTTAACACGCGACTCTTCCCTCGATCACCCTACTAGCCATTCCCCAAGATATTCGGCAGGACTTTCATTTAGTTGATGTCCCTCGTTCTCGTACAGTCAATGCATGGCGTTAGTATGTTGCATGAAATGGCTGGAAGTGCTCTACTTTGAACCCTGTAGGTCGAAATTGAGAAAGATATAATTGATTATTCTTGCATAGATTAAAGAAATGAAGATTGAACAAGAGGAAAATGTGGATTTTGTCGGAGAATTTCTTCAAATCGATTAGATTTTTACACATTTAGGGCCTATATACCTTCTATTCAACAGGCCTTCAATAGGCTTCTCTCACAGAGCGAATTAATTATAAAACTTTTTGATGTCTATAACACCTGTTGCAGGCCTATAATGACCCCAGATATCTTAAGGTAGCTAGATTAATTAGGAATAATTATATTCGTACTGAGGCATGCGGGAAACAATCACTGTCCACATAATAGGACCACATTGGAACCGAAATATGACAGCCGAATTTTAACGGTTAAATTTTTCTCACTAACATTGCAACCCCCTCTTCTTAGACCCACCGGCCGCCACTGCTCTGTTCTGTCATTCCTGTTCTGTCAGACCATGACAGTGATCGATGGAGTCAGGGTTTAATCTAGGCCGTTTCCGGGGAAATTGTCCTTCGTTCTCCCACCCCCCAGAAATTTCAAATTCCTTCCGGAAATTTTGGCATACTGCATCAACTAACAGCAGCCCCCTAGCTGACTTTCCCCCGGCCTTGTCAGTTTCCCCTTCCCCCAGAGTCCAGGAGTCTAGATTAAACACTGGATGGAGTGATCACCATTCAGAGGTCTAAGCACACACACACAAACACACATACAAACACACATTATATATATATATATATATATATATATATATATATATATATATATATATATATATGGTTAGCTTCCGAATTGAACATGTGCAGCTTCAGTCACCAGGCATGGACTCAATCTGAATGCATCATAGCATTGCATATCCCAGCGTTATTACTGCAGGTGATGATCATGATTGACATTTTGAATACTTATAGATGTTCCCGATCCACCGAGGTTCCTGAACGTGGACAGCATCTTCCATGACTCGGTCATGCTGACCTGGAAGCCGCCGTTGAACGACGGCGGTGGTTTCATAACCCAGTATACTGTTGAGAAACAGGAATCGACCATGACCTCCTGGATTCGATGTGGAACAACAAGGTTCGGTCGCTTGTATTTTTCATTTAGTCTATCCCATGATGATTGATTGCCAAACTTTATGCACATTTTCAGTTTTAATTAATTAGACGTTCGATGGTTTATTTGTTGGCTGAAAAACCTGTCATAGCCGAATGCTTTTTGAACTGTTGGATAAAATATAACCGTTCGACGTGTGACATCAGACAAAGTTGTTCTCACAGAAAGAATTTCATATTGAATCGATAGGTTCGCCTATACGACGATCGAAGGTCTTTCTCCGTGCAGTGACTACCAGTTCAGAGTTATGGCTGAGAACCTTTACGGCCGAAGTGTCCCGTGTGAACCGACCAGTCTCGTTAAGACGGTTACTGAACAGGAGGGTCGCCATCGAAAGGGACTCAGTGGCATTGACGGTCAGTGGTCAGGCAGCCTCCTCAGAATAAGCCTCTTTATAGAAGATTGATCTAATAATAATAATAATAATAATAATAATAATAATAATAATAATAATAATAAGAATAAGTATTTACTGAAATTTCTGTGTACAGTATTACTTTGTTAAGCGATCAGGACATTAGGCCTACTGATGTTTATGGTTGAATAGTCAGATGTGTGCTGAATTTCTGCAGAATGCTTTCTAATACACAGTAGAACTTTCTTATAACTGACTCGGTTACAACGTAGGCCTATATACTCGATACAACGTACCGCAATGTACGGTCCTGTGTGATGCGCTATACCGTAATGGACGGCATTAGATATAACGAACTAAATTTTACAGCTAAATAGTACGCTGTAACGAAGTTCTACTGTATGTATTAGCGATATTTTGCGGTGACGTAGACCTGCTGTGTTTTTCCGCTGATAGATGCAGGTCGACAGAGGAGAAGCAAATACACCGGTCCAAGGCCTGACAACTATGACAGACTTTGTAAGCAGGATACAGATTCTAACGTCACAAAGATTTTGTATCATTACAATTGGTTCCAATATCTGCATTATATAGTTGCTTATTGCGACATCAACACTCGAATTTCTGGTCGCCTGTCTAAGTAACCGAGTGCAGAGTGGCCCATCCTGTGACATCTACAACCCCCGCATTGTCCATCTTTGTAGGCCCGAGTATTAATTTTATTCTGTGGAGGGGCCAGCACAGGTTAGCCGCGACCAGTGGCGGCTCCAGGATTTTGCAAGTTGGGGGGAGGGGGCGTTGAGGTGGCAACTTCTAAGCAATGTAGCCAACTATTTTTCACAAACCCGGACTAGTCTAAATGCTTTGAATGAGTGCACACTAAAGTATGGGGCCAGGCATTCAACAGGGGGGCACGGGCCACAACTGAGGCCGCGGCCCTGCCGACAGGGACCTGTGACAGACGCTCGACGAACGCTTGATTGTATTTTCTGTCGCAGGTGACTGATCTTGCATTTCGCGCATTATTGAGCACCCGCCGAGTAAAAATTCTTTAATGTTTCTGTGCAGACGATGATTTGTGGGACAGATATAAGCCTCAGCCAGTCACAATCAAGACCGGAAGCATTCACGACTATTACGACATCTACGAAGAACTGGGAACGTAAGCAGACTGCATACGATCTACGATCTTTTGAACTTCTGCAGAAAATATTCCTTGGCGTCAGTGGAATGACAGTCTCCTTTGACATACTGTAGTGTTAGATTTTGAATTGAATTAAGGGTCTTTATATATATATATATATATATATATATATATATATATATATATATATGTGTGTGTGTGTGTGTGTGTATATATATATATATATATATATATATGTGTATATATATAGGCCCATTCAGAAGGGGGCCAGGAGGGCCATTTGGACTGGGTCTCCATTCGTTTGGAGCCTCCCTTTCTTCCTTGTCTAGAATTTTGGGAGAGTTAGAAAGCTAGATAACTGCCACTAGGAGGGGTCTCAAAATTTCATGATCTTTTTTGCTTGTCGACTATTTTGGGATTTTGGGAACGCTAGAAAAAAGGTACCCTGCGGTCTTCAAAATTGGTGATTACCTTTTTTGCTTGTCAAAATTTTAATTTTTGGGAAGGCGGGAAGGCTAGGAGAGGAGGCCTCAAAATTCCAACTGGCCCGGACCTTCTTCAGCCTCTGAAGGGGGCCTGTATATACATGTATATATGTACATATATGTATGTATATATAAAGTATTGATGGATTTTTCTATAGGTTAACCCCTTAACTGGGGATCCCGGATATATCCGTCCATTTTACATTGAGTTACAGTTAAATACACGGTTAAGGGGTTAATCTATGCTTTGTTCTTGTTCTTGTTGGCCACCACAGCGGAGCGTTTGGAGTTGTTCACAGAGCGGTGGAAAGGGCGACGGGCAGGACGTTCGTGGCGAAGTTCATCAACACTCCGGACGCCGCCGCGAAGCAGACGATCAGGAACGAAATCGGAATCATGAACCAGTTGCACCATCCGAAACTGCTGAACCTGCACGACGCGTTCGAGGACCAGCACGAGATGGTCATGGTCCTCGAATAGTACGCGACCAATCTTCATAGTGCTGTGGCTGCTATTTCAATGCAGTCATTTTCAAATCATTTTTGTCGATTTTTTGTATTTGTGCGCGTGTGTATGTGTGTGTGTGTGTCTGTATGTGTCACCGTGTATAAAATGTTCTGAATTTTTATCTGGATATTACTGGTTTCCTGTTTTCGCAATAGATGGCAGCACAATTATAAAGCTATATAGATAGATAAACATTTATTGGACCACCACATGAATATAGTAATGCGTCGTAAATATAACAAGTAAGTAAAACGAAGTGAGTGTTCCAAAGGGACGCAGAGGGTTAACTCTGACCTGCACCCAAGCATGACTCTATTACTATGTAACTATGTAACTAAGGAACAATTTAAATTTTAATTAATATTCTCGGTGGATCGCATCATTCATTCTGTTGCTGACTTTGTTCTTGAAGTTTATCGGGAGGTGAATTGTTGGACCAGATCGCAGACGAAAATTATCGAATGTCGGAAGCAGAAGCTATCCACTACATGCGACAGATATGCGAAGGACTGTGTTACATGCACGATCAGAACATCGTACACCTGGACGTTAAGGTATTTATAGTCTACGATTAACAATGTGTCTAGACGTCTGCTCTTGACTCTTTCATTCGATTTTTCTCTAGATTGTCTTTGTGTCACCGGGTGTTGGCTCGTTTGAACAGGTAGGAGGCGGAAGATGGCAGAGTGGGTTACGCGCTGGAGCTGTAGGCTGACGGAGCGAGGTTCAAGACCCCGTTGGCGCCCCTATAGTGACTTTCACACAGGCAGTAATACCTCCCAAGCCACTTTCAATCACCCTATAGTTTATGGGTTTTTAAAGTTTATGCATGAGTTATTGTGGGAGCTGGTGATGATGATGATGATGATGATGATGATGATGATGATGGTGATGATGATGATGATGATGATCATAGGGTTGGCAGCATTTTGAATTACTGTTGAGGTGAAAAAGTATAGAGGAAATTCAGTTTTTACTGGATTTGCACAGCACGGAGAAGACTTCCAACGGCTATACGAGTTCATTTCTTGGTGTTGTAGCCTGAGAATATCCTGTGTACGACGAGAAACAGTCGCGACGTCAAGCTGGTCGACTTCGGACTTTCCGCCAAGCTCGACCCCGAACAGATCGTGAAGATCTCGACGGCCACCGCGGAATTTGCGTCTCCCGAAGTGGCCGAACACGAGCCAGTTGGTTTCTACACAGACATGTGGGCTGTTGGCGTGCTTGCCTATGTCCTGTGAGTGTTAGATTAGATTCTGGTCTCATAATAATAATAATAATAATAATAATAAGAAGAAGAAGAAGAAGAAGAAGAAGAAAAAGAACAAGAAGAACAAGAACAAGAACAACAAGAATAATGATAATAACAACAACAACAATAAGAACAAGAACAAGAACAAGAACAATAATAATAATAATAATAATAATAATAATAATAATAATAATAATAATAATAATAATAATAATAATAATAATAATAATAATAATAATAAGGAACTCATTATGGTAGCATATCATACAAGTATACTGCTAGGATACTTAACAATTAAAAATGCAGTATATACATCTGACAACGATCAATGTTCTTTCTGGGTAGCTGTGGACAAACAGACCCAGTTTTCAGTTCTCGTTTAAATGCTTCTAATGTCTTTGCCACAATCAGTTCTATGTTAGACGAGCGAAAATTTGTAAATTTCCGCAGCAGATCTTTCCGACTGGACGCAGACTGTATTATGATGAAGCGGCTGAATAATAATTTCGTTGACATTTTGCAGACTGAGCGGCCTGTCGCCGTTCGCCGGGGCAGACGACAGAGAGACGCTGGACAACGTCAGGAAGTGCGACTGGAGATTCGACCCCGAGACGTTCAAGGGAATCTCCGACATCGGAAAAGATTTCATCAAGAAGCTTCTCGTCAAAGTTCCCCAGTACGTACGAGATGCTGCAATCATGCTTCTGATCATGATGGTTTCACATCTCTAACAGTCTTAGCTTTTTAGTTGTTCAGATGGGCCTATGTTGCTCTGTTGAAAGTAAAACAAAGGAAACTGTCTCTATTTGGGTACATTTGCAGAACCTTGGCGTAACCGCGGGGCCCGCACCCCCCCCCCCCCCACTATTCGGGCCGGGGTCGCTCGTGAGTTTCGTCCCAAACCGTCGAGTAGTGGGGGCGGAGGGGTGGGGGTTGTGTCAGATCGAGGAGAACCCACGAGACTTCAAAGCGTTTGAGATGAGAAACGTTTTTGTTTGTCCACAGTGTTGTACCAAAAATGTTGATGTGCGCCCCCCCCTATTCTGGCATCCTGGCTACGCCACTGTTGAAGAATGAAAGAGGACCGAAAAATAATCAAAGCTCTAATATTTGGAATAACGGACGGTGACAGAAAGAAAGGAAATGATGCGATGATGTCGAATAATGATGTAGAAACAGAGCCCACGGTTGTTGATGATGATGATGATGATGATGATGATGAGGATGATGATGAATGATGATGATGATGATGATGATGATGATGATGATGATGATGATGATGATGATGATGATGATGATGATGATGATGATGATGATGATGATGATGATGATGATGATGATGATGATGATGATGATGATGATGATGATGATGATGATGATGATAGGTTTCTTTGATGTGTTTCACCTTTTAGGCGGAGGTTGACCGTTCACGAGGCCCTGGAGCACCCTTGGCTGGCCGTTGATCATCCTGACCTCAGTCACCGCATCCCGTCGAGTCGTTACAGCAGAATTCGAAAGCAAACCAACATGAAATACGTAATAGACTATAGGCCTAATATAATAGTCCACCAACTGCTTCTATCATGTTTTATTGATTTTCGGAGGTGTTTTATTGATTTTCTGGAGGTGTTTTATTGATTTTCTGGAGGTGTTTTATTGATTTTCTGGAGGTGATAGTGTTTCTACTGCCACAATAGTAAGTTTTTCGTGTAGTTCTCAGGTACAGTATGTTATTTTGAGCTTCTGTGGTTTAATGTCTTGAAGGGTGACTGGCCACTGCCGATGCCTGCTATCGGCAGGATCGCCAACTACAGTTCGCTCAGGAAACACCGTCCATTAGAAAATCAAATATACGACTCGTACTTTGGTCGGTTTGTTTTACTTAACTTTTAAAATAATAATGTAAATGTCTACGTTTGAAGTATGCAATGGTCGAATGAGTTTCATATCGGTTTCTTTTCTGACTGTTCTGTTAATTAAGTGCTAAGACGCTAGATTACTATAATGTATGTTATGTATGTTATGTATGTTATGTATGTTGTATATTCAAAATGGCTATATAGATCTGCCTTTCTTGACTATATATGTAAGGATGGTTATTATTGAGTTCAAAGATTAACTGGATTATGAATCAGTGTTTATTCTAGACCTTCTCTGTGGGGAATTCCCCCTCCCTTATCCCCAAAGTTTGAAATTCCCCCCAAGAAATTTGTGACATTTTGGCAAGTAGTATGACCTCCCCAATGTCTTTTTACCCAAAAAATGTTATAACCCCCCCAATGTATGTAGGTGGCTAGAATAAACACTGATTGTGTATTGTTTCTCTCTGAAAACAGATCGCCGAGAGGCCGCGCCTAGATTTGTACGGAAACCACACGCATGCATCGTTCAGGAGGGAAACGTTGGCAACTTCAGGTGCCGAGTTATTGCCGGGTCTCCTCCAGTAGTCACCTGGTAAGGAGGAAAAGAACGTCTAACAGTTGACATTTATTCCAGGTATAGACTGGAATGCATCTGTTCCATCTTTTCATCCACCCATTACTCCTTCCAATAATTATCCAGCTATTGGTCAACGTCTCGCCGTCCATTAATCCATCTGTTTATAGATCAATCCATCCATCCATCTATTTCTCCGTCAACAGTGACATAGGACAGTGGCGTAGTAGCCAATGGAGGGGGTTAAAAAACCCTTGGCTATCGATGAAAAAATTTTTAATGTGTTTCCATACATTTTTTATTCTCGGACGCGATTTTGGGGTCAAACCCCCCTTGGCTGCCGACCCAAAATTTCTAAGCGCTATAGAATGTAAAGCTGAACGAGCTGGCGACCTTTTTCTTGTCAGCATCTGCAAAGGAAAAAATACAAGAAGGAATGATGAGGATGACGTTTTCTTCTTTGTCAAGATTTTTCGAAGTTGGTTACGGTCAAAACCACCCCCCTCCTTCCGGAAATCCTGGCTACGCCACTGGCATAGGAATTGACACATTGACATTTTTGGGGGCAAAAGTCTTTAAATCGCATTATTCTAATAATTATATCCATTCATTCGTTCGGATCTGCCCGCGTACCTACTGTTGCAAGAAGTTTGCACGTTTAGTTTATTCAGTTGTAAATTATTGCAGGCATTACAGAGGCAACCAGTTGAATCCGAGCCTAAAGTACATGCCGAAGTATGCGGACAACGACTACGAACTGAGAATCGGACGCTGTAAGCCGGACGACGTTGGCGAATACGTCGTCAAAGCCGTCAACTCTTTCGGCAGCAAAGAAGAGAGCGCTGTCCTGAGTGTCGAACGTGAGTTCATTTGACATCTCATGTCGGCTTCAGTCGGCCTTAGATGCAGAGGCGTCGTTCGGAAATGAAAATATTAGTTTATAATGTATTAATGTGCAACAAAAACAAAAACAGGGACGTCATTTGCGTTTTGGGGCAAAAAGTCAGCAGGCCCTAAAGGAGTGCTTGATGTCGAGAGTAACCTGAAGTAAAACTAATCGTAAAAAGGGCTGACAAGCAAAAAAGGTCGTCAACTTTTTGGAAACTCGTCAAGTCGAAAAATTTTAAAAATTACAAAATTTCTAAGAAAAATTTTACATAATTTCTCCCCCCAAGAAAAGTGTGAAATGACGCCACTGCTTAGATGTCACAACAGACGTAATAATAATATTAGGTCCGTGAGTCAATGCAAACATTTCTAAGCGACAGCCACGCAGGAAATCCTAAAAAGCTCGAGAACCGCTGTTTTAGACGGTATTTTACTTTAATATTCTTTGGCATAAGTATTGTATCGACATTTGATAGTTGCCTGTTCATCTTCCAGCTGCCACTGAGACTCCAGCTAGACGAGCCATCAGCGTGGAATCGACTTCTCGAAGGTAAGTTCATCATCTAATTAGTTTCAACTGCCTTACAAGCTTTTTCATAGTTTGCTTTAATTTTGATGCGCCCAGAACTATTGTTCTCGTCTTAAGTTTGTCTGGGAATTGCATCACAGGTCGTCAGCTTCCAACTCTGGTATTCAATATGAGCGTATAACTATTACAGGGAATTGAGAAATAGTAATAATGTGATTTAAAGTGGTTTGGGAGGCTAAGTAAGCCTATACATGTATGTGAAAACCACTGTAGTAACTCTCCACGTTCAATATTGCCGACTTTTTTTGTTCGTGAATTTTAAACAGAGCAATGCTGCGTCCCTTTGACAGTGGCGGCTCCAGGATTTGGCAAGTTGGGGGGACCGTTGGGGTGGCAACTTCTAATCATGGAGGGCCAACCATTTGTTATTAGGTATGTAGTATTAAGTATAGGGTCCCAACACGGGGGGCCACTGGGGGCCAGACACTCAATAGGGGGCACGGGCCCCGGCCTCCCTGTGGAGCCGCCACTGCCCTGTTATAGCGCTCTGGTCCGAGTAGGTCACCGTGCTCAATCGAGTAGAACTAATTGTTGCCACCCGTTTTTAGGCCTACTCTTCTTTTCCGTTGTAGAAAACTTGTCTTTGATGAAATCGAGGGATACCAGGAGCCCCCCGACAGGGCTCCGTTCTTCACCTTCCCTCTTCGCAATCGCTTTATCCAACAGGGGATCGGGTTCAAGCTGCTTACCACGGTCGAAGGAAAGCCGACGCCCACGGTTTGATGCGCTCCGTTCATTTTGTTACATTACAATTCGGTTTTGTGGTCGTATTTCTTTCGAGAAGATAATTTGTGCTTAGATTGTTCCTCGGCAAACAAGATTGTCCAGTGTGCGGCCGGCGGGCCAAATGCGGCCCGTGGAGCCTTGTGATGCGGCCCGCTGTCAGCTGGCATAAAAAGAACAGACGCTTTTTATATTATTAGTATTAGTAGTAGTAGTAGTAGTAGTAGTAGTAGTAGTAGTAGTAGTAGTAGTAGTAGTAGTAGTAGTAGTAGTAGTAGTAGTAGTAGTAGTAGTATCATAATAATAATAATAATAATAATAATAATTATTATTATTATTATTATTATTATTATTATTATTATTATCATCATCATCATCATCATCATCATCATCATCATCGTCGTCGTCATTTTGAGTATTGTGGTGCTTTCGTATGCAACAGCAGCAAATGGAACCTATTCTGGGGCTTCAGACCGCCCAAGCTAAACGCAAATTATTTTCCGTCACTTTCACGGATAGGTTTACTTGTAATTTGATCCCTGTTACCATTACTGTTGCAAACAGTGGTTCTCATACAGGGCAGTCCCTACTGAATCACTTTAAACCTTGTTATATTATATTATATTATCAAACGCTTAGGCCTATCCCATCATTTTCAGATTACCTGGTTTAAAGACGGCAAACCGCTGAAGACGAGCGACAGATACGACATCATATACTCGCTCGGTATCTGTTCGCTCGAGATAATGGCCTGTGACCCATCGGATGCGGGAAACTACACCTGCTTGGCAGAAAACAAGGAAGGATCGAAGGAAACAACCAGCAACGTCATTGTCAACGGTTGTTATATCCGAATGCTTTCACGATTTGGGTTGCTTTAAAATTCGAACGACACCTCGCTTTTGTCTAACTTATATTAGGTTATAATCAGTGGCGGCTCCACCGGGGGGGCCCGTGCCCCCTATTGAGTAACTGTTCCCCAGTGGTGGCCCCCCTGTTGGGACCCTATACTTAATACTACATACCTAACAACAAATGGTTGGCCCCCATGATTAGAAGTTGCCACCCCAACGCCCCCCACTTACCAAATCCTGGAGCCGCCACTGGCTATAATTTTCAGAAAGTAAATTAACCTAAAACATTTATCGTAACTGCTGAACTAGCTTAACAAAATCATAGATTTCAAACGCTGTGTCATAAAATTGGATTTCAAAAGCTGTATTTTAAACATCGGCGTAGCCAAGAGGGGAACTTGGAGGGTTCCCCCACCCCCGCCCCTTCCCTATTCAGACTGGGACCGGTCATGGGATTTGTGCAAATACATCGAGTATTATGAAATCGAAGGAAATGAACGAAAGGTGATAGTTCTCGATAGGACACGGTTTTGTGTTCATCAACACTTTTTTACCCGAAAATGTCGATGTGCCGCTCCCCCACTCCCACTCCATTCCGAGATCCTGGCTACGCCACTGATTTAAAATGTATTGTCGAAAACTGTTTGGTGTGAATTTTATATCGTAAATAATTTGTCATTGAAGGCTTCCGTGCAAAATTTCTAGAATTTTTTTAGACTATGTTCTTTGAGTAAGTAATAGAAGTCACTCTTTCTGCAGTGATAGTCTATATTTTAGAATTCCCAACGTTAACGCGTCTTTGATTTCAACATATAATTAATAATAATAATAATAATAATAATAATAATAATAATAATAATAATAATAATAATGATAATGATGATAGTGATAATAATAATAATAATAATAATAATAATAATAATAATAATAATAATAATAATAATAATAATAATAATAATAATAATAATAATAATAATAATAATAATAATAATAATAATGAAATGGTAAAGATGATTTAACAGATTTGTGCCTAAAATTTGTCTTCCAGCAAGGAAAGCCTACAAGCCACCGGCCCTTCTGGACCGACCATTTTCGTCGCTGTCTTCGTCATTTTCTCCGCGTGGCGAGGGATATCGCACCAGCTACCGGCGCACTGAATTCGCTCCGATCAGCTACGCCACCCACGAGCGCTACTGACAGTATTCTTAACACCGGTCAAGTGCATCTCACTAAATAATTAAATTACCGAAGGCGAATAATAACTAATAATTATATCACTTCTATAGCACCAGTTCTAATACCCAAGGGTATCAATCGGTGGTACTTCAAATCCATATAGCATCGCATACAGTTATTGTTACGATTTGCCTATAGTATTTAATCACTTAGCGATGATGTTACACAGAATTAGTTAATTGCACGCGCGATTAAATTGTAAAATTTCGTTCTGATTTTAGTTGTTACTCTCTCTCTCTTGTTCGGCTTTTAGTGTTTCTGTTTTTAAAAGCGGAACTCTATTTAGAAACGGAATGTTAAAGGAATCTGAAATCCTGTTGGAACAGTTTGGCATCTGTGCGAAACTTAAAGCCTGCTTTTTTGGGTCAGGCGACCACAGGAGTCGAAGCTGGTGTACTCTATCTCTCTCTAAAACGTTAATTATTTCTTGTTATCTCGCTTGAAATAATTCTGCTTATGCGCCTCTGTTAGAGTTACGAAGTTCATAGAGAAACGCGGCAACACCAAAGTTTACAAACAGTACTGTATGTCGTTCTTTTGTGTAAGTCCTTCTCCTTTATTTACTGGGAACTTGCACGGTTGGAATGGGGGTGGTGGGGGCAGTGTTTGAGTCTTAGCAGAGGAAAACTGGGTCTTGACAGCAAGTACAAATTCCACGTCAAGCAAAGGTTTATGTGAAGGTCATCATTCATAACAGTGTTTATTCTAGCCACCTTCACATTGGGGGGGGAGAGTTTGAAATGTTTGGGGGACAAGATTTGTCTCTCCACGCTATTGGGGGGAAATTTCCATCCCCAAGCCAACATATACAAATGGGGAGGATTTTAAAACTTTGGGGGATTCCCCCCCCCCCCCAAACAGGCCTAGAATAAACACTGCATCATAGGCAGCGATCATGGATGGAGGTGTCTGGGGTTTCAGGAAACCCCGGGGTTTGAACCAAGAGAGTGTCTAACAGCCAGGGTTATTTCTAGGCAATGTTCCCTCTAAGCTGCGCGCCTGCGCGGCCGCGCAGATGACAAGAAAACGCCGCAGCAGCAATTTCCATCCGCCGCGCAGTGATTTTGAGTTTCAAAAAACACTGATTTTGTTGAGTTTTGTCTTGGCTGACATCTGTGAAACAATTCAGGTGCTCAGGCATGAAAGTGTGCCGCTCAGGCACTATACTTTCCGCGCACACTCAACAAAATTTAGAGGGAACATTGTTTCTAGGATTATAAATTTGGGGGGTGTAGGTATATTCGGGGGACCATCCTTGCTGAACAAAGCCTGACAAGCAATAAAGGTCATCACAGGCTCAGATGTGAAGGGGGTGTCGGTCTAAAATTGGGGGTGTTGAGGGGGTGTTAGGGGAGTGTAAAAACATCCCTGATAACAGCTATTGGGCACCTCCACATAATCGCTGGGGAGGGCATTGTATTCAATACAATGACATATTCAAAATTACTCCAGATTGGCATCGAGTTTCAAAATGACTATTAGTACAAATCCATTTGGGCCTAAATAGATTTTTAATTAAAGTTTAACTTTGTAACATGGGAATTTATGATGCGCCAGTTCTTGACTTAAAGTGATAAAACAAACAATGGATACAAATGGAAAAGACAAAACAAAACTGTTGAAATGGAACTGCAAACTGGCACTTTTTCAAAATCATTCGAATGATTTTTAAACGTAAACACAATAGATAAACATGTACACTAATAATGACAAAATACATCAACTTTAGTGTGCAGTGTTTATTCTAGGCCTTCTCTGGGGGGTTCCCAAGTTTTATTTCTCCTTCAAAATTTTTTGACATTTTGGCAAGTAGTATGTCTGTTCCCCCCCCCCAAATTTTAAACTCCCCCCAATGTCTAGGTGGCTAGAATAGCCACTGAGTATGCAAACTAAACCAATGCTTAAATTGTACAAACTTTTATACACCTTGGCACAAAAGAATATATTTCTAATAAAAAACGAACACCACTAGACTTCAAACCACCCAAAAGCAAGCTTCAATTTTTCAATAAAAGTTCTGAATTTCAAAATTTTCAAACATTATAATATATATACATATATATATATATATATATATATATATATATACATCTTCAAAAGTCTGAACCCTTAAAAAGGGTCATTACCACTTTTTCACGGATGGGTCTTGTTATCTCTCTGTATATTGTTCAAAAATTTGGAAAATCATTTTAACTTGTTCAAAAATTTGGAAAATCATTTTAACTTGGGGCCCGGAATTTCTCTCGAGGGGCCTGGTCCCCTGTTGCATATGCCCTCTTCATAACTACTTGCATCAAAATTTGCATCACGCTCTGAAAACGGATAAAAACAACGGCTACAAAACACATATGCTGGCAAAAATACCACGCAAACGAAATTGAATAGCAAAATAAATTCAACAACATTCTCTAACAAAGTTCCTCTTTTCACGGACAGCGACGCAAATAGAAACGAATAAAAAGAAGCATACACATTTTGCTAAGCATCTACATATTACCAGACATCAGGTAATAATGAGCATCATATAAATATAACTAAAAACAAGCACGGCATTTCGGAAAAATATCACTAGAGGGCCAAGCTAAGAGAAAAGCAACAAAATCATAATAAGGCAAGTGACACTCACACATGACCAGGGTGCGATTTGTGACCTGGAGCAGTGGAGGGGAATATGTCGAGCCTGGTGGGATGTAGTTGTTGGGGAAGTGTAGCAGTGGGGATGTAGTGGTGGGGATGTAGCAGTAGGGGATGCAGTTGGGCAGTGGGGGGAAAATCCCCTTCCCCCCTTACAAATCGCGCCCTGCGCACGAGCGCACGACACTAACTAGCAACCAAACATTCCAAATACCACGTACTATAATGGCATTCCATCAGTGAACCAGATAAAGGGAAAGTACATGAGCACTTAGGCATTACGGCCAGATGGTGGGGGGGGGAGGAAAAACAGTTGGAATTCAACCCCATTATGCCCAGCATCAGAATATAAAGTATAAACAGTTAAGTAAAATGTCTGCCTGATCTCAAATCTCTTCGTCAAATTGCCCATACCCGACTCAAACCAACTGAAAAAAAGAAATTTCCGAGATACCAACTAGCAAGGCCCAAGTATTTTCAGAATTTACAGCAATAAAGGTTTTTAAAAAGGTACCTCAAAAGTATCCAAAAACCCTGGGACTAACCCCAATCATCTAGAAATTTGTGTGCATAATTTAAAAACTTCACATAAGCACTTGGGAAAATATTGAAATTTTCATACTAAGAACCTACTGTACATACTCAATGTTCTCCTAATTCATTTAGAGCTCTAGGATATGGGTACCAAGTGGAAACCTAAATCATATACCTACCAGGTACTAGCCTAGGTACTTCCATCAAAAGCAGCAGACAATTTCTAATATTAAATTGTCAGATTGCAAATGGAAATTCAACTGACTACAAATGATAATATTTATTAGACATTTAAAAGATAAAATTGTGAATTCTTTAAAGCCAAAACTACCTAAAAGCAAATAGAAAATATTCGTTGCATACTGAAGCCACGGCTAGATAGAAAGCAGTTGAGCAGAAAACGATTAAGACACTTTTTTACAAGATTTCCTGTAAATTCTGTCCACAAAACAAAATTTAGGATTTTCAATAATGAGGAGATCTTCACAGCTCTGTTTAAAAATTTTACAAGACCTACGGACGTGATTGTGAGGGTTGCTAACGAGGCAAACATTAAAGTCTTTTTTCATAAATACCAAAACAACAGATAACATTTCAAAATAGTTCCTTATACCGAAACGTCAAAATAAGCATCTACTGAAACAAATACTCTCACAGATAATAGTCTACAGTAAATGAGATTATTACAGTCAAATCAGGAACAGAAGGATACATGACTCTACAGTCAAATGCAGCAAAGTACATACAATAAATATACTGTTTTAATAGTGGCACATAATATATTTGGCTTTTATAATTAATACACATTTTGAAAATATAACATCAAAATAATCGAGGATCAATCAGTAGTAACTGCGCAATTTCTTGTATAAAAAATGGTCCCAACAGATGGCAGTACTGCCAATGTTAATTCTATATGCCACAGCATAGTCAGTATTAGTCACTGACTTAGGAAATCATGATTGGTAATGTAAATAATAAGATTTTTATTACATCTAATAAGGGTGGGGCAGTGGAGAAGTGGTAGGGTTGTCACTAAGAAATCGGAGGAGAGCTAGGGGTTTGAATCTGACCCTGGTCACAACCTTGGACAGGTCGTTCACCTCTAATTGTCTGTGAGGGCGAGAAAGGCAAAAATAAAATAATCACCTCACTCAAATTTTCCCTGGAGGGGTGAAGGCCAAATCCTGTCCTAGGATAGAGAACCAACTCATCGTCGTCGCCGCAGCCGCCGCCGCCGTCGTCGTCATCATCATCATCATCATCATCACTGTTATATTTAATATGTCAAAATCAGTAAAAGTACCAAACATGAAAGTGGAGCATTTTCTACAAAAAGACTTCAAATAGCACAAGATTCTGAACAGAATAACTAAGCAAATCAACAAGTAAGCAGGCAAAGATTTCACGCCTTCTTACAAAAGTTACAAATGAGATCGACGCACAACGGCAACCTCAACACCGTCCAAAAAATTAATGAAATATTTATTGCAAGCAGATGAAGCAGCAACACTTGAAAGCAAATTCTGCGATGAAAATATGAATAAAAGCACTTTTCATTTAATATCGGATGATATGTTGAAGAATATTGCTCAGGATGGCGAGAGAGAAACCCTGGCTGCATCCAATAAAACAGAAGGTGAAATTCAACTAAATTGCAGCAGCGGCAACACGAGAAAGTGAAATCTTCATTTCCACACAGAATTATGGAAACTTAAACAAGAAAATTACATTACTGTAATGTAGTAGTACAATGCATATACTGTAGCAATACACTTGTTTTGATCCACTTCCGAATGACTATCCACTGTAACGTAAAATGACAATACAGAGCAAAAAATCCAAACTCCTCTCTTTCCATAAAACATCTATTGCCTTCAACAAGTTCTAGTAAAACCTCTGAAAATATCATAACTCTAAAGCTCTTTTGACAATTTGCAGCCGCAGACAATGTTTCTAACAACAGTAAAGCACAAACAAAGAAACACAGGAGTTTCTACTAAAGGCTTTTGAATTAGGCTGGTGTTCGTGAAAATGACATATCGTGGATGCTGCAAAAACCAAAAGTTTTGAAAACTGATGAAGAAATCCAAAACTGAATTATTAAAAACACAGTATACTGCCAGAAATACAAAAAATATGCATACAATAGTTGGCAATAGGTAGGAACAATAAAAGCAGACATCAACAAAAAATCCACACAATATAATATATATGCCATCTGATGTATACAGACATAGTTGTTACAGACAGACATACATACATACATAGTTCTTCATAGACAGAGCCACAATTCAGTTTCATTTCTTGCACCTGTTACAGAGTTGTGTATTTGCCATCAAAGACTTGTGATAGACTGACCAAGAACCAAGAACAAGAGCAGCATGAAGCATAGCAAAATCTGACTGGTAAGAAGTCCAACAGGTAAGCAAGGCAAATTAATGGCGGTCAAGGTACCAACAGGTACGGTCAAACATCTACCTGTAATCAAAGACAACAAATTTCCGGACATCATAAAACCAGCAAAATTTCTAATTCAGAGATAGGCAAGCAAGTAAGTAAGTAAGTTAAGTAAGCAAATAGAAATGGTCGACAGTTACGACTGAGAGATGGGTTCGCACTGCAGAAGGCGCACGATGGACGGATCGTTCTTGGCACCTTCGACAAACTCCTCAATTGAAAGTCTCCCGTCGAGATTTGTGTCCATCTGCTTGAAGATTTTGTCCGTCCGTTTCTCCGGCGTTGATTCATCATCTGGCATCTTCATGACCGTCCCGACCATCTTGTAAATAGCCTTAAAATATTACAATTCACGAGTCTAACCTTCATCAATAATCTAAGCCACTGAAAAAACTCGAGCAAAAGCCGGGATAAACATCAATCCAAATAGATGCCGAGAATAAATTAATCCTATCCGGAGAGAAATATCCCATCTGTGAAAAAATCCCAATAGATACCAAGAATAAATTAATCCTATCTGGAGAGAAAACCCCCATCCGTGAAACTCCTTAATTGCAACACTTTATTCAAGAAAGAAGACACAGTGGTCAAACAACTACTGACAAAAGAAACCTTCAGATACCCACTGTCACAATCTCTAGCATTTCCTCCCTCGATATGAACCCGTCACGGTCGAGGTCGTACATGCTAAAAGCCCACTTCAGCTTCTGGTCGAGCTTTCCCCGAGACGTTATGCTCAGGGCGAAGATGAACTCTCGAAAGTCAATCACTCCGTCCGCGTTCGAATCAAACGTTCGGAAGACGTGCTCGGCAAATTTCGACGCATCGCCGTACGGAAAGAAGTTCCCGTAGATCTTCTTGAACTCTTCGACGGAAAGCTGCCCGGAGGGACAATCCTTCTGGAAGCCTTTGTACCATTCGTGGATCTCCTCTTCGGAAAAGTGCGTGTTGCGCTTAAGGTCTTCCAGTTGTTCTGGCTTCAGTTTGCTGTTGGGTTTACCCATCGTCAGTGGAAATGGTCATAAAGTTGAGCAATGCTGTGTTGAAATGAACCAGAAAGGATTTATGTAAATCTTCAATTCATGATCTTCATCAGGAAATTAACAATTACTTGTGCATACATATTACACAACAAGTTATGGTAAAACACCAGTTTATGATTTGTTTCAATGTAATTACACCAATGCTAAGAACTTGCAACAATTTTTCAATGACTGATTCTGTGACAAATTATTAAAATCTGATAGTAAATTATGACAATATGACTCAGATATAGAGAAAGAGAGACAGACAGACATATACAGAGCCAGACAAAGACAGACAGAGAAAGAAATGGGAAGAGATCAACCAGTGATGATAAGCAAGACACTACAGGTGCAATTTCTTATAAAGTCAGGTACAAAGCAAGTACAAGCATGTACAAGTACACCATTGACACAGCAGGCAATACTCAAGGCACTGAGTTGTTCAGGTAACAGAAAATTTGTGGCGGAGGGTGTGCCTAAAAATATGGATTCACGTAAAAATCAACTTCTGATGTGCCCTCATATGACAAAACATAGTGAATCTGGTCAAAATGTAAACAAATTACATCTTAACAAGATGCAACAATCAATGCATGAAAATCTATTATAGAAATTACAATCATAAAGCAAAACGACATTCTGGGAAATTGCTGTCTTAGTGGCAAGTGAATCCAATATTTGATTCATGAAATTGGTTCCCACCATTGACACCTAAAGTATTTCGATCACCCCCACCCCTCGCCTACCACAGCCTGCAATCTTAATCAATCAGTCAATCATACAAAATTATTACTACTCTGTAATAGCCTTAGAAAAATTAAAAACGTGACAAATATTTACTTTCCTTATCATCAATATTAGATTCACAAAGCATTATTTCAAGAAAGGATTGTCAGAAAAACGAGAATGAGAGTAAAATGTCAACTTCTTCAAACAAGTGAGCTGTCCAGGAATGGAAACAATCAAAGCGAATGAAGGAACAACCGATAAAAATTTAATAAAATAAAATTTTACTTTTGATTTGTCTTAACTGAGAAATAACTTTAAACCGCAAAGATCATTTCTACCCTAACCAAGAACTTTGTTTTCTCTTGAGTAAACCCTATATAAAATATGCCAAAATGTGGTGGCGCTAAAAAAGTTGCCTTTACATAATAAACACTAACAGTCAGATGTAGGCATATTCCGCTACCAACGGACAGCCGCACTGTCAATGGACACTGGGTCAGTCATTACTCTCAGCAAAAACCTAAACCTAACACTAACCCTAGGATACTGTAATGCAAGCGGTCGGTGATATTCGAGCTCGGAGCGCGAATTGCTCTGAATAGTTATTCGCGCTCGGTATGTATCTTATTCGCGCTCCGAGCGCGAATAATCACTCTCATTTTCATTATTGATAACATATAAACATTTAGAATAAACGCAGCATTGAATGTCTTACACTGAGCATTAATTGAACGCGCGACCGATTTTAAACTTTTAAACTTTTATCCTTTAAAATTTATCCTAGAGATTAATACTATTATGTTATGATAATTAAAGTCGCATTAAATTCCCAATGCGCCAAAGCTAATCCGCCATTTTGCATCGAAGTAATATAAACAAATGATGTACAGCATAGAACTCGTTTCTTGCTGGAATGAGTCTATGATGTCTCAAAGTGAAATCTTTCCGCCGCCATTTCACTGAGTAATTCTTAAATGTGACCGTATTCCCGTAGACTTCTAATCTAATAGAAGCCGGATCTCAAACCTCATGGCTACGCCGCCAGCGAGACAAACATTCCGGAAAAATGGTGGAAAATTGTCTTAAACCACTTCGGTGGCTCTTGTTTATATCGGTGGCTCTCTAGGCAGTGGCGGATCCAGCATTTGGCATGTGGGGGGCCGTTGGGGTGCCAACTTCTAATCATGGGGGCCAACCATTTGTTGTTAGGTATGTAGTATTAAGTATAGAGTCCCAACAGGGGGCCACTGGGGGCAGGCACTCAATGGGGCCCCCCCCCCCCCCGGTGGAGCCGCCACTGTCTCTAGGTAGATGTTCTACAGGCCTGGGTTCAATACACTTGCGGCCAGAGATTTTATTTCTCGGGCAGTGACATATCCGCCGGCACAGAATGAAAAATAATTAAAGTGGTCTGTGCTATGTTTCAAGGGTCGCTGTGCTATCAACTTTTAATTCGTTTCATCACTCTTCTGAATTTTTGCATATCTATGGCCTACTGTAGCACTAGCATTGTCCAATTTCAAAATTTCTATAAAACCTGACAGAGAATAGATTTCTGAAAGACTTTGTATAGTGTCGTTTCAAATGACTCATTATTTTTCGTGGCATTTCAAAAGCTCTATGAAAAAATTGAGACACAATATATTGACAATTCTAGTACGGTTTGACACAGCAAAGATGGGGACACAAGAATATGTGGTTTTAATTCATTTCATCACTCTTCTGAATTTTTGCATAGGTCTATCTATAGCCTACTGTAGCACTAGTCCTTGCATTGTCCAATTTCAAACAGGCCATGTTGGCCCACCCAATATTTGGCTTGTGGCGCCCTCCATGGTGCTATGATATGAAGGGTCGCTATAATAAGTACCTGACAAAGCAGCCGCACGCAATTATCAAAATTAGTGCAATAATCGGTTGCTCGCAGGAACACAGGACATTAATTAGAAAGGAATTGCAGACGAGAAAAAGCGCTAGAGGAAACGGTAATTTGTAGAAACTAAGTTTTAACGAACGCTATAGAAATATGGTTAATTGCATTGCGTTACATTGCTTGGCTACTTCCAGTGAGTATCAGTTTCTATGGTATAAATTTGATAGCACCCCTTGACAGCTACGGTCAAGAACATAAATAAATTGTCGCTATAGAAGTTCTAAGTGGCTCTGACCAATCACAAGGCACACGGTCGCTGTAATTTTTTTACTGATTGCAGTGCACGTTGAAAGCTAATTAAAGAACGTGAACAAGATGCCTGTACTCATGTTATGATGCTTGATTTCGTGTTAAATATTAAGTGAATGCAGTATCCGACAAATGAGTGAGATGACAACTAGTCTTAGGCAGGCAAATCCACGTTTGCAACTAACTGTAGTCTTATTTATTCATTATGTAGCGCCGGTTTAGGGGCCATCTATAAATGACATCACGCGAGTTTTGCAGTTTTTAACCCCCCCCCCTCTTCGTCACACGTCATGACAAGAAGTCAGACCCCTTCAAATATGACGTCACAACGCGTTAACCCCTCCTCTTTTCGCCTTTCCAATGCCAAAATTAACGTTTCGTTTTAAGATATTCATTGTAATTATTATATTTGAAACAATATTCAGAAACTTTTCAAATTCTTTTTTAAACGAAGCGTATAATAATTATAAGTGTAAAATACGCTCAATTTTGTGGTAACATAGCATTGCAGTATTGATAACAATATTTAGTATTATGTGACGTCACATTTCTGGACCCCACCCCACCCCCACCCCACCCCACACCCCAACCCCCACCCCGTCGTTACACATCGTCACAATGTTTGAACCACCTAAGTGCGTGACCTCATTTATGGATGGTCCCTTGCCGGTTTTTTGACAATTCTATTGAGGTTTTTATTGTTAAGTTTTACAACATTCATAATCCTTTTTAATTAAAGTCACGTCTATTGTAGGCCGCTAAACGTTATACTGATCCTCTGTCACTGAATGACTGCATGTCTATGACTTATTCGAGGAAGAATCAAATACGAATATAATTACTTGAGTCGCTACTTATAATCAAATATCAGAAGTCGTGTTTTAATTAGACCTATTGTTGTTGTTGTTGTTGTTGTTGTTGTTATTGTTGTTGTTATTGATGATGTTATTATTATTATTATTATTATTATTATTATTATTATTATTATTATTATTATTATTATTATTATTATTATTATTATTATTATTATTGAAACGATTTTTATAGCGCAGTAGGAATGGCAAAAGCCAAAGTCAAGGACGTCGTAGCAAATGTCATCTGTATTAAGAGATGCTAAACAAGCGAACAAGCGTGTCTTTAGATTCTCCTCGATAAAGATAATAGTATAGTTAGTTTTAATAGCGTTCTCGAAGGGAGATATAAGGAGAGACAGAGGCAGAGAAACAGAGACAGAAAGAGAAAGTCAGATGAAGAACATCTTTTGCGTTCGAGTTTGTTTCCGTTTATCGCAGCAGCAGCAGCAGCAGCAGCAGCAGCAGCTGACTGCTTTTCTCAGATCCTTTCTGAATTCTCTCGACGTGTGGTTGTAGATGACCGGATTGAGGCAGGAATTGAAGCACGCCATCCAATCGGCGAACGTCATGGACATCTGAGCGGAACCATTGGACGCAAAGACGACGCCGTCGAAGCAACAGCAGCAGCAGCAGCAGTCCAGCAACATGTTGACGTGGACCGGAAGCCAGAGGACGGCGAACACGACCGACGCCAGCACGAGCAGCCTACCGGCGACGCTGGCCCTCCGCGCTCCCTTGTCCACCGCGCCGGGACTCACGCCGCCGCCGCCCCGTCTCCGCCGAATGTAGCGGAACATCGCCGCCGACAGGGTCAGCAGGGCCGCCAGCGGAAGGACGTAGGCGACGACGAAGTGGACCCCGCAGGAGAAGAAGACGGAGGAGGAGGAGGAGGAGGACGATGACGTCATCGTCATCGCCGGCGCGTTGACGACGAGCGCCGCGCACCACGCGGTCGCTATGACGACGCCGGCGTTGCGATGGTTACGCAGCCGGGCGGTGCGCTTGTTATGCACCAGCGTCATGTAGCGCAGGACGGCGATCGAGACGATGGCGTAGACGGCGGCGCATGACGTCACACGGACGAAATACCCGGATAGGCGTCTGCGGATGACGTCATCGCCATCGCCATCGCCGCCGCCGCCGACCAGCGGCCACCGGAAGTCGCCGACGACGACGCCGACGACGGCGAACGTCGGGAGGAGGAGAAGGTCGGCGGCGGCGAGGTTCAGCAGGAGGACGTCTCTCGGCGACTTCCGGCGGAAGTTCTTCGACGCGATGACGTAGACGACGACGGCGTTTCCGGTCATGCCGAGGACGCAGGTGAAGCCGAACAGCAGCGGGACGAGGACCCGGAAGAGATCGGCGTAGACGCCGCCGCCGCCGCCGGGTCGGTCGACCTCTTGACCCCGGTTCCAAATGGTCGGTAGATTGGTCAGGGTCTGTCCCCCCGACGCGAACGTCGCGTTCCTCTGTCGCATTACGTCATCAGATGACGTCGTCAATGTTGAGTTGACGCCATGCCAAAAACTGTCAATCAAGCTGACACTGTCAACAGATTCAACTGACATGTCTACGATATTTAAGTCCATGTCTCTTTATTTAGGCCTACCATAGATTCGTGAGAATATCTTTTGAAAATTAGTCGGTTATACCATAGAGCCCTAACCCTAACCATAAGCACAATGAAACACAGGGCCGTTGGAACAGTTGCCTGAACGGCGTTTTAATAACCTGACTTAAGCCTGCATGCGACTGGCGAAAACAGATTGGATTTTTCCAGGGTTGAGCGCAAAGACGGCCTCGAAAGACGAACGGCGTGACGTGTCTCCTCGAAGACCCCATGATTGAATCTCCGTTAAGTCGATTTACGAGGAATCTAATCGCATTTATATACACCGAAGAAGATTTGAAAATAATAATCCTATTCTTCGTATAAGATATTGATTAGCCTAATTTTTGCACCACAGCGGGTGCCTATAAACAGAATTGAAATCAAGAGGGGGGGTTCATTTTGACATAATGAGGGCGGGGGTTCATTTTGACATAATGAGAGCTTAACTAAGCTAATAACTAATAATTGTTGCTTCAACTTCTCTGTAAGAATTATCATCCATATGCCGCATTCGTTTAATTACCAGGCTTTGCTGCGGTAGGTTTAACGTTCGTTGGTTTGTTTTTCGCCAACAGAATAATATCCACTATTTATTAATTATCTAAACGTTGCCATGCACGTATGTTGATTAAAATAGGTAAAATATGGTTTATATTTGGCGGTTATTTGAACATGGGCGTCGCTAGGATAATTGTTTGGGGTCCTTACTTTTCTCTATTAGACCTAATGCCGCCGCCGTAGCCTGCATGGAAATCCTCAGATCTCACCTGTTCGAAAATATAATTCTAACTGTCAAGTTTACTATAGCGTATGTCTGATAAAGATTCTCTGGTGACAATTTCTGGAGCCACTTCCATTTTCCACTATTCCACGAATCCGTTTGATTGAGATTCCAGGAGTCCAGAAATCCCGCACGCTACGCCCAAGCAGTCCGTTTCTTTGTCCGTCTGTTTGTATCACGCAGTGTCTCTGTTATTTCCCTGCTGCGTCCGTTTTTCTCTCTGTCTCGTGGCTGCTTGCGACTGCTTTTCGAATTCTGACAACCCTCGGCAGGGGCTGCTTCGCGGAAATAAATCAATTGAGAGGTTCTAGGCAGAAGATTTCTCATAATCCAGATGAGCACCCCCTCCCCGACTGTCGCTTCCCTGGTTACGCCTTCGGATCGCCGTGGGCGCAACCAGAAGTACATTAGGAGCATATGGGTTTTGTATAGCTACGTAGTAGTTAGTAGCTTGTAATCATTGGCATTGTAAAGCGCCTGTTAACATCAATTGATTAGGCGCAATATAGATAGCTAATTACATTACATGACAATTACATTACAGGTGAATGCATTTTGCAAATGCTGTAAAACGTCTTCTAGAAATAAACGCGTCCGATCGACGAAACAATGAGACGAATATTAACTCGTCACTAAAAAAGCAGCGGGCGATATTCGAGGAGATCGTGGAATATTTTGGGGATGAGAAGAAGCTAGTCAGATTAACCTCTTAACCGTGTATTTAACTGTAACTCAATGTGAAATCGACAGATATATCCGGGATCCCCAGTTAAGGGGTCAACAAGACAGGTGCGACGGACGGTGAGGTGGGGGGTAAGTGCACCTTTGCAAAATTCCCCTTTGCGTTTATTTCGATCGTAGGTTACTAGATAGAGGCGTAACCAGCAACTCAGTAACGATCTAAAATAAAAAGAAATCAGACCTTTTCTTCTTCTCGCCAACACCCGCCAAAGAAAAAAAGAAAGCCACAATTTTTACGGGGTGAGACAAAAATGATGTCAGCGCGACTTTTGGAACACAGGGCAGCACACCCCAGCAAAAATCCTGGCTGCGCCCACGTTTTGCAACGATTGCGATCTTACTCACTAGAGTCGCCCTCAGTCTCGCTAACCACTTCAACAAGTTCCTGTATAGAAGTAAATCGATCAACAACTTCCGTAAATCTTGATCCTTTCGTGAGACATCAAGACACGAGCCAACAGCCCCCCTCCGCTCCAGTCTACTCCTCTACCCCTCCCCTCCCCAGACCCCACCCACCACTTGGACTTCCTCCCTCCGAAGCTTATTTACGTCTGCTCAGCCGTGTGCCGTTGTTTTATTATCGTCTGCTGTTGATGCAGACGGCTTCCTTCTTTTGGCGGTCCATCGAAGATGGTCCATTTGTTTGTTTGCTCTCTTGCTCTTTCACTCTGTTCGAATGTTTCGCCGTTTTCAGGCTGAACTGGAACCGGGGGGACTGTCCCCCGTCGTAATATTTACACAAAAATGTCCTAACTGTGTGCCTAATTTTCCAGTTTTTCCCGGCGCTTTTATGCGAATTTTGCCAGAATTTAACCTCAGTTTTCGAGAGGCATAAGCAGGGTTATTTTTAGGATTTTCAATTTGAGGAGGGTGTCGGCATATTTTGGGGGACCCTGCCGAAAAAATTCTGACAAGCAAGAAAAGGTCATCCCAGGCTCAGATTGGGGGGAGGGAGTGGTGTCGGTCTCAGATTGTGGGGTGGGTGTCAAGTTGTCAACATTCCCTCTAAGAATATATATATATATATAATATTTGAAGAAATTCTCCGACAAAATCCACATTTTCCTCTTGTTCCATCTTCATTGCTTTAACCTCTGCAAGAATAGTCAATAATATCATTCTCATTGTTGATCTACAGTGTTAGTTGATATAGTCTTGAAAACAGAACGTTGGAGACATCATCATCATCATCATCATCATCATCATCATCATCATCATCATCATCGTCATCATCATCATCACCTTCATATACTTTAAGGTGGTTTAGGAGGCTAAGTCAGACTGTGTGAAAACCACTGTGTTCGAGATTCACTTTCCACCCGGTGCGAACGTCCCTTTCGTCTTCCAGACTGCACCGTGCACGCGTATCGTTGGAATTTCTCGGCGGCGGCGGCGGCAGAAACCATAGAGACTGCTGCTGCTGCTGTACGATCACGACCAACCAACCAACCGGGCAAGCAAGCAACGCTAAATATAGCCCCCTCAGCATACATAGCCTACCCCTGGAAACACACGCTCCATTCATTCTCGCGGCTTGCGGAGGAAATGAGTCGACTTAACTGCGCTTCCAGGCTTATCCTACCTCTCTCTCTCTCTCCCTCTCCTTTCCACCTTCCACCACAGGCTACCGCTGCTCCGTGCGATGCTCTGCTTATATGGGAAAGGAGAGGCGACTCGGACCCGGGGCTCAGACCATCTTTTCCTCGACCGATTGGGCGCTGGTGTGAACGCACAAGGGCGCGACCGATGCTGGATTAGCCTACTTCTTTTAACTCTCTGTGAGAAGTTGACTTTCAGGTAACGTCTAGAATTATTGTTATTATTTTCCATCCGAAGTATTTACTTACGTGGTGCATTTGTTGTTGTTGTTGTTGTTATTATCGTCGAATTGTTCCGTTATATCCGGAGATAAATCTAGAGATAAGATTTAGCCAGAAGAAAAGGAGGTTTTCGATGATAATTAGAACTGCGAAAATAAGCTTAGAATTCCTGTAAGGTCGTCGGTGTTTTATCCAGACTCCAGGGTTTGGAGGGGGGATTGACTTGGCTGGGGAGGGGAGGGAGGAAGAGACACAATTCAACGCAAAAATTCGTGTCAGTGATGAGATTTGGGGGATTTTGTGGTTTGGGGATATCCCCTAACAGATCTGGATATAACACTCGTGTTTCTCCCTTAACCATTCGACCTGTTGCCATAAGTAATCAAAATTCTGGTTTGCTAGAGGTTGGTTGGGTGGTGGTGGGGGGCGGCGGGGTTAGGACTCCGTATTAACTGGTCAAAAACGATCCCCTCTGCGTGGGGTGGGTCGAAAAGTTTCGGATTTAGCCGTCCGTCCGCTCAATGAAGGTCAAAATTTCGGAGATGAAAATAACAATTTGACCCCTTTTTAAAATCGACATCTGCTATCACTAGATAAAGTATTAGGACAGGACGACGTCTATATAAATTAATCTAATCGCAAACCATTTTAGTTTTTGAAAGATTTTTGACAAAGATTAGAACATATTGATTTAAGACAGTCTGGGGATCCCGGATATATCCGTCCATTTTAAAGTTACAGTTAAATATTGATTTAAAGGGATAATATGATAGCTAGAAGGCTGTTCGAATTGCAAGATGAAAGGCCGACGACTGGTTTCACTGATAGGTCTAGAGGCGCCATAGAAGTCTTGCCGATTTCGAAAGATTGCTTTAAAAGAGTTAACTCTCTATAACGACTGATGTTAACATTTCTAAAAATAGATTTTGCGGTTTTTTTTATTTCTAAAAATAGATTTCACCGGTCAGTTTTAAACGACTCGACGATACGTCATCCGCAAGCGCAACATGGTCTTCGTTCGAATTCACAGAAGGGCTACTTCAGTACCTGTCGGTACGTAACCGCATTTCTGAAAGTCCTTCTAGGCTTCTGTAGAAATTAACGTTTAAGTACGGAAGACAAAAATGGCTACAATGTTCGAGTTTTAATTTTTTCACTCGCAATTAATTTAAATCAGTTCGATCAATGCGATAGATCATTCAGGATTTTATTTCAGGCGGTTTCTTTCAAGTTTTATGAACTAAAATCTTGTCTTATAACAGAGTTCGATTGATTGTCTTATCTTAATATCATTGGATCTTAATATCAGGCGACCCGAGGGGTAGCGTGGGTGCATATGCCCCCGCGGGCGCCGGCCGAGGTGAGGAACAATAAATAAAAGGAAGGAGAATGCGACGCCCTTCTTTTTTGCTCGTCAGGAGCACAGGGAGATAGGGAGAGGGGCGCCGTAGAGAATTTAGGGGCGTCGAATGACCTTTTTTGCTCGTCATGACAGGAGTTAAGGGCGCCAACAGTAGGCCTTGCCCCGGGCGCCGGACAACACACTCACTACGCCTCTGATCTGACCCCATAGTTTTAAAATATTTATTGATTGTCTTGAAGCATAAAAAGAGTTACCGTCGCTAAAAAAATTACCGTCATGTCTCTAACTGTAATCGGATTTTTTTGTCAATCATGCTCGTTACCGTCACTCTATATTTAAACCTGACGTCGTTGACAGGTGGGCCAGGCGTGTCCGATGAGCCGGACCTGGTGGCTGCCAAGAACAGCTACCTGTTCTCGAGGGCCGCCATCGACAACGCAGACGCCCTGTCGACCGCCTCCAAAAGGAACGACCAGCAGTTCCTCAGTGACGTCAACGCCAGGATAGTAAGTAAGAACGGCGTCTGCTGCTGCTGCTGCTGCTGCTGCCGAGTCAGCATCTTTGCACGGGATCGACTAGATTCTAGACTACATATAATATATAGTCCAGTTTCTTCGATGGAGTGATGAATTTGAAGACGTGGGGGAGGGACGGCGTCCACGTGATGTTCAGATTTAAATGTACAGTAGGGGCGGGGCTTGCGCTAGTCACGTGACCACTAGATTGGTCCGTTTAATGTGTCAGGAGAGATTCGTATCATCCAAGGAACTCCTCTTCCGTAGAAATCGCTTATAAACTACTGTCCTTGACCAGAACTTTTTTAATGTAAGACGGACAGAACTGGACAGACGGAAGGAACTGGACGATAAGATAGTAATGGCTACGATTGTGAATGATTTCAAAATAAACCTCGCTACTATATAATAGGGCCTACTAGATTGAATTGGTACATTAGTGGTTCTCACACAGGCCAAACCCTACTGAACCGCTTTAGACCTTGTCATCATCATTATTTTATTATTAACAACCCGTTACCATGGCGATATTTTTGCCTACTTTTTTTTTTCTAAACAGGGGAGCGCTCAGTTCTCCCAGCCGGTCGTCCGGCCGTTCAAGAGGGCGCACGTCACCGTCACCCCCGAGGCTCCTCCGTCTCGCCCTTCGTCGCCCGCAGGAGCTCGATCGCCGTCAGTTCGGCGTCACGGTCCTCTCCGGCGCCCGCCGCCGCCGCCGACGACGACGACGTCGACTACCAGGTGAAACTGATCGCCCCGCTCACCAACCGCCTGACGAGGGGGCACGGCGGGAGGGCCGCCAGCGTGCCGCCCCTCCTCGCCGGGGGCGTCTCGGTCGGCACGGTCATCTACGGAGGAGGCTACAGCGACTACCCGGGGGGCCATCTCGTACATCACGCGCCGTCCAACTACGATCTGGAAATAGCTGTAAGATGGTCAATGGATGGTCAATATCTGTTTCATGAAACTTTTATTTTAGTTAAAATTTGAGCAAAAAACCCTATAATTTAGAACAAAAAGCACATAATAAAATATTTTTTGTAGATGTAAATGTAAATATAATGAGCTATTTATATTGCGCCTAATCAATCAATGTTAGCAGGCGCATTACAATTAATGTCAATATCAATCATTATAAGCACATTATAATTTAGTACAGTAGAACTTCGTTATAACGTGCTTAGCGGGTCGGTTAAATCGAGTACGTTAAATCCGAGGCACGTTATATCCAATACCATCCAATACGGTAGCGCGTCATCACACCGGATCTACAATTGCGGTACGTTGTAACCGAGGATGTGTTTACAACCGCGTCCATTTAACGAGGTTCTACTGTATCGTTTAATAATTTTAGACTAGTACAATAAAAACAATAATTATATTGATGACATTTCATTTCTATTGATGACATTTCTATTATCTTTATTTCTAAAATCTCAAATGTCAACACTTTGACATGACGTAAGCATATCCAGTCTCTTGGCCGTTATTTTATCTCTTTGCATCACTAGTAACTAATTAATTAATTAATTAATCAGTGCAATAAGTGTATAAATGTGTCACGTGACTCGTTGATTAGCAACTTTAGCTTTAAATGAAACTTGACTACAGGTAAAGCAGTGGATTTACCTGCACAAGTACATACAGGTAGAATTATTTAATTTCTTCCAGAGACAGGTGGAAGCACCAGTTTCGACGTTCCAGAAACTGAATCCAGTGGCTGACCTTGCTGTTCGCCAGGCTCATCGTAACCTGGACCGAATCGAGGTCAGGAAATGACCTTACGACCTTGAACTCTCTATGACCTATAAGAACGACCCTTTTCTTTGTTGTTATATCGTTCTTTTTGCCTATCAAAGTCAAGACCAGAGGCGGTTCCTCTTGGGGGCCCGGGCGGGGGGGGCGTGCCCCTTATTGAATGCGCCCCCGATGACCCCCACAGTTTAATGCACTCATTCGAAGCAACTAAACTAGTCGAGGTTTATGAAAAATAGTTGGCTCCCCATGCTTATAAGTTGCCACCGCACCGCCCCCCCCGAACTTGCGCAAATCCTTGAGCCGCCACTGGTCGAGAAATGGAGTAATAAAGATTTTAAGAAGTCTGGAATAAATCCATTATGTGGGTGGAGTCATTGTGTCTATGAAGATGCTGACAATAGAAAAAAATCCTTTCCGTATTACTGTTCGACTATGTATTCGACTATGTTTTTATATATATATATATATATATATATATATATATATATATATATATATATATATATTAATCGCCTATTGTTATTTTTCTTTGCAGCGTGAAATACAGTCCTCTGGTGACGTCATCATTTCGCGCCCGATTGCGCCGCGAACTGTTTTATACACGGTAAGTAGAGAGATCACCGTAAATGCCTAGACTGAACACTGGCTAGGAAGCCACCGTATTATCGCTCATCGGCTTTTCAGAAACCATAAAAAATCATTTCAATATTTAATCGAACAAATTGATTCGAAATTATATATCCCTGCTATTATTATTATTATTATTATTATTATTATTATTATTATTATTATTATTATTATTATTATTATTATTATTATTATTATTAATGCATGGTTATAACGTACGTTAAGCCATTCACAAAGTGCAGAATCGGTTAAGTGTGGAGCAATTAAGGGGTGAACAACATTGGCTGGGGTCAGATTCGAACCCGCTACCCTCCGGTTGCTTGTCAAGAGTCCTACCACTATTCCACGGCGTCCCTATTATGAACTCTGTTGCGGTTTCTTTGTCGTGACGTAGGCGTCCACGGACGGCCCCTGGCGACGGAGCCTGTCCTATCACGGGCCGAGGACTCCCTCCTCCTACTCCTCCTCCTCCGTCAAGGTCCGGTCTCCTAGTCCCGTTGGTCGAAGATACGTGCACACCAGCTACGCACCAGCAGTCGGCGATGACGAACTATTCGATTACCTGTCTCCGGAAAGATCCCACAGAAGTGTAAGCACCTGAAATGCATATAGCTAAGTTTAACGTTATAGAGAGGGTAAGGTTGTGGCAGGAGGTAGGGTGAGAAATAGGGCTAGATATATGACTATAGATAGGGTTAAAGCCAGAATTATAGTTAGGGTTAGAGCAGGGGCGTAGCCAGGAATTTTATTATGGGGCATAATGTGATGGGGGGGTATAAATGTGAAAACCCCTTGAAAATCTTAAAGAACACATTAACATTTTTAAGGTAGTCTGATTTTTGGAGTATATATACCGATATACCTCTTCGCTACGCCCCTGGGTTAGAGTCAGCGGAGTTCCTATGGTATGTGAGGTTGGATATAGGCCAAACACTGTGATGTTGCTCTACTCAGCGTAGAAAGAGAAGAAACTGAGAAAACTGGCTTTGAGGAGCACGTGATCATAGACCAGTTCGCATCAGTAGAAGCAAGAAAAGTGCCTCTGTAGTTTCAATCTTTTGTGAATAAAACGTCACGATTATTGTTATTCAAAGATTTGTTAACACGCTAATGTAATTTTCGGACCCCCCCCTGTCATGGGCGGCGCCAAGTGGCCCCAGGTACACCCCCTAGAACCGGAGTTAACAAAAACCAGTCCTGGTTTCGTTCTACTTCTGTCTACGTAGCAGACAAACTTTTCAGAGACTGTCTACGAGGTTAGGTTATAGGGTTAACCCTAACTTCTTAACTGGGGACCCTGACGACCTTTTTTTTTTTTTTTTATCCGTCCATTTTAAATTGACAAAGTTACAGTTAAATGGCAGACAAAGTTCCAGAGACTGTCTGTTACAAATATGTTATATCATCGAATTGGTTTCCTTTAACCGCGTATTTAACTGTAACTCAATGTAAAATGGACGGATATATCCGGGGCCCCCAGTTAAGGGGTTAATTAAGCAAGATTGTGGAATCGAGTCTCTTGGTTTTTTTCTCTCGCGAAGGTCAAGCTGGTGAGCGGAGAGAAGCCGGCGTTGTATCCGACCAGGACTCATCCTCCGCTGCCTCCTCCTCCTCCGTCCTCCAGACGAGGCACCGGACTCACAGACCCCCTCCTCTACGACCTTCACCTTACCAGCCCCAGAGGTCACAGCGGGTACGGACTACTGACTCTCTGGTCACAGTCTGGTGAACACTGAACAGTTCAACGGCAGTTACAATGATCACAATGATATTTAACGATGACGACGACGACGACGACGATGATGATGATGATGATGATGATGGTGGTGGTGGTGATGATGATGATGATGACGACGACGATTATGAGGGCGACGTCCGTGATGATTACGACAGCGCTATTGACGCTGGCATTGCTATTGTTTCTGTTGTTGTTGTTGTTGATGATGATGATGATGATGATGATGATTTGATGATGATGATGATGATGATGATGATGACTACAAAAGTGATGAGTTACTCGTCATTTCTTCTGCTTTGTCAGGGGCCCAGCAGTGACGGCGTCCAGCAGTATCTCCCAAAAGGTCAGCTCAGGGTCGGCGCCCATTCTGATCCGCAGTTCGACCGATTACTCCCTACCCTTCACGCATTAACCACCCCATACGTTGCCTCCTACACGCCCCTCTCTAACGCTCCTCCTCCTCCTCCTCCCCCCCTAACAGTGAAGCCTTTCCCATCGTCGTCGGCGTCAGTAACTGATTCGATTCCTTCGGGACTTCCTGTAAGTGGATGATCGAACCTACTTACTTACTTACTTACTTACTTACTAGCAGCTCACAATACTTCTTACTTACTAAATTATCTAATTCCCGTAATATAGGCTATGTTTGCATTTGTGACCATTATAGAAAAATTGCATCCGTTATAAATAACATTATGGTTTATGTGTTAACTGAATTTACATTACAGTTCGTTTTTTCCCTCCTACGTTCCTAAATATTACCCTCTTATTATCTCTTTTGAAATGATAATTAGATAGTCTATCGAAGAATATCATTCTTCTGAAGCCTACTTTTTAAAGCGCTGGAATAAATTAACGAAAATGTACATATACCTACTTACTTCTGTGGTCTGTAGCCTGTGTCGCGTCCAACGGTGTCAGATACGCGTCGTAAGGTTCGCGATGTTCTCTGCAAAGTGAAGGGAGACCCGAACTACTTCGACTAAATCGGTCAGCGCAAGAACTACAGTAGAACTTCGTTATAACGTAACATATTAACTTAATTAAATTAGCGGGGTCTGTATCGGTCTGGAAAAGTTAACGCTCACGATGTCACTGCATTAAACGCTAAAACACTTGAAAGTCGAAATATTAAATTTAAACATTAACGATCGTCAGTCGAACAGATTATAATTATTACTATTACTGCAAGCGGTGCGTTTTGAACCTTGCTTTTTCCTGTTTCTTTTTGTTTCAACAGGTGTTCCCTGCAGCGTTCCCTCGCCGATGTCAAGAAACGAGGGATTTCTGCGCTTTTAAAATCGACTTCTTCGAAGTTCGATATATTTATTCTTCGTCCTTTTCAAAGTTCAGTCTTCAAGATCGATTCCAGAGTGGAATAAAACCTTCTCATTTCGCACCACAGGCCTACATATACAGTATAGTTAGGCACGGTACATGACACAGTGTCAACCAGGGCATTCCCAAGCGGAACGCCTACACGCATGACAAAACCTATTTCCGTCTCATGGCTACAGTTAAAATAGTAATGGACCGTCATCACGCAATGACATGATTATATTCTCAAGTAGGCCTAAGACTTTTTTGCAGAGTTCGAATTGCTGGGGGGTTGGGGGGATTCAGCCCCCCTTTAAAATGGCAGACCCTCCCTAGAGAAATGGCCTGAGACCCTTTCATTTTGCACTGAAACCGAATACCCCCATGATATAATAATTAATTATATGCCCATAAATCCCTTTTCTAGTGCAATGTTTTGTCTTGTTTAATCAGCCTGAAATCTAGCTTCAACCGGGCTTTTCAATCATTTATGAACGATGCATTTTACAGACAGGAAACATGTGGATGGTATTCTAAGTTATCCGAGGAACGAATAACCAATACTATATTTGTTTAATTAAAGATTGTAGTGTTTTTATTCGTAGCGGATATCTTGTATCTTTTGCTCTTAGATAGTCAACGGCTTATTGTGACTGAATGTAGCTAAAAATCTTGTAGTGGCAAGAAAACGAAAATAAAGTATTTATTTTGGCCAAAAATTCGTTGTTTTATTTTTAAACGTAAATTTTCTTAACAAATATGGCAGAGCTTCGCTAGTAAAAGTACATAGTGGGTCTGTAAATTTTAGTACGTTATATTTCCTAGGTACTTTTTCTCCAATACCACCCGACATAGGCCTAAGGTAGCGCATCATACGGGTCATACTGAGCAGTGGCGGCTCCACTGGCCAGGGGGTAGTGGCCCCCAGTTGGGATAACTTAATGCTACATACATTAAACAACAAATGGTTATGATTGAGTCCGTTGCCAAATCCAACGCCACTGTTGCGGTACGTTATAACCGATTAAAAGCCGGTGCAACGAGGTTGCACTGTACCAGAAAAGCCCACGTCCGCTAAACCACTGTGCGACAAGTGGAGATAATAATCTGGACTAAGATTACATCCGGGGGCAGTACGATTACACTCTGGAGCGACCATAGACTGGTGCCAAGTGCATTGCTAAATGGCGCTATAGAAGTTCTTCTAGTTAATCGGTTTGTTAGATTCCATTCTCAAAATTATTGTTCCGACCAAACAGGCAGATATATTCGAATTCGACGCCTATTATTGCCAAAGTCACTGAATGAATTCGCCAAATTAAATGTATGTATGTATGTATGCATACTGGACTATTTATATAGCGCCGTAAGAATAGCGGGACCAAAGACAAAGGCGATTTACAAAGGGTGTGACTCCCGAAATAGATGATTTTTCAGTCTGTTTTTAAAAATGGTTCGGTCTTTGATCCATCTGATCTCCGGCGAAATAGTATTCCATAGAAGTGGTCCGCCTCGTGAGAAATAGTAGGCCTAGTTAAATTAATTATTTATTATTCGTTAGACAAGAGTTTTGCTCTTTTGACTGTAAAAACACTGGTCGGTTATGACGCTCGTTTCAATAGCATATAAGACATCTATAATATAAAGATCCGTGTTCTCTATTCTAGACTCAAATAGGTCAGAATTATATATTTTTTTACAAACGACATAACCTATGCGTGCGATTTCACAAAAGTGGCGCTATAAAAATTCCGAGCCACTCTACACCGAGAGGCGCCTTGGCCCTCTGGCTGCCTATGAAAGCCTTCTATACGGCGGCTGGTCTCATCGAAATTATTTTGCACTGACTTATTTCTCAGCGTAGCTAACCCAACAGCGAAGCACACAGCCACTAGCACCGTCACGTACACGGACAAACAAGGCGACATCGAGGCACATCCAACCAAACTAACCAGAAGACCATTATTTGGCGTTTACGTACTCGGGTACTATCAGTACTCAGCCAGACTACCGCTGCGGGCACCGTTTGGGTACTCGGGGTCGCACTGAACGCGCTCTCCCCATCCGCTACCCCTCCCCTTCGTCCGGCCGTTTATCATTTTTATTAACTTTTGTTCGTTTGTAACTTAGCACGTTCGATGACTCATCCATGACTAAAGCAAGACTCCGCCCACCTGACTGTCAATCAAATGAGCATGACGTGTATTATTATAGGAAAAATTTCAGTGAACTTCTGTAGCGCCATTTTAGTAATCCACTTGGCACCAGTAATTGGCATATCATCCTGAGACATCTTGGGTGTGCTCGATCATCATCATCATCATCATCATCATCATCATCATCATCATCATCATCATCATCATCATCATCATCATCATCATCATCATCATCATCATTATCATCATCATCATCGTCATAATTTTTTGCGAAAATATTATTGGAAAGCATCAATTTCGAAATCATAAAACTCTTGTCAGTGTAACGTCTGTGATAAAATTTATATAGCGCCTCCAATCTGCAACAATTTTTACTCCCTCCATGACAACGAAAATATTTAAAAGATAATCGTTCACATGGCTAAAAGAACTAATCAAAACTAGAAACAGATTTTCAATACAGGAGAAATCCTATTAAGCCTAAACCGCTTAAAATCTAATTATCATCATTAATAATAATAAAAACTACTACTACTACTACTACTACTACTACTACTACTACTACTACTACTACTACTACTACTACTACTACTATTATTATTATTATTATTATTTTATTTCTTTATTTTTTATTTTTTATTATTTTTATTACAAAGCCACTAGAACTGAAAGCTTCCCTTCGTTCCAGTTTCAACCCCACGCCTCTGTTCTGACCAATCACAAAACGGGGCCTAATTCCAGCCCAGGACCTTTCGAGGACAAGTGGAATAGAGGGGGCAATTATTTCGGAACCAAAAAACCTCCTATAAAACGGCCATAGGCCTATTAGTATCTATTGCACCACGCGACCCCGACTCGGCTGTCTGACCCAGTAAATTATACGAACCAGGCTGCTGTGGCGGCGGCGGAGGAGGAGGAGGGGACGGAGGGGCAGTCGATCGAGACGAGACGCACTAGGGGGCCCTTTGCCCCGCCTGGGCGCCCTCTCGGCCGAGGGCTCCTCGCCAAGTTCGCCGACGCGCTCTTAATAACGTTAAACACGGCCAGAAAGCGGCGTCGTTGTGTTGTGTGATTGCAATGATATTATTATTATTATTATTATTATTATTATTGTCTATTGTAATGTATACTGTTTGTCGTCGAAATGCTGGCGAAGAAGAAAAACAGTGCGAAGGTTTGACGCGAATAAACTTTGCTTGTAAGCAAAAAACGCGATAGATAAAGTAGAACTCAACAGAACAGAACAGAACAGAACAGAACAGTGGAGTTAATTGATGCTCTGATTTTTTGACATGTTGTCTATCTGCAGGGTATCAAGAGGTATGGCGAAGTTAATAATGATTTTTATATTTTTTATATAGCGTTTCGATATTAATACCCGACATAAATTGCCTTCGGGGCATCGTGCGATATTTAATTTACCTACCGAGTATTTATTTCGTTAGGTCTACTTATCAAAACTGAAGCAAGAAAATCATCTTTTTGCGCAAGCGGTTAATAATTTCTATTTACTCGACCTTTAACCTTCATTCTCGAGATCAAAGACCGGAAACGAGGAGGAGGAGGAGGAGGATGAAGTCCGAAATAGTCGACGAAAGTATTTCCGGTATGATGTCACGTCCGCTCTATTCATCACCGGGTTTCCTTTCGTCCATGTTGTCGTCGGAGCCGTACGTCACGTGACACAAAAACGATTCAGTGCAGAAATAATAAGTGATCAATGCATGCTAACAAGTTAACAACAGCGTCACTTCATTTCAAATGAGAATTGCAGATACATATACAATAGGCCTATATTCGCTCAAAAATATCGACAGGGGCTGCGAGTTTCGATTATTCGTTCGAGTATTTTAATAATCGATTAATTCCCTAATCGGTTATAATTAATCGAATAACCGTTGCAGATCTGTCGTTATTTTGGATTATAATAATATTGTCGTGACGCTTTTGTTTTATTTTTATTTTTGGTTGATACTTTTTCATCCTCATTTACTATTTACTTGGCGCCTTCGTTTATTGCTCCAGTCCTGCAGACCAAACGAATTTATTACTCGAGACCCTGAATTCGAAACGAGTTCTCTTTGGCAAGGGAGGGATGGAGGGAGGGAGGGAGGAGGAGGAAGGGAGTTAGATGGAAGGAACAGCAGCACCGGTGTGTATTGGTGGGGGTGGGGTGGGGTGGGGTGGAGCCTACTTCCTCGACCATCTTTCGATCTGTCGTCTGCGAAACTGTTTCGGATCTCGGCGCGTTAGTTTTTTCACCGAATGGGGGCGCGGGTGGGGTGGGGTGGGAAGTGGAGGGGGGGCGGGGTCCTGCCCCTCACGCCTTGTCGTCGGAAAACGACTGGCTGAAGACGATCCAGTAGACGACGTTGAAGACGAGGAAGACCGTTGGAAAGAGCTTCCTGGAAAACTTGTCCACCTGTCTCGCCTGCCTCTTCCCGTCCAGCTGCTCCGGGGCTCCCTGGCCGTCGGTCCGTGCTCCCTTCGGAACAATAGCACAACATTAATCACAGTCCACAACAACAATGAAGACCATTTGGCTACTGGTTTTTCCGATTGCAGCGTATGCCTATTGGGCCTAAGCAGCAGAAATTGCTTTGCTACCGGTTTTTTCGGTGGCTCTACCAGTTTTCTGCTACGTCTACCTGTATAACTGATGGTTTTTGATTTCTTTTCACATTTAGGCATCTGTCTTTTAACCAGGTCTTCCAATGGTCAAAATTATCTACATACAGTAATTATTTTAGTTTTTTATGTTCTTGAAATGATGTTGACGTCATTTGTTACCCCAACCCCCTCCCCACAAAGAAAAGTGTTCCAAAACTTCCAATTAGCTGCAAGTTGATCGTGGCTAATGGGAAAGCAGAGAAAATGTAAACTGCATCGACACGGTCCCCCCCCCCCCAATCCCAAATTTGTGACAGGCTAGGCTATAGGGAAGGAAAAGCTATATATGGGTTCGGTATCCGTTTTCCTTTTCAATATTGGTTTTTGGAAGCTATTAAAATATTTGAACGGGAAGAAAAACACCGACAACCGCATATTTATTCGTGTCGATCAATAACTTTTGGGATTTTCGCCAGGATGGGTGGGAAATTAGAGAAATGAAATTCTGGGGGCAGAGTAGGTTCGCCCTCTGGCGAGAAGAGCTGATGCTTCGAAAAGAAAACACATTTGAAATGTGCGCTAATGAAACCCTCCTTAACCCCTTAACCGTGTATTTAACTGTAACTCAATGTAAAATGGACGGATATAACCGGGATCCCGAGTTAAGGGGTTAAAACTAAACGTGGACGTTTAGCATCAAGATTTTTTGTAGCGCCATTTTTGACAATAAATACCTTCAGGCAGTTCAGCAGAGCAGACCGCCTCGGTATTCTTTCCATCTACAAGCGAAGTCAATAGTAAAGTTAGTACTTTAGACTATATATATATATATATATATATATATATATATATATATTTATTTATTTATTTATTTATGTCCTCGATAATATTATTAGTCCCGGATGACGGGAAAATGTATGTACCTGTATGACGATAATATCGCACACAGTATATATGATATTACACAATTACATTACATTACATTACGCTACAGTTCTGACAAGTTGTGTTACTAACGGGCGAATCAACTGACTACCGTATTTTGCTTGAGTTTGTCCTCAGCTGCCTTCAAATAATAATAATAATTATAATTATAATATAATTAATTAGAAATGTCAATCGAACGCCAAAAAATGGTTACCGAGGTAAGCAAATATATTCAGAGCGCAAGGCTCGAGTCCAGGGGCGTAGCGACGGAACGTATATCAGTATATTTACCCCCTCCCCCCCAAATCAGTATATATAATGCAGTATATATGTATATAGCCTATAACATATGTAATATATATATATATATTATAAATTATATATGTATATATATATATATATAACAATATATACCCCCAAATTTTACTCTCCTCCCAAAAAAATCATATTCCTGGCTACGGCCCTGCTCGAGCCCCACCCGCGAGCCCCCAAATTTTGAGAGCCTAAGCTAGGGAAGGGGAAAGCCATAGGGGTTTGAGTACCCGCTTTTCTTTTTCATATATATATATATATATATATATATATTTAGGTATATATATATATATATATATAGTATATATATATATATATATATATATATATATATACGGAGGGCTATAAGACGTCGGTGGACTCACCATCTGACACGCCGCCATCGGTCCCTCCACGGCGCCCGATCTCTTCGGCATTCCGAGCAGCCTCGTCGGCGGCTTGCCCGGGCCCCCGACGGCCGGCGCCGACGGAGGCGGTCGCGGCTGCCTCCGGGCGAGGACGTTGACGACGGCGTACTCGATGAGGGACGTGAAGACGAAGACGAGACAGACGATCATCCAGACGTCGATCGCCTTGATGTAGGAGACGCGCGGCAGGGTCGACCGCGCCCCGCTGCTCATCGTCGTCGTCGTCAGAACGGTGAGGAGCCCGATGGAGACGCGGGCGGGGAGGCGTCGACGTTGATCCAGAAGGAGACCCACGAGAGGATGACGATGAGGACGCTCGGGACGTACACCTGGATGAGGAAGTAGCCGATGTCCCGACGAAGCGTAAACTGGATCTCCCAGCACGGATACGCCCCTGGACACACACACACACATTGGACACACACACACAAACAAACAGTAGTAGTAGTAGTAGTAGTAGTAGTAGTAGTAGTAGTAGTAGTAGTAATAGTAATAATAATAGTAGTAGTAGTAGTAGTAGTAATAATAATAATAATAATAATAATAGTAGTAGTAGTAGTAGTAGTAGTAGTAGTAGTAGTAGTAGTAGTAGTAGTAGTAGTAGTAATAATGATAATAATAATAGTAGTAGTAGTAGTAGTAGTAATAGTAGTAGTAGTAGTAGTAGTAGTAGTAATAATAATAATAATAATAATAATAATAATAATAGTAGTAGTAGTAGTAGTAGTAGTAGTAGTAGTAGTAGTAGTAGTAGTAGTAGTAGTAGTAGTAGTAGTAGTAGTAGTAGTAGTAGTAGTAGTAGTAGAACACACACACATACATACATACACGCACATACGACCATTCATGGATGAGTTTGCAATTGAGTTTCGTTTGGAGGTAAATATAATAAATCCATAAAATACTTTGCTGCGACTGCCTACCTGGATCAGTGGATCTACAACCTCGACCACCACTGACTACGGATTACGGATTATGGATTTACCTATATTGAGCGCTCGTGAATAAACTGGTGCACTGCGCCCAAGATTTCGGGCAGCGCTATAGAAATTTCGTGCTTACTTACTTACTTATTTACTTGAATCATCGTCACTTAAGCTTAATTTTCCGCCATTTATTTTATTTCTAAGTTTCTTTTAGACGTAATTTTCTGTAATTTTAGGTCACTTAACGAGTTAGCGTGTCATGTTAAGAGTACTTAAATACTTAAAAAGAGTACCTGCATGTGAGAGAACGTTAATAAAAGAAGAGTATCTGTGATATCTGTTTAGAGTACAGTGCTTATGGAGAGTAGCTTTAAGTACTCAAAGAGTACCTGTGAGAGAAAATGAATTAGAGGACTGTGCCTGAGTACTGTACTTAGAGAGTACCTGTACCTGGTCTAGAGTACTTAGACAGTGCAATAATTGCCAAGCGTGTAGAGTACTTGAGGAGTACCCGTGGTGTAGTTTTGTGAACAGTCGATGAACACTTTGTGAACGAGACTGAACTGTGGCAACTGAAGATTGGGGTTGATGTCGATTGGATTTTCCAGCGAACCAAAGTACATCGTATCCATCGTATATCCGACTGAAACACCAAGGCAACCACGCACGTTGTCATGACGACCGGCATGCTCGGCGGGGTAGCCATAGTAACGAAGAAAACGACGCGACCGCAAAAGTTCGATATTCACGTTCCTAACGACTAGAACTGTTAATTAAATAAGTACGTCGTGGTCTCTGAGTCAACCTAATTGCCTGACTTGTCGGGGGGAGGGTGGGGGTGAGGAGTTTGAGGTATAGACAGGCAACGTGGGGATGGGGAACTACCCCCACGAGAGATAGAAAATTTTGGTTTTAGTTGAACGACCGGAGGTTTTAAAAATTGGGATGGAAGTAGATATTGGCTGATCACTTCCTCTGGTTTTATGAAAAATCTTTCTCGAGTATTATAAATTATTCGGATGTAGGGTGCATGTACTTAGTACTTCTTAGTACTTACAACTCTCGAAAGCCATGGGGCATATCTGTGTGTCCATCGGGAATTTCTGCAGATTCATTGGACAGGAGAGAGTCGCAGATATCCTGTTTCGTAGAAAACATTAATTAAAATATACGACGAACGGAAATATCACAAGAAAATATTATTGTTAACACTTGTCTAATATCATAAGAAAAATATCATAAGATAATTAATTATTATTTCCATTATGGAGTTCTACTGCAAGTCAGTCTGATATACAATATTGACACAAAAATAAGAAGGCAAGATTTGTCGTGTACAATCGCTTATCTCTGTCTGTCTGTCTGTCTGTCTCTCTGTCTCTGTCTCTGTCTCTGTCTCTGTCTCTCTCTCTCACACACTCTCTCTCTCTCTCTCTCTCTCTCTCTCTCTCTCTCTCTCTCTCTCCATATTGCATATATATATGCGTGTGTGTGTGTGTGGGGCTATCAAGTAGATCCGCATACTTACTTAGTGACGTACCACACCTCTCCGGTGACCTTGACCTTGAGCATGCGGTTTTCCACGGTGACCCCGTGGAAGCTGGCACCCTTCTCGTTCCGGAGGAAGGTGTCCGGAATCCAGATCTCGTTCCAGTAGTTGTCCCCTAGACGTACCTCGACGAACTTCGTACCGTACTTCTGGTACGCGAGACGCTGGTCGGTCCACGACTGTCTCAGGTACATGCTGGCCGAGTAATCCTCAACAGCAGAATAAGGTGATAATTATTAGAAACGCCGAGGAATTCAGACATGGCCATGGGCTACTTGACCCCAGATATTTTTTGCACCCCCCCTAACACCCCCGAACGCCCCCAATCTGAGAACAACATCCCCCTAATTATGAAGCAGCTAAGATGCTATCGCTCGACATACTGTAAGGGGAGGGAGTGGACCCCCAGAATATATCAACCCCCACAAACTTCTTCTGCATCCACTGGGGTTGCTTCCCACTCTTCCACTCCCCCACTCCCGGAAAATCGAACGCCATTTCAAATTTTCAATCATTTTCCCATGGTTGTCGTGCCCCATTTTTAATTTCGCAAAGATATGCACAATGTTTCTATTCAATTCCAATCCCACGAGTGTGTTTTTCCCTAAAATGTCCGTTCCATTTCAGTCTCTCCTACCAGGACACCTGTTTCCCGCGCTCCTGGAATTCGAATGTCAACTATGCTCACCATCGTCTGCTCGTTGATCGAGTAGAAGCTGATGACGTAGACGCCCAGTTTGACTTCAGTGGCTTTGTCTGAAAAAGAGAAAGTCACAAGTCTCAAGTCACAGCAACGCCTCCCGAAGACAGCTTTCTTAGGAACAGCTATGTAGGTGGGGAGAGGGGCCAGTGAACGTAGGTTTAATCTCAGGATGTAGTAAATAATTAACAATATTTTAAGTTTCACTACTAGATCTTCGTTATAACGGACTCGGTTATAACATGGTACTCGGTTATAACGTACCGCAATGTACTGTACGTTACCGTGTGATATAACGTACTACGTTAAATAGTACGTTATAACGAAGTTCTACTGTGCATAATTGCGGACAGAGAGAGAGAGAGAGAGAGAGAGAGAGAGAGAGAGAGAGAGAGAGAGAGAAAGAGAGACAGATACTATAATTCTGTGGGTGAATGGGAGGGGGCCTGCCAATCCCCAAACTCTCAGCCTGTCTACCAAAAGCATCGATGACTGTAACGCGCTTCGTTTACGGGGTCGATCCGTTGGATTAATGATCTTCCAGTCGTCTGCCTTTAGAGAAGAAAGAAGTCTTCGAGAATTCCAAAGCCTTTCGAACCCCGTCGATCATTCGATGTCCCTCACCGGCCACCGTATACAAGCAATCGCTGTCTACAGTACGTTCGGAAAAACTGCGCCCGTTTTGTATACTAAGACGCTTTTGGAATTTAAAACGACCGCTTGTAATGGAACGACAAGCGGGGAATGCCCCTAAAAGGCTTCAAGACTGCAATAACTAACCTATGGCAACAGTCAGTGCCTCTGCACTGCACTGATCGCTGCAATTATCGATTGAAAATGTAAATCGACAGTCGCTTTGTTTAAGGCGGAAAAAACGATAAAACATAGACAATCAAAATGAAGAGCACTAGAGAACTACAATAATAATAATAATAATAATAATAATAATAATAATAATAATAATAATAATAATAATAATAATAATAATAATAATAATAATAATAATAATAATAATAATAATAATAATAATGTAGGCATAATAATAATAATAATAATAATAATAATAATAATAATAATAATAATAATAATAATACAGTATAATTTCGTTATGGCGGACTCGGTTATTGCGCATTCTCTGTAATAACGTACCGCGGTGTGCAGTTCAGTGTGATGAGTCACGGTATTGGACATAACATCGTATCTCAGATATAACGTACAGTAGATACTACTAAATTTTACAGACCCGCGTTTTAACGAAGTTCTACTGTATTACAAAATGGCGCTACATAATAAGAGAATGAGCCAATTGGAGTGAAAACAAATCTTAATACTCAACCGTTGAATGGGGGCTCAGTCCTCACGTAGCCTTTCATTAGCTGCTTGAATAATTCAGACGGTCTGAAAGCAAACGAAATCTCTCGTCAAGATCATCTTTATTAGCCTCAACCGTTCTCTAAGGACGATCATTCAAGACTGTTTTGCAGCTGCAGAAACCCGAGAGTCGGTCAACCCACTATATGAGTGACGGATTGAATTAATTAATGGTCTTCGATGCTAACCCCCATTGTCTATATGTTAACCCGATGTTAACCTATAGGATCGCAAAGCCCACATTTTTCAAACCCGAATAAAAATGGCGGAGATGAAAAGCACCAATGGAGTCAGTTGGGAGCCCTGGCATAAGCCCTATCCATTGGTCAGGGGGTAGAGGTGGGGGGTGGGGGTCGACCCTCAGGCGGGGAATTTGCAGCGAGGGGAAGAATGGCAAATTATGACGGATCTTTAACCCCTTAACTGGGGATGCCGCATATATCCATCCATTTTGCATTGAGTTACAGTTAAATACACGGTTAAGGGGTTAATACACTTTCGTTATAATCTAAAATGTATATTTTGGTGAAAAGTAGGTCAACCGGAAATTGGCGACTCACGTGACCGACTTCTGGAGCGGAAGCGCTCGCCTCTTCACCGGTGACGTCCTTGTGGCCGAGTAAGACGGAGACCTGAAAACGAGGCATCGTGCAAAATCTCCATCTTTCGTCGAAACCAGTTCAGCTGCAGTAAAACCTCTTTAACTCTTTAACGCCCACTCGGATACGATGGAGAGTCATGATGGACTTCCGTTAACACGCGCCAGTTTCAAAGGTTCCCTGAAGTACGTGCTAACGGAGCCTTACTATGCATGCATTAGACTGGTTAATGAACAAGACAAGTTCTGCAAGATGACAAATCGTTTTCGGCAATACTACTACTACTACTACAACTACAACTACAACTACAACAACAACTACTACTACTACTACTACTACTACTACTACTACTACTACTACTACTACTACTACTACTACTACTACAACAACTACTACTATTACTACTACTTCTACTACTACTACTACTACTACTACAACTACAACTAGAACTACAACAACAACAACTACTACTACTATTACTACTACTACTACTACAACTACTACTACTATTATTACTACTTCTACTACTACTACTACTACTACTACAACTACTACTACTACTACTACTACTGCTGCTACTACTACTACTAATGATGATGACTACTGATAATACTACTACTAATAATAATAATAATAATAATAATAATAATAATAATGATGATAATAATAATAATAATAATAATAATAATAATAATAATAATAATAATAATGATGATGATGAACTGATTCGGGTGGCATATTGAACAAAGTCTGTTAGGACACCTAACAGTAATTGAAAGTGCAAATGTTCTGGATAATTACGAACAATGGCAAATGCAGTTTTCTAGAGTAGCCTATATGGCTGAAAGCCGTGGAGGTTGGCCATTAGTTGCATGACATTTCTGGATCAAACAGTTTCTCTTTGACGCAGGATAACGCCCTCGGTGTGTTTCCTGGAATACAGGATGACCTTCATGCCGTCACCGATGTTTGGCGCGCAAAGCCACGGAAATATAGAACGCCAAATGAAAAAATGCGGGGAGGACGATGACCACATGCAGTGTTTTATACAGGCCTGTTAGGAGGGGAGATTCACACCCACCCCAAAAAAAAAACCCTCAAAATTCTCCCAAAATCGCAACATTACATTTTCTTGGCATTAAACTGTACCTCTTCCCCTCCAGGTCCCGGTCAAGTAAATCCCCCCCCCAACGGCCTGGAATCTGGATAAAACACTGCCCACGTGGTATTCCTCATCTATGGAATTATTCTGAAATCTGGGGAGTTTATTGGGCGAAAATCTGAGCATGCGCGTTTCGACATTTCGCCCCACCCCCTCCCCGGCTCCATCATTCTCTCTTGGCTCTCGGCGATTTTCACCGTTTCCTAGGAGATGGGGGGGGGGCGGGAGGGTTCCCGGGGCCAAAACTCAGTCGCGCAACGAGTGCTTCATTAGATCTCCATTTGGAGATGCGCCCTCTGAAATTGAATTAGACGAGGAAACCAAATCGAATCAGCGCATAGCCGCAGGCGAATAACTTAACAGCGAAACGCAGGGGGTTTTAAGTGATCCGCGATTACCCGGAGAGGGAGGGAGGGCGGGCGGGCGGGGGGAGCGATACCCACTGCTGCCACCCATGCAGCCCCGACCCTACCCAAGTGGTTCCACCAGCGGCAGCGGCAGCGGCGGCGGCGGCGGGGGGGGGGCAGAATGGCAACGAGGCTCGGAGGCTGAGTGGCAAAAATCAACCGATATCGACGACGGATTCTCACTTTGCACTTATCTGCGGTCTGACTGCGGAGTGCGCCGAAAATGTTGAAGCACTTTATCATATAGTGCTTTATCGCTTTATCATCGTAATCATAGTGCCATGAGATGATGGCATCGTGGCAGACTCAACCATTTACTGCGAAAGTGATGGCGCAAATTGAGGGAGGCAAGGATAATGTTCTCGTACAAGGACTGTAATTAGGCCTATATTATAGCAGCAGCTATTTTTGCCAGACCGTCAGGAAACATCTAAACCCCAAATTACTGCGTCAGAGAACTCGCCCTGAGGAGAAACCCTCAGAAGTTTACTATAGCCTCATATATGAAAGCAACAGGGTTGTAATGGGGCAAGGTCCGACAGATAGTAATCCATCGTGTTCACGTTTAGGACTTCTGGTTGAGAGAAAATTTTCAGTTCCATATATATATATATATATATATATATATATATATATATATATATATATATATATATATATACGCTCATCGCAAAATGCCGGGAAAAAATCAGTCTTTACTAGTAGCTTTTAACGACTCTGGTTTATCAATCTTTTATAAACACGGTTTCCGTGCTGCTATGCCGGTCCCCAGGTGGCAGCAGTAAAAAAATGGCCCGGCCGTCACGTGGACGTCCATTGCTTTCCAGTTGGTTACGTTGGCCGAGCATAGTCGTTGCGCGGGGGAAAGTGGACGGCTGTGCTCGTCCTGTCGGCATGGCAACCGTGGAAACCCATAGGCGTCGATCACGTGTGGGCCCTGGGGTCCGGACCCTCACAAAAAATTAGCGTATATATATCCATAAGGCATTGGACCATCACAGAAATCTGAATAAAGCTATATTGTACCGTTGTACGACTATTTAACCCCTTAACTGGGGACCCCGGATATATCCGTCCATTTTACATTGAGTTACGGTTAAATACACGGTTAAGGGGTTAAATAATAGATTTATGTGCTGGATGGATAATAATACACGTAGAGTCGTAGATATTATCAGCAAATGGTATTTTGGAACATTAATGAGTAATAATGCACTGTAAGAATAATTATTATGCTAAAGGGATTAGGGTTAAGGTTAGGGTTAGGGTTAGGCACAACAACGGATGGACCCTCTTAACTTTTACTACAGATTGACGTCACTGGTGGAACCCCGCAAAGTCGCAAACAACGGCTTCGCTAGACCGGACATAACCGATAACTCACGTTGTCTGAGTTGGTGCTAACAGGGTTTTACTGTAAGTTCTTAACAATATCTGCCCGTCTTGTATAATTAATGGCATCACAGATATCGCTAAAGAAAATATTATTCTGCATGGTAAGTGCCGCCTGGGGCGGTTCAGCCCCACTGCCCCCCCCCCACCTCGCTACGCCACTGGATGGAAGGCCTTTTTTGTTTCTGAGGTGTATCGTTAGCAAGACGACTTCTATAGCGCCGTAATATAGCAAAGACAGAAGCCAAGGGCGATTGACTTTGATCCTGGACCTAGGTCAACGTGAATTGAATTTTCCTGAATCTACGTTATCTTTAGGTTACGATACAGACGCAAAGAGCGACGGAATATCATCACAACCAATCGATTTGATCTTCCTCCTCCTCCTCCTCCTCCTCCTCCTCCTCCTTCTCCGAAGAAGAACCCCATCACGGGGCATCTTGAACGCCGACAGTTTGATCGGCGATCAATGAATTCGCCGCTTTCCTATCGCATCTGTAGGAACGGACAGCAGCTCCACCGGGGAGCAGGGGGCAGAAACATTTTCTGATGGGAGACTTAATGCTAGATTAAACAACAAAGAGATATTATAAGTTGACCCCAACGGAGATCCTAGAGAGCCAGAGAGACAGCAGGAAAACGAGGCAGAAACATTTCTGATGAGAGAGAGAGAAAGAGAAGAAAAAGAAAGAAAGAAAGAAAAGAGAGAGAGAGAGAAAGAGAAAAGAGAAAGAGACAGACTGACAAACTGACTGACAAATGATATATATATAAACATACATACATACACTGACACTGACAGACTGACTGACTGACTGACTGACTGACTGACTGACTGACTGACTGACTGAGCCAGCTAGAGTAGACAGAGACAGATGGACCGACAGAGAAAGAGGGAATAGAGAAAAAAAAGAAAGTGAGACAGACAGACAGACAGATAGACAGAGACAAAAAAGAGATTTCCAGCATTAATTCTTTTGTAACGTTGATCTTTTTATCTGTCTTGAAAATTTGTCGCATTCCTGGAGGACAAAAAGATTGGCAAATTACTGATTTCTTGCCGCCATGATGTGTCGTTTGGTCACGTGACTGCGTTCAGTGTACGTACAACAGTCGACCGAGCCATCCGGCGACGTTGGCCATCGCCGCGCACCCTTTCACCCTCTACGTCGGTCGGCAGAGATTTGCCCGTAATGTTATAGCGCCAGTATTGATTGTGCACAAGAAAGGCCGTGATATGCGACACGGTTACGACGTTCGCCACTGAAACGGAAATCCGTTTCTACTATTATTGTTGCGCCATGATATAATCTTTTGCCCAAATCCGACAGAAACTGGATCTTACTTGCGTACGGTGACTTTGCCGAAAGATATGAACAGTTATCGTTAAGCTAGACGCTTTTGATCATGTAATCGTGTTGATCAGAAATACACTTTCATGAAACAAATCTCTGATAGATTCTAGATTTCAGAATGTATTCCTTTTTATTACAATAATTACAGTGGCGGTTCCAGGATTTGGCAAGTGGGGGGGGGGGCGTTGTGGTGGCAGCTTCTAATCATGGGGGGAGCAAACATTTGTTGTTATGTATGTAGCATTAAGTATAGGGTCCAAACTAGGGGGCACTGGGGGCCAATCACTCAATAGGGGGCACGGGTCCCTCTGACCCCCCGGTGGAGCCGCCACTGCAATAGGTTGAATAGACAATATTGTTTCTGTGGAATACATTCAATCAATCAATCAAAACTTCTATAGCGCCACTATCATGACGCCTTGGGCATCAGCCGATGACGCATCAAATCCAATAGGAATTAGAGCACAAGGTCAAGCAGGAAAGGTCATTGCTCGTTATTAATTGCGAATTAGGGAAGCATTGTTTATGATTTATCGTAGAAATCAATAATTTTAAAACGTGGTTCAAATTTATTTAGGAGCATTTGCACCCGAAAGACTTCAAAAAAATGTGCGAATCCCTAAAATTTTTGATCGCAGTGTCTCCAGGAACCACTAGTATATCGTTGACCCCCCACCCCCATCCCCCACCTCCTCAAGAGACGTACTTGAGTGATTGGGATACTAGATTATATTCGGATATGGATACGCAGCAAATATATTTTCTATGCGGGTGTAGGCTATACTTACTACATCTGTCCATGGGTTGGGTTAACCCATAGGTTGGGTTGGGTCAAACTTTTTCGTATTAACGGTGGGTTGGGTTGGTTCAGAAAATAAGTCACGGTTTAAGAAACTGTAATGAATTACGCGTGGGTTTGGTTGAGTTTGTTGGAGATTTTTTGATGGGTTGGGTTGAGTTTAAAAAAATAACGGACCAATGGGCATCTCTTACTTACTTCCACAAAACAGTACGGAAAAATGGAGGCTAAATCTCATCGAACGTTCCTTATGACGTCAGTTGCAAGGTTGCGTCGGCGATGACGTCAGCTGCAAGGCCGCGTCATCGATGACGTCAGTGCCAAGGCCGCTTTGGACTGCGCTGGACTAACCGGACGAAGAAACTGGAAGGGAAAAATCGATTGCGAGACGCCGGTGTCTAATACACTGACCCTCCGTTCTCCCGCCACTCCTTCGCTCCGTCTGCCTGTACGTTGTGAGGCACCGTTGGCGTTCTTGTGCGAGAGAAATCGCTCGAATTTCGGGTGCTTAGTTTCTGTTTTTCTGTAGCGCAATTGTTGTACGTTACTATCGTGCAGACTATTGGACCATCGGACAATAGATTGCCTTGCCTAACATCGTCACCATCTTCATCTCCAACACTGAATGAAGATGGTCGTAAATACTAAATACAGTCTGCCTCCCTGTTCCTCCTCAACTTCTTCATCTCCAACACTGAATGAAGCTGCATCGTAAATACAGTCTGTCTTCCCGCCTTCCCTCGGCACCTTTGTCTCTCGCTCTCTGCCCTCTTCTTATCTAAACCGCCGACCTTTCATCGTTTATTTATGGCTGCATTTTTTTGGCTCAGCCTGTCTTATCTATATGCGAATCTGCGAAACGCTTATCTATTCTTTCGCATCTTACTTATCTTCGTCATTTATTTTCTAACTGTTAGCTTTTATATTTTCATCTTGATCAGCCTATATTTCATTCGCTCCATTCAGATATAACTCGTATCGTTCAAAGATTTGTCTGCCTGTCTGTCTGTCTGTCTGTCTGTCTGTCTGTCTGGGTGGGTGCCTACCTGTGTCCTTGTCTGTCGTTTTGTCTACGTGCTACCTGATCGTTGTCTCTGACTGTCTCTCTGCTTCTGTATCTCTGTCTGTCCGACTGTCCATCTGTCTGTCTGTCTCTGTCTCTCTCTCTATCTCTCTGTCTCTGATTCTGTCTCTGTCTCTGTCTCTCTCTTTCTCTCACTCATATCTTGCTTGCCTGCGTCGGTGAAAATCATAGCATTTAGTCGGGGCGTGCCTAAAAAACACGTCATAATTATCGTCTGCTGAAGATAAGCGATGACGTATTTGCTTCGCTATCGCGTACGACACACAACAGTCGTCGCCGTCGTCATCGGGCAAATGTCACCGGACGCAGTAATCCTAGATGATTGCGAGCTTCTTCAAAGGCTGCCTTACAGAGGCGAAAATAGTCCGGCGCATCAATACAAAGCGACTCCATATCGAAAATTACTACTTTAAAATAAAAATATTAAAATATTAAAATATTTATTTATTAAAATAAAAAATAAATATAAATATAATATAAAAATAGAAAAATATTTATTTATTAAACTTAAAATATCTTTAAAATTACTAATTTATTACGGTAACATTTGCCACAATACAAAACTTATATATATATATATATAATACATATAGGCGGCGTAGTCAGGATCCCAGAATAAGCGCAAGCTCTCCGAGCTTGGCCTGGGGACGCCCCAACTGTTAAGAAGTTTTGCTGATATGCGATTCAAATCTTGAACTCAACAGCAAAATGCAGACTGTCTGACAACTTACAGTCAATCACACCTATTTCGATCACACCTGTTCCCATACCCCAATCAAAGTTTCTCGTCGGTTTTTGTACACGAATCTCACGGCCAGCTTAGGCCCAAATGGGGGTGGGGAGTTAGGGATGGGTGCCCCGATTTTTGTCTCCTCGTCGCTACGTTAATACAACGAAGTAGTTGCAGCGGAAATGTTGGTCCCTTTGCTCTCTCTCTCTCTCTCTCTCTCTCTCTCTGTCTGTCTTCTCTCTCTCTCTCTCTCTCTCTGTCTCTGTCTCTCTCTCTCTCTCTCTCTCTCTGTCTCTGTTTGTCTCTGTCTGTCTGTCTGTGTGTGTGTCTCTCTCTCCGTGGTCCAAATAATTCATATGGAAGCAACAGGTAGTCGGAAATAAAGGATTTTGTGAAAAAGCGTGTCACGTACGATGTACACGTAAGTCACGTGACCCGCTCTACCTACACTGTACTAACCCGTCGGGTTTGATCGACGCGTTGCTTCCGGCGGCGTTGCCATGGATACCGTCGACGCCGAAGTACGTCGCCAGCGCCAGGTTTACGACCAGCGTCCGGATTATTCTGTCCGTATCCATGGTCGGACTATTATCACCGCCGGCGCTGCCGTCGTCGTCGATCCGGAGTTCCTGCGTTGTCGGAACCGTTCCCTACGATACGATGTACCGGCGTCCGCGGCACACGCAGGCCGGCCGGCCGGCCGGCCGGTCGAGGGCGGCCCATGGCGGAAGGACCCACCCACCCCCCCGCGGCGGGCCACCTAAGCTGACCCCCGCCGTCCATCGGTCAGTCGCTCCGCGCCCAAAAATAGTCCCGGACGCCGCGGCGTTTCAGGCTAATACCGACGGTGAAGAATAACCGAGCGGATGGATACAGCCGGAGACCGTCGTCCGATCGACTGATGGGAAGAACGAGTGCCGGAGAGGCGGACTACTTTTTTCTACGGCGGATGGCTAACGATAGAAGGCGTATAGTGGTAATCGGCGGATGGATACTTGAGAGCAAGGATAAATGGGATTCGCACATCTTCCGAATGGCGATGCACAAGCAAGTATGCAGAGGATACTGAACGATCTTTGACAGCTGGGTACTAAGTATACTGTTCGAGAAGATAGGAGCAATACAGTATGCAGATTGCCCAAGCTAACACCAGCATTCTTAATTTTATGATAAACGCATATTAAACAAGCTACGTTACAGAGACAGCACCATCTGACCGATATCGTGGCGCTATAGAAGTGAAAGAAGATAGAAAGAATTCGAAAGAAACGGAAGCTTTTCTTTTCGTAGACTTTGCAGGTGTTGCCACTGCTGCCAGTTGAAAGAACGTCTGCTACTGGTTGCTTTTTTAGATTGATCTAAGTAGACTGTTATCTTGTCGTGGCTTTCCATAAATAAATTCCATTATCAAAGATCTACAAATAATCGAGAATTTATAATCAAATCTCTGCCCATTTGTTTTGCCAATCTTAACTTTTAAAGAGACAAGTGATAAGTAAGTAAGTAAGTAAGTAAGTAGGTAAGTAAGTAAGTAAGTAATCAGGTGGAATGATTTATTCTATAAGTACAGACGATCAGTATATAGCAGGCAGGGTTATTTCTATGATTATCAATTGGGGGGTGGGGAGTCGGTAAAATATTCTGGGGTAGGTCCCTGCTGAAAAAGTCTGACAAGCCAAAAGAGGGGTGTTGAGGGTGTCGGTCTCAAATCGGGAGTTGGGGTGTTAGGGGGTTGTAAAAATATCCCTGAGCAACAGCCGTTATTCTGGCGTTTAGCGTCCAGGTAAGCAGTACCAACATACTTCCAATTAAGTAATACTGCGTGCAGGATTCAAATGGCGCTATAAAAATTTGAAGAAACAGCATTAAATTGCAGCGATAATACCGAGCCTCTTCTTGAGGTATTTCCCTTTGACTATGAGCGGGAGAGGGTGGAGGGGTAGAGCGGGGTAGGGGTTCTGGTAACAGTGGAGTTACATGAAGACTCGCAATGACTCCGGATCTGCATGTACAACCTGTCTCTCATTGTAAATGGCGTCTCGTCGACGTACGATCAATACGCTTTCGCACTTCGACGTTTCTGTGGAAATGTCGGACATCCACGTGCCACACGAGCGCCTCTTTTTAAGTGCCAAGGTATTCGGCAAGCACATCGGATGCGAATGATGATAACACGAATGCTACTTGAAATTAATAATAATAATAATAATAATAATAATAATAATAATAATAATAATAATAATAATAATAATAATAATAATAATAATAATAATAGTAATAGTAGTAATAATAATAAATTATGTTGTTTCAATTACTCGTCTGACGAGTCGGATCTAGAAAGAAGGAGGCAGCATCTGCTCGTAATAAAAGAAACGGCGGATTAATATAGATTCACCGGCCGTGCCACCAAACGCGTCTTTCCGGTGTTCGTGCGCCGACAAAAGTAGTTCCCCGAAAAAAACAAACAGACTGACTGCAGAGTGAAACTGGACATATTTCAAGATGGCAGACACCAGAGAGAGAGAGAGAGAGAGAGAGAGAGAGAGAGAGAGAGAGAGAGAGAGAGAGAGAGAGAGAGAGAGAGAGAGAGAGAGAGGAGGAGAGAGAAAATCACTGGTTCGAATTGTGGTCGACTAAGCGGAAAATCAAACAGCCTTACATATATAAATATATATATATACACACACACATATATATATATATTAAATTTTAAGATTAAATATATATATATATATATATATATATATATATATATATCGGAGCATTACATGCCCGACTTGAGTTTTACAACTGCACAAGGACACTGAACTCGTTTCGTTGAAAGATGGCAGCACAAAGAATTTGTCGGAGACGTTTCCCTCTGATTAAAACCCCATTCCCTATTCTAAGGAATTCCTATCGTCTGCCGCCGACGAGAACTGTCAATCATCAGCAATCGTCAAGAGCGGGATTATAATTTTTGGCGCCAATATTCCGAAAATCACAGAATGTGTTCCACTTGGACGGCAGTACTTTCCTACCCCCCATCCCCCACACCCAGTAGATGGGATTTTCATGCAAACTTGGCTATCGGATATATCCAGTGTTGGTGCAGCAAAACAGTCACGTATCTTTGCGTGCGCGTGATCGGGCTGCTTGCCCGTCAATCTATAGAATTCTGCTCAGGTGCGTAGCCAGGAATTTGCTTTGGGGGGATATAATGTGATTTGGGGTATGTATCTTAAAAACGTTGAAAATCTTTAAAAAACGCATTAAAAACTTTAAGGTTGCCTGATTTTTTTGGGGGGGAGGGGTATATATACCGATATACCCCCCGTCGCTACGCTTCTGATTCTTTTCTGTTATTCAGCCATTCCTCGTTGCGAAATAACATACGTTGATCTTGTGGCTAAACCGATTTCTTTGAGGCCAAAATGTTCTCGTTTCCATAGAGACACAATTCATCTTAGAGCGCTTTAACTTTCGAATTCCATGCAGTTGCAGACGATTATTATTCGTCACGTGACTTAGAAATTCCATGAAGAATTCGTTCACAGCGGGTGATTAACTTTAGATCGACTGGCAAAATGTATCCTTACCATCGATCAAAATAAGTCATTTTCAGTCGATAGGGGGGCCAAGCCCCAAAGCCCAACGGTGTCAAAATTCCGTCTACTCGTTAAAGGAACCTATCTTGCCAAAAATTTCCAAACGTAAGTAAGTAAGTACAATCTCGTGAATTCTATGGCGCTTTCAGTTCATCACCGCAGTAGCTCATTTTTCCCATATGCGATAAATCTTAGTATGAAGTAGCTATAGCCAAAGGTCAAAGGCAAAAGGTCATTAATGCAGGGTCATTTAATCCAAATGGGTCTGGGATGCTGCAGCTGTGGAAAAAATGGGATTTTTGAAGAGAAATTTCTTCGAGTTTAGAAAGAAAAACTTGGGGAGGTGTTGCAAGAAGTGAAAAGTGAAGGAAATTGTGACTCAGAATTTGCTATTTACTGTATTTAGCCATGGTTGTAGACTGTAGACAGCCGAGGGATGCTGGAATTGAGTTCCAAGTTTTGGTGCAGCATATGAAAAAGCACGTTTGCAAATTTTGAGAGACGATTGATTGATTGATTGATTGATTGATTGATTGATTGATTGATTGATTGATTGATTGAGAGGACGGAGGAGAGTGACATGAGAGGAAGATCCGAAGATCAAGAAGATCAAGGATGTTAAGGGAATGTCAGATTCCGTGGGTCCATAGACGCACTGCACCTTGTGGTACTCCCCATAGTATAGGTCGAAGGGTTATGATGCTTGGTTTAAAGGCGTGAAACTTCAAAGGATCGACGTTGGAGATGCGACTGAAACCAGCGGCGAGCTCCAGAATTAACTCCAAGCAAGACAACAAACGTAGACGTAGACACCTAGCGAATGGAATTGGAACCTGTCTTGCTTTCGCCTAGCGAATGGAATCAGAACCTCTCTTACGTTAGTAATACAAGAGTCCGAGCTTTGCGGCTGTGTAGATTATCTCTAGGCCTTGTTCAAAAGAGGAAAATCTTTATATTTCCAGCGATAAATATTATTATTTAGTGGGAAATCATTAATCTAAATATCGACGAGTCTACTGAATTCTAGAGTAACAGGGTCTCACCGTTACACTGGTACAAGAATCGAAGGCAAAAGGGACAAACATGTGACGTCATCGTGGCAGTCGTCGTCGTCGTCATCGTCATCATCATCATCCTCATTTTACTTACTTGCTTTGCTTTTGAACCGGTTTTTCGCGTCCGCTAGCAACTGATTTGTATTCATAGAACCAACCTCATGCATATTCATAAGAACTTTCTTCCAAACAAGCGCGGTATCGTTCGACATAAATCGCACTGCACCAGGTGCGACATGACCACGGGCAATCTTGGCTTAGGTAGAATCTCGCACGCCGTTGAGTCAGCTCGAACTACGTGCAAGTGGTTTTCATCATTGAATAGAGGTCTCTACTACAGTACAAGGCAGTCTCTAAGACTAAGAAGAAACTTAGCGTCACAAAAGAATCGAAGAGACATCACATTGTAAAAATAAACCATTTATTTTTAAGATTCGATTGCCAGTTGATGTACGAAGCATTGACTCGATGTGTTGGTTAGCTTTTATCCGCAAAAGTTTGATTCGATTAAAATAATATTTGTCATCCAATCCGGGGAATAATTCTAAATAAAAATTACGTGAACTGCTGAAGACGCTATTGCCGAAGTTTTACACACACTCACACAAAACACACACACGGTAGTGGGTCAATGGGTCGTATGGGTCTGAAGGTTAGTGGGTCACGTGGGTCAGAGGTCATTCTGAGTGACCCGTTACCATCTAACCTATATGCAGGACCTATACGTGATGACAGGAGTAAGCGACCGGAATAATATGGTAGAAATTGCGACTACAGACAGTAAAACAAACGGGTTCGGAGAATTGAAACGGCTTTCCAGCGACCTTGACCTTTGGTCGTCTGGCGGGGCTGCCGACCCGGCCTTGACCTCGGCCTTGACCTCGGCCTTGACCTCGGACCTTTCCTCCTCTAAGAGCACTTGGTTGTTGTTCGGAATCGACGGACTATCTGCTGGCGAGTCCAGCTGGTTCGATACGGTCACGTGGTCTTCTTCTTTCTGCCCATCTCCTCCTCTCCCTCCCCCCGCCCCCGGCGGAACTCCTCCTTCCGTCGAAACTTCGTGAAGACGGCCACCGGAAGCAGCGCCTCGTGACGTAGCCGGCCACGTGACGCCTCGTTGCACGCGGCGCCGTCGATCTGATAGAAAACCAGGATCTGCGAATTATTGTTCTTCGAAAATATCCAACAGTGAACGACAACGGAGGAGGAGGAGGAGGAGGAGGAGACGTTGCTGAGGGGGATGGTGGGGGAGGCGGTGGTGGTGGTGGTGGAGGTGACGACGAGCAGGTCGCCGGACGGCAGAAGACGCGAAGATCCGAGGCAGACGAAGGTGGCGGTGACGTCATCGTCGCGACGATCGCAACCGGACGAGAAGCTGACGTCAAACGCGTTTCCGGTGACGGTCTCGGTGACGTTGGCGCTGCAGTCGCCATCGCCGTCGCGGTCTCGGAGTCGGACGCCGTAGTCGACGAGATCGGCGGACGGCAGACGACAGGGCGTCGAGTTTCGTCCGTCGGTCGCGGCGACGAGCAGACGAGTAGCGGTAGCGGTCGCGGAAGACGTCCCCCTCTCCTCCTCCTTCTGCTGCTCCTTCCGTCGTCACGTGATCGAAGTCGAAGTTCGCGCAGTCGATCGGTTCGTCGGGCGATGACGTCAGCGGCCACGTGATCGCCTCGCTGAGCTTGAAGAAGACGACGGACGCCGACTTCCGCAGGATCCGCGCGCACGAGTATCGAGACCGGCAGCCGTTCGAGTACTCGGTAACCAGCATCTCCTCGACGAGGAATCGCGTAAAGATCCGTCGCCGGCGGAGACCGCCGGAAGCGGAAGAAGAAGAAGAAGACGACGAAGGTTCGCGCCACCGGATGCAGCGCATCGTTACTTCCGGTCGGCGGCGGCGGCGATCGCCACTTCCGGCGGAGAACAGAATCGACGTTTCGCCGATCGTGACGTCACTTCCGGCGACGTCGTGCCAGCGACCGACCACTTCCGGCGGAAACGAACAGACGGCCGGGCGCGTGGCGTTGCAGACGCCGCAGGTGCGCGGGCAGGTGAGCGCCATCTGTCGCTGACCGGAAGTGCACGGGTCCCGCCAGACGGAGCAGACGTCGTGTTCGTCGACGCACAGGGAACCAGCCGGACGCGGACTGTCGCGAACCACGTCCAACCGCAGATGGCTGCCGCTTCCGCTTCCGGTGATCACGTGCTCCGTGACGTCGGCGGCGAGGTCCTTGAACAGGTAGGCGACGAAGCTGTCCTCGGTCAAGGTGGGGAAGCGCAGCAGCCACATGTAGCGGTGCTGGTCGTGCCCGAGCAGGGTGAACGTGTACGGACCGTCGGTCCAGCTGGCGAGACAGAGCGTCCGCTGGGCGGTGTACATGTACAGGCGGTTGGGAATGCAGCTCTGGTGGCGGAAGTGGAAGTGCATGCCGTCGCCTCGGAGGCAGTCGCTTTCGATCCTCGTCTCCACCCGGTATCCGTCGCAGGCGCCCCGGATCGTCCTCGCTCTCTCGTCGTAGATCCGGACTCTGAATCCGCCGGACAGGGCGCACCCGTCCTTATCCTGCAGGGCGCCCGGGGCCTGACCCGGAGCAGCAGCGGCGGCGACGGCCCCGGCCCCGACGAGCAGCCACGGATCAAGTTCCAGTTCTTCCACGTTCCTACAGCCTAACGACGTTGGCGGCCCGTCTTTTCCGTCGACCGGAAGCGACGACGATCTGAGCTGAACGACACCGGAAGTGCGTCGAACGAACGCGACGCAGACGAAGCTTCGAGTGACGTTTCGCTGGTCACGTGCCGCGAAATACGCGCCGCCATTAAGCGCCGAAACGCAGGTGTAGTTGTACTGCAGCTCGGGACGTCGAAGCGGAACGAAGACCATGACGTCATCGCTGACGTAGACGTCGAACAGGTGTTCCGTGTTCTGGTCGCCGATCTTCCAGCGCCATTTCGACCGACGACTTTCCCCGGCGCTGCGCCTTGGTGACGTCATCGTCGTTGGCGACTTCCGGTTCTGGTCGTTGAGATGACCTTTCGCCGGCGACGACTGCAGGAAGTCCGGGAAGTGGCAGGCCTGCTGGTCGGACGGAAGCGGAAACAGCATCAGAAAAGAGTAGAAGAAGGTCAAGGTCGGCGAAGGTCCGAGCTGTACTTCCGGTAGAGATGATGATGATGATGATGACCCAGTTCCGCTGTCGGTCGTCGTCGTCGTCGACGACATCATCATTGCCCGATGGCCTCGACGTAGGCTCTGAGGACGGCCTCATGATCGAGCATCGTAACAGTCGGATGTCACGTGACTACTTTGCTTCTGAGCAGCACTTCCGGTTTTGAAATTGAGGAGCTAATTGACCGTCTAAAACATAAAACATAATTATGCAAATCACTTCTGCTATAAACAGTTCTCTGATGGATTCTAAAACATGCACGTTGCGACCGGACAATCGCTTCCCATAAGTGTCCGAGAGAGAGAGAGAGAGAGAGAGAGAGAGAGAGAGAGAGAGAGAGAGAGAGAGAGAGAGAGAGAGAGAGAGAGGGAAATGTCACCGTGACATCCTAGAATGCATATACATTACAAATTTCTGCTGTAACCATTGCTGCAATATAAGTAAAACGTTTAGAAAAGTCATGAACATTTACATTACAATGCATGCTAATGTTCGTTTTTATTGTCTTTAGTTTATACATTTGAGTGTTCTGGCATCTGTGGAGATATTGGCCACAATGGTTCAATGACCTCGGCTGCCTCCTTTGCCAAATATCTTGCATAAATCTTCGGTATTTCTGATATGACTGCATAAATATTTTTATTCCATTTTCTCGACATCTGCAGATGACAGAAATTCAAGAACGTCTCTTTGTTTAACCCCTTAACCGTGTATTTAACTGTAACTCAATGTAAAATGGACGGATATATCCGGGATCCCCAGTTAAGGGGTTAAAGTTGCTTTATGCGTATAGAAATCGCAACGATACATCTTCCGTTTGTCTTTTACAAGACGATATACTGGCGTCAGTACCAGGGGCGTAGCGACGGGGTGGGGGTATATCAGTATACATACGCCCAAAATCAGTATATCTGTATATATAATACAGTATGTATACAGTATATAACATACAGTATATACAGTAACAATATATACACACCCCAAATCAAATTCCTGGCTACGCCCCTGGTCAGTACCAAGAGACTAAAACAACTGTCGAATTAAAGAATTTATGACGTACTCTATAACGACTTGTATCGCGTTTAAACAATAATATTATGGCGTATTTTATTCGATTAAGCAAGTAAGGTAAAGGAACCACTTTTCCAAATGACACAGAAGAGTCCTGCCTTATCTGGCTGTCAATCGTTCCATCTGTCCGTTTTTCTCTCTTTCTTTCTTTCTGTCGATCTGTCCGGCCCTCTGTCTGCCTGTCTGTCACTCTCCATGTCTGCCTATCAGTCTGTTTCCCTGTTTGTCTGCCTGTCTGACACACACACACAAATTCTTTTGCGCGTCCTAGAATAGAAATCGTGTCGAATACGCTTAATTGCAGGGATTACGGAATGGTTTTGGGCTCCGAAGGGCTTTTTGATTTATTGTGACCGATGCTGTCCGTCTGTCAGCGATCGGTCATGCCCCAGTCGAGAATCGCCACGAATCTGCTTTGAAAAAGGTGAACTTATATTCGATAGGATCTCTTCCTATATTTTGCGCAAAAGCCAAACAGCTGCTGCTGCAGCTGCTGCTGCTGAGAACGAAGTTGCCTGAAACGACAGACCGAATGATAGCAACGTCAAGGCTGAAAAACGTTGGAGACCTCTGGTTTATTAATGTTAACCCCTTACCTGGGCGTCACGGATATATCCGTCCATTTTACACTGAGTTACAGTTAAATACACGGTTAAGGGGTTAAATTGTCATCATTAGACAGAACAGGAGAGTGGGTTGGGGGTGGGGGTGGGTTGAGGGAATACAAAGTGAACTGAGAAATCAGACGCGATACAATCTATCTGGTCTGGCTGTTCTGCTCTTTTTGCACCGGAGACAAATCGCCAGGCAGGGATATTTTTACCCCTAATACCGCATAAACACCCCCTAATTTGAGACCGACACTCCCAACGCCCGCCAATCTCAGCTATGGGATGATCTTTTTCTGCTTGTCAGACTTTTACTTTTTTGGCATGGGACCCCCAGAATTTACCGACATCTCCCAAATTGATGAATCTAGAAATAACCCTGTCGCCAGGTGAGGACGTATGATGACGCCGTTTCCATGACGACGATGATGACGACAACAACAACGACAACGACAACGACGACGGTGTTGTCGCATTCGATTGGTCGTTCAAAAAGTATCCAATCTAGATAGGTTCATTCGTCTCAGAAGCGGCGCTACATAAAAGCCAAATTTTGTCGAAGGCGGCGGTCTATTATCGCCCGTACATAAGACATTTCCGGTTTCAGAACGAGGCTTCGTCGGAAACAACGAACAAGCAGAACGACGTCCAAACGACATCGCTGCCTGCCGAGGCCACGTGACGTTCTATCACGTGACTTTCCACTTTGCCAACGCCGTTTCCATGACGACCGAAGACCGTAAACGACAGATCCTCTGGATCCATTTTCACGCCCTCAACAAACGCCCGACCACAGTTTATTGGTTTCATCGTCGGAAGCTGCGACCACGAAGCTGCGAAGAAAGTGTAATAATACGCGTCGTAAATATAAGGAATCGCTGCTCCCTCTAAAAGATCCAGATAGAAGATTGGAAGAGAGAGACAGAGATACAGAGACAGAGACAAACAGACGGAGAGAGGGGAGGGAGACAGAGATAGACAGAAAAATAAATAGAGACATAGAGACACCGAGACAGAGGAGGTATAGGGATAAACAAGCATAGGCAGAGAGAGAGAGAGAGAGAGAGAGAGAGAGAGAGAGAGAGAGAGAGAGAGAGAAGAGAGAGAGAGAGAGAGAGGGGGTTGACTAATGGGGAGGGCATTCAGTCTGTGATCCATCATCATACTTACAGCCACCCCCAGTCGAGGTGAGATTAAAGTTTAAAACCGTTTATTGGCAACAATAACGTGGTCTCGTGTTGTTTTCAAATGGCTGCCATTCCAACAACCGATGCATGCCGGGAACGGTCTATACAAGATATAATTGATGGCGTACAGCGCACACAGGCAGACAGACAGACAGACAGACAGACAGACAGACAGACAGACGCGACGGAGCATTCAAGACCATCCGGATTAGAGTTCCATAAATCCATCGGACTCAGTGTAAAAGAAAACCGTAAAGCCGTAAATACGTGAGAGAAATTATTGTCCGTATTCATTCGATCGATATTCTTTTCAATAGAAATGGCGTACAACGAATTACTACAGAGTTTCTATATGCACGTTTACCTTAATAAAACATTCAATTAATTCATTCATTTCGTTTACCTTAAT